>VZTD01004439.1:1611117-2098987 GCA_013397725.1 Rhagologus leucostigma
AAAAAAGAAAAGAAAAAAAAAGAAAAACAAGAGGGCATAGATGCAATCATTGGGAAATTTTCATGCACGCTTAATATGTTATTACATATGTTTATATAAAAACACATCTATATGTGCTTTCTGGACTGTGATAAGTGATGTTTTATAGCCTGTTGTATAGAAAATGCAAACTATATCTGCTCTTCAGCCATTTTTGGTAAACTCAATGTTATAAGTGTTGCTAGGTATAGAGAGTTTTATGACATCTGGAGCAACAGACATACTTCAGTTTTTTTGCAGCCATTATTAATTGTCCCAGACTTTTTCCCCTTTTTTTTTTTCTTTTTAATTTACAGTGTAGTGGTTATACTAAGGGGGATGTGTATGAATGTATATAAGAGTCAGCTAATTTTTTTCTTACCTGTACAGCTCTATTATGTTGCAATTAAGTTTCAGTAGTTTGTATGAAAGAAGTGGACTAGAAAGCAAAAATATATCTCTACTGTAATTTGTCTTCTCCCTCCTATCCCCATCTCTTGCTCCTGATATGCATCAATGAAGTTGATCAGAATGGCCGATTTTCCTAGAAATATACATTCATTAATTAGCTAAATACTTAGTGAATTGAACTGGCCTTTGGCTTCCAGTCAAAGCTTCACTATTGGAGAGCATGGTTTGCCTTACAGAAACCTTGTTCTTAGAAATTACGAGAATGATGAGTTTCTTGAGAATCTTAGGAAGTATCATATAGTGTTTATCTGGCATTCAGTTATATGAACAACAGCTACTACAGCACTGGGTAGTAAAAGATCTAAAAATACCCATTGTAATTATCCAGGCTGATTCTGTTGCAGAATTTATCCCTTTCTCCAAAAAGGAAATACTCTTGAGGTGCACGATAGTATTTTTCAATGGTGGGCATTTTGACATAGGAAAAAGTATTTTTAGCTAAGTTGATTGTGTAGTATTGCAAGACATCATAACCAGAGATATAAGTTCATTATGTTTTAAAGTGACACAGCTCATCTTGCATATATAAAACATTAGTGCATTTTAGTTAAACACATGAAATGTAATGCTGTAATTTACACATTAAGTTTGGAATTTTTTTCTAGTAATATTTCATTAGTTTCACAGCAATAAATCATAGCATAACATTTTATTTACACAGAAGTTCAAAGGGAATGCATTAGACAGAAAGAGGGTAGTTCAATAGAAATCAACCAAATCATCAGAAGGCCTCCTGGGAGGGATATAGATATTCACACTTTACAGACAGGAAGGAGGAATTTAAAATTAGCTTTAAACAGCAGACACAAAACATTTTGTTGTGTGTTACTCACTGTAGCTGATGAAAAAAAGCTGGGAACTGGTACAGCTATCTATCTGGGAGTCAGAGCACTTTAAAAATACATGTAGCTGACATGAAAACACCTCTTGAAGTTTGCCAACCACATCAAGGCGTGTCATGTTGCATTTGTGAAACGGCTTTTTATTGTCATTAGCATTAACGCAAAAATGGAAAAAAAAAAACAAACCACAAAATCCATCTGATGTCCATTTCTTAGATTGTTGTTCACCTGTGGCACTCATAATTTCTCCCACCTTTACAAGACAGCTGTACTCAGGGAATGGCAGGGGCGAGTGTTACTGGAGGTCATTGCTGGAAGCAAGAGACTTCAGCTGGAGGGGGGAAAGAAGTTGAAAGCCAGGTGGCGTTCAGATTTCAGTGCTTGAAGATACAGAGAAGAACAAGAATAATCTGTTGACAGGAGACTGGACATGACAGAATATGATTTGGGCGAGATAAAATGGTCTTTTCTGCTTGGTATTGATTGCATTAATGAAATAGCGTTGTCAGGCCAACTTCCAGGCAGTTTGGTAGATCAGTGTTTAACTAAATCCATACATCAAGAAAGAAAAAAAAGATCTGCTACTATTAAAATAAGCAAACATGATTTTAACACTGTTTCTGAAGGCTCTCCTTTTTCCTCTTTAATTTCATAATTTAACAAAAAAACCAATTATGGATGTATCAGAAATGCCAGCAAGTGGATTTAAAATTCCTTTTTGTTTAAAAACAGCAGCAACAACAAACAAACAGACATAAACCAACTACCTAACATAAAATTGGATCCTTTCTCTATAATAACCTAATTTGTTTGATTGAGATGGCTTCATTTCTATGACTGTATTGTGTTGCCTTTTTTAACAAAACACTAAATAACGTGTGAAACTTTCAACCCTAAGACATCAAAGAGAGGCCCAATGCCCCTAACCTTATAGTGCTTTCTGTGATAGATATTTACAATTTTTTTATTTGTTGCAAGGCCAATTTATTCATTATTGGAAATGCTAAGCAAGTGGAATTTACTGTTTTGTTAATAAAAATGTTTCTTAATACAAATGCTGGCTTGTTTCTTCTCTTGCTCTTAGACTGTGAGTACCTGTTCATCTTGAGGCTGTGAAAAAAACCTGGTAAATTGGTATGAAGTTGCAGACATTCACGTCAGGAAAAAGTGACCTCAGAGCTCTTTGTACACTTCAGTGAAAAGCTCCTACAAGTCTTGCGTTCGACTGACCCAGTTAGAAGAGTATGAATGACATCAATGAATTGGTTTTGCATGGACTTGCTTAATTTGAAATTTTCTTTATTTAGTATTCTTTTTAACCAAAAAAAAGTAAAACCTGGTGTTCCGCTCCCCCTCTGTATGAAAAAAGAACTCCCTATTTTGCCACTTTTTGATTTCTGTAGTGGAAATCAGGTGGAGGTGGGTAAGATAATGGGATGAAAAGTTAAAACTGAAAATGTTTCCTCTTGTCTAGAAGATGAAATAAAAATTAATGGGAAAATGAATGTATTTCAGGTCCTTAAAAAACATTCCTAAATAGTAATTACAAAAATTTCAACCGGAGCTAATCCATTACATAAGTGCTTTCCTACTTAGCATGGCATTGAAATTCATGGGCAACTTCAAGCAAACATCTAATCCTATTGATTTAAGCAAGTGTCTAAACTTGCCTAAATGTACTGCTGAATGGGGATGGAGTTAAGCTTTTGCATCCAAGCTCCAAATAGAATTTAACTTTGTATCTTCTTAAATCACATCAGTAGCTTTTTGACTTCAATGAGATTTATTCATCTGCTTAATTACGTATAGACTGAAGTATTTTAGATAATTTCAGCTCAGGAGTATCTGGAGAAAAACAGTCCCTATCTTCCATTGGTATAAAACACTTTGAAAGTTCTAAACTGCTTTATATTGAGATTAGGTCTTGTGAGTGTGCTTAAATAAGTATAGAATATTCCATTTAGGAAAATGCTTTATACACATTTGAAAGAGCTATAACAATAGTGATTTTTGTTCTACTATTACTACTACAGAGAAAACCCCCAACCAAAACCACCAACAACTCACATTTAATTATAAACTTTTTAATTCTACACTGTATTTGTTCCTTTTTTTTTTTTTTTACATCTGTACCGTGCATCTAATTTACATTTAATCTAATTTACGTGTATACCATGCATCTACTTTACATCTAATCCTAATGGCCTCTCAATACCTGCATCATTCATCATTATCTGGCCACTATAAGTGGTGGCTTCCACCATCAGTCATCACTGTGGTCAAATAGCTAAAAAGCCTTCACAAGATGATGAAAAAACAGAAAAAACTAAACAATGCCCCCAAATATGACTTAGAATAAGGGAAATAAAGCACACATAGGCTGTAAGTGACAATTGCGTTTGTTAATTCCTCCTATGTGACTTCTTTATAGTTCAACGAAACAGTTTTAAATTGGGGTTCTGGGTCTAATTTTCATATTGATTATAGAAATTTGCTTCTAAGTTCAGTACAGGCCTGTTTAGAGGTTCTTGGAAACATTGTTCTGGGTCAGGCACTCTTGTCAGTACAATTTTATTTGGAATGCAAACTATTTTCTTTATTTTAAAGCCCCCACTTTCTCAAAGTCCATAAGTATGTCACTGTTAAAACGTTTCTGGCCCTTACGGGAGTGGGGAGAAAGAGAAAGCCACACTGCATTTAATTCAATTTATAAATTGATAAGTGCTTGGGAATGATAAAACTGCTTGCCTGTCAGTCTTTGATTTGTCTGGATGGACTGAAACTGATTTGGTTGGTCACTGCTCTTCATGAAACCAGAAGCATCCCCCACATGTTAAGCTTTGAGCTAGAAATTCCAGAAAAGATACAGGTGAGCTCAGTTTTGTGAGATGCAGGGCCGGAACTCAACCAGTTCTTTACCCACTTACTTTGGAGGCTTTTTCCTCCTGGAGGTCTTTGACCTCTCAGCCACCAACTCTGACTTCTGGAAAAGAATGTCTGGTCCCTTTCTTTTTCTTTCTCAGTCACTCACTACTACACAAATATCTTCATTTCACAGTCATAGAATATACTGAGTTAGAAGGGGCCCATCAGGATCATTGAGTCCAGCTCCTGGCCTTGCACAGAACACCCGAAGAGTCACTCCATGTGCCTGAGAGCATTGTCCAAACACTTCTCGACCTCTGTCAGGCTTTGTGCTGTGACCACTGCCCTGGGGAGCCTGTTCCAGTGCCCAGCCATCCTCTGGGTGGAAAACCTTTTCCTGATATCCAACCTAAACCTCCCCTGGCACAACTTCAGGCCATTCTCTTGGGTCCTGTCACTGGTCACCACACAGAAGGGAACAGTGTCTGCCTCTCTGCTTCCCCTCATGAGGAAGCTTTAGACCACTATGTTCAGGACAAATAGATTTCCATATGACATGGCTCCTGCAGTCGGCCTTGATTGTGGTAGACACTGAGGGTTTTTTAAGGAAAAAAAAAAGGTGACATAAGAAGTAGAGTTATTTCAAAGGGTGCAGGATTTTCAGTGAATAAATTGCCTTTAAGGACAGTAATTTCATGCTGGCATACACTTGAGAGATTTAGAAAAACAGGTCAGTAATCCTCAAAAACATCCTTTTGGTAAACAATAAAGGCATGAGCTCGTTTGTCTGCAAGCAGGGACCAACAGCAAGGCTATCAAAATGTGAATGTGTCAGTCTGGTTGCAGCAAATAACACAGGGAAATGGAATTTGGGCAGCTAAAAATAACTGTTGGCACACTGGCTGGACTCTTATGACTGAGTCCAACTACAAGCCAGTAAGCATTTATTGGATGATAAACAGCAAAATACTTCTATTATAGTCACAGTTTTTGGGATGCAGCTGACAGAATACAGGCACGGGCTGTGGGGCTGCATTGGCTTTTCCAGGATCAGGGGCCAGATTGCTGTTCAGGTGTCCTCCAAGCTGAGGGACTGGGCAGGCTTCACACAACCACCTGCTGCACGATAGATGATCAGCTGTTTCCAGAAAACCTCCCTTTTCCCTTTGAAATTGAAATACATTTTCTAGGAATAGTACCGCAGCTTGCGTTGTGGGACACACTGAGTGGCTCCCAAAACATGTCCCACCACAGCCAGCACCATCTTAAAGAGAAACTGTGGCTGCAGGTCTGGGTGAGAAATCTCCACCCTTTTCAGGATTGCCTTGGCCTCGGGACCCCCTCGAGATGGGCAGGTGTGAGGAGGGCAGACATGAGAGCTGCAGACCCTGGTCTGGTGTGGCTGCAGAAAGGGGGGAGAATTCAGCTGTCAGGGTCTCACAACCAGGACTGCTTGGGAAACTTGCCCCAGGGTTCCTGGCTTGGCAAAGATGGAGAAGGCACAGGTTTTCCTTAGTGGCCGAATGCCTCAAAGGAAAAAAATAGGGTTTCTCAAAAAGGTGGTGGCATAGAGAGTTCAGGAATTTCATTAGCAGTTACTTCAGTGTTCCTTTAGCGCTTTCCCTGCCTGTGCTTCACACCAGAGAGGAGCTCAGGCCTCCTGTGCCTGGGGAAGGAGGCCAGGCAGAGAAAACCTCCCACAGGAGTTAAACACACCCCACAGCAATGTGGGGATCCCTAACTTTCTAGGACACCAGGTCTCAAAGCTTTGGACCAGAAAATTGTTTCAGGATGAGGTCCAGCAACATGCTTTATTAAACTACAGGGGGAGAGACAAGTTTCAGCACAAGATGTAAAAATCTTAAAGAAGAAAATCATAATGCAAACAGACACCCCTGGGAAAACCTACCCCAGCTGCCACTGTCTTCTAATCAGACTTTCAGGTGGTTTAATTCCTTGCTGATTGCACCTGGAGAGGGAGCAGGCTTGTTACGTCATCCCACCTGGCAGAAGGGTTGTCCTGCTAGCAAGCACAGAGCTCACTGTAATTACCAGACCCTTCACTACACGTGTAAGCTAATTGTACAGAGGTTTTCCTTTAGATTCAGGATTGCTGGCAACCAATACAAAGATGGATATTTACTGACTTGTATTTGATTTATGGGCGGGTCCAGAAAGCAGGAAGAGAACATAATGCAGTGAGAGAAATGAAGAAAAAAGAACAAAAAACCAAGCAGGGTTTGTCTCATGCTTACCAGCAGATCTCCGTATAACAAGCAGAGGAACTTCAGGTAATTAATTTAAGTCTTGGTGTGTTGCTTTCTTGGGAAAGGCAAGTTTATGCTCAGTTTTCCTGAAGGCTAAATTTGTTTGGGAGCTCATTTATACCTGTCTTCAGGCTCTTTTTAGGGAAGTCTTTCAAAATGTTGATAGCACAAGTATAACAGTCATCACCTGTAGCAGTTTCTCATCTATTTTAAGAGCTTTGTCTAAGTGTGGGTTGTTGGATTTGACTCATAGGTTAGAGTACGTCTGCACTGGCAAGTATAGCCCAGTAAGAATACATTTGTAGGTCATGGCAGCTGATGCTCTGGACCTGACCTCCATGTTATATTTCAGGATTTTCTCTGAACCTGTTGTAGTCTGGTCACACAGACTGAGTGCCAATTAGTGCTTAGGTTTGTTCCTGCAGTTAATTTTATTTAATCTGCAAAGTATCCAGTCCTTCATGCAGAGTGCTCTGTGAAGTTAATTGTAAGGAGTGGGAACAGCTGGAGTTGCTTCAGAACTCTACTCCGGATCTTAAATAAAACTTTGGTGTTGAAGCACCCTTTGGGCATTGCTTTATTCCGGTGTGCTTGTAAAAAATCACTGTAAGAAAAGTAGGGTGTTTTTAGTACCCAGCCCCAAATGAAAATTGCTGTTAGACATAAAGACCTGCCTGATATTTCTACAGGACTCAGTGTCTATAATTCTGGTCCTCATCTTCCTCTTTAACCACCACACTGCTACACAGCATCCCCTCAACCCTTTTCTTCAAACCTAAAGAAATAACAGTTTAAAAGAATTGTTTCCTTTGAATAGGCTGAGATAAATATGGAAGTATTTTTAGGTAGGCACTGTTTGAGGAAGCCGTGTCACCAACATCGAGATCAGCAATCATGCAGTTGTAACTTGTAGAAGTATTGTGTAGGCAAACCTGGAGCTGCGGGAGTAGGTGAACTGGGAAAAATGGCTGGGGCAGGACTGGATTTGGCCATTCTCAGGGGCAGAACCACACTGAACAAACCCAGTTTTTGGAAACTCTACATCCAGATTTTGCAAGACAGATCGGCTTTTAAACAAAGTTTTGACAGTCTTCTCTGACACGGTTCTCACCAAAATAAATTCATTCTTGTGTGGGAACTAGTCTCAATACGTTTTCCAATGTAGTCAGTGTTTAAAATATCATAGGAAACCACAAGAGACTGGGCTACATTTTGAGATCTTTTCTTGTCTCTTCTGCAGATAGGAAAGCTGCCATTTCCATTAAGATTGAGACTTCATTGCTGCTTTTAACTACAGAGTGATTACACTTCCCCCTGGCACACTGCATATTATTATGAACATTTTATATGAGTATTCTGAATAGTCATCATTAATTCTTTTAGATTTCTAAGTGTTAGGCATCAAAGAGTGACGATATAGACTGATGCTAAAAGATTTTTAAATCTGAGTTGTTGTAAATGACCATATTTGTGTTTAAGTAGCTGTTTATAAGTTTTGCCTAAGTTCTAAAAAGCATCTTGGGAAGTCTATTTTTATTATTACATTTTGCCAAAAGTTGATTGCTAATTATAGAAAGAAACATTCTCTGCTAACATAAGTTTGTTCAGAAACAGTTCAGTTTAATTTGAGAACAGTTCAATTCAGCAACAGGAATATGAATTTAGAGTTTTTAGACATATTAAGTGAGCTTTTGTCATCATCTAAGCTAATTTAGAATTTTGGAGAATTCAAAATTAAACTTGAATTGTTGTTCATCTAATTCTTGATGGCAGTTACCAGATATCCTGGGTGAAGATATCCTCAGTGGTTGTGAGGAAAGGTGTGGCAATAGTCTGAGGTCTTTCTGGGGGGAGGCTTTGCCAGCCCTGCGTGTGAGCACATCTTTGCATCTTATGCTGCTCTGGTCCCCACTGAAAACTTCTAGTGATTACTCATCCCTGGGAACCATTGCACAGACACTGGTGCACACCAGCAGAGTCCCTGGCTCAAAAGCAGAACTCGGCACTAATACATACTCTGAGGCAAAATTCCCGTTCATTTCAGTGGGAGGAGGGATTTCTTCTTTTTCTTCTTCCTGAGTGTCCATAGCACCTAAAATAAATCAGTATATTAGAAAATGCTACAGAGAGCAGATTGAGAGGGAGGATACATCCCTGAGCAAACATCCTGAACGCTGAATATAGAAAAGCCAATCCAAAGACCCTAAAACCAATCTGACTTCTTAAGATGGGCAATAGGCTAGTGTGGATACATAACTTACTTCTGCAGTCCTTAGTGGCCTTTCATAATTTGCTTTTAGTTTGGCAGACTGGTGAGATGTGAAAGTCCTGAAGTTGCAGCAATAAATAACGCCGACTAACAAAACGGGGGCTGTACGAACAGGACACTTCGATTTTCAGAACTGGTTTCAAGAACTGTGTAATGCTGTTTATGGTCTGTTATGACTGCTAGGCAGGGAGCTAAGACAGCCTAGGATTGGGGGTGGCCCTGAGCTCTGTGCAGGTTGTATGGTCCAGCTTTTCTCACAGCTGTGGTGTCTGAAACAGGGAGTAAGACTCAACTCCTCTGGAAGCAATGGCAAAGCACCAGCAATTTCATTCCTATGGGGCGTGTTCAACCTCCACTGCAGGGTGATTCCAGGGCTCCACTTGAATCTGATTCATGAAGTCTCATCTTCTTTTAGATGGGTATTGAATACTGTCAGCTGGAGCTCCTTCACTGAACAACCACATTTCCTTAGTACTCCTACTATCATCCACCAGGAATTCCTGGAATCAGAGAATTGCTTATGTCACTGCGTATGTTTTTCCCTTCTGTTTGGTTTTTGTGGGGTTTTTTGCTTTGAACTTTTTCTAATACTGGGAAAGAACAATCAAATTATAATCAGTTTTTGAGTTAAGTCATAATCATCTTTCAGTCTCTTATATAATGAAAACTGGTTTCAAATAATTGAGCATTAGGATGGTAAATCATTCTAATTGGAGTTTAAAAATAATCTGGGAAAATTTACACAAAAGGCCCATTAAAAAAAAACACGAAAGCTAACAAGAAATCCATTAATACTGTCCAGTCATTTTTTCTGTTGCTACAGTGGTGTTCATTTCAAGCACTCCAAGTACATGACTCAGATTGCAAAGCCCAAGGCTTTCATTAAAATAATAGTATTTGAAACATATGAAATATTACTGTAAGGGAAAGAGAGTCACTTCTTCTAAGCTTTTTGTTCTAGTTAAAATTCAACAATTGTCTAGATTATATTTCACCAGCATATTGCCATTATTGAGTATGTTTAGAGAGCTTTTATTTTGCTAATAAATAAATATACCCATGGAAGGATAAATGTGGAAAGAAATTATCATTTTGAAAGCATCTACTGCTCAGTCTGATCTTGCTGCCTATGCTAGAATGTGTGTGTATAAGCACAGACACAACTTGTGCCTGCAGGTGTAATTGTAGCCATGCTGGTGTGTTCAGTGGGACAAAGGAAGGAGAAAACCACACGGCAGTAAATACTTAAGTAGGTACTTAAAATTTATGTTTGAATTTGCACTGTTCAGGAATGGGTATCTTCTTGATTATCCAGTTTTCCAGTGTATGCAGTAGGAACAGAAAGCAGGAATGAAAGGAAGATGTTCTTGGTTAACAAGGCTCCTGCTACAAGCAAAGCTTTTTATCCACCACTGGGCCACCACCAAGCATCGGAGCCATTGCAGAGGTGGAGAGTTACGGTGTCAGGGTGGGCCAGAATGTGCATTCAGGTTAGCCTGCAGGTATAACAGCCAGTGCAACTTTACAAAAGTTGGATGCTTGATTCCAGAGACATTTTATGTCAGCGTAACTGTAGACTTCATTACAATTTTTTGGCTGTACCAGCACGAAACCGAGCCCAGCAGTATATGTCCATGTCACCGGGATTTAAAGTTGAGACCTTTCTTCAACCTCACACAGTGGAAAAAGTACTGCTTTGTCTTTTTTTTTTTTATTTCAGAAGGAACATTAAAGTTCCATTGTTACAGGACTGCAACACAAAGAATGATAGATGTAATCAAAGGGTTTTTTATCTTCTTTTTTTTTTTTCCTTATTAGAAAAGTCAGCAGTTCTGCAGCACTGATTCCTGAAGGTGTATAGCACTACTGTGTTACTACAGCAACAGACGGCACTGACAGGACCAAGTTATAGATGAACTGGGTCCTTTTGCAAGACCAGATCACAGCTAAAATGGTGGCAGTAAATCTGCTGCATGTAAAGTTGGTGGCATTAAAAGGTTAACAGGAGAAATAGAATATAGGAAAGCCCCTTATTTCACAAAGAATCTTCTGCAGTGCTTTACAACCCCTCAAGTCAAAACAGGTGGGAGAAACTAAATCAGTCCTTCTAGTTTTGTTTTGCACTGTTCCGCAAAGGCTTTTCCCATCTCTTGTTTAGGGACTGAGGCAGATCTCTAAGCAGGTAACTGTTCTCACAGTAGCAGAAAGGGGTAGGTCAAAGGGAAGGACAGGAATTTACAAATAAAAGAGATAATGTAAACTGCCTCATCTTGGATCAGCTTCCTGCCAAATCAGACTTGCTCTGCTTTTTTCTCCACCCCCTTTGGGGATATGTATGACAGACATGAGGTACATAAGGGAAAGAGGGCAATCTCAACTTCCTTTTTCCTCCTTGCCTTTCATTGCTCTTCCTCCATGAGAGACACAGGATTCTTGCTAAAGCACCTTCACAATAAAAGATTTGTTTCAAACCCTGAGCCTGTACAGACCCCTTAATGCAGTCCAGCTCTCAAAAGCACACAGTGGCGTGGGCTACTATGATCTGAGCTCTTTAGGAAGGCTGACTGTATGTTCTATTTACGAGTACCCAGTCCATGCTAGTGTTTATGATGTAGAAATACTTTTCAAAAATTGTGCCAACACATTTACTAGCAGAGAAGCTGCTTAGACTGGGCAAAACGTGCTTGTAGCAAGAGAGGTAAGGAAGAAATGAGGGATAAAATAACGAGCACAAAGCATTATGTCAGTGTAACTGTATCTAATTTAGCTCCAATTGCTGATAATGGGGCTTCTTCTTCGTCTCTTGTGTCTTCTTCTGTACACGGTGAGAAAGGAGCATATCCTAGAACAATACTGCTGTCAGTGACAGTTTCACATTGGCTCTGCCTCATCAAAAGCAAGATGAAAGCCAGCAGAGTGGCTATGAAGAGCTAAATTACTGAAGAACAATGCCAGTCTGTGTTGAAGCAGAGCTATAGGATTGAATTGCAGAAGCCCTTTAAAGCTATTATGTATTAAATGAGCCACTGTATCTACACGTGTGCGTGCTTGGAGATTGCCTCAAGACCTCTGTGACTTAGCTTAAGCAATAATGAATGAGGTTGAGGCTCATGCATTTTGCCTTGACTTTGAGGGGGAAAAAAACCCAACCTGTGATGGAGAATGGTGTCAGCAGAGGAGATTGGTGGTAACTTGTTAAGCCATTCTGACTCATCTATGTTAAATCTCCTGCCTGTGCCCTTAGCTGCAGCTACCTGGAATTTCAGGCAGATGGAGAAATAAATGCAGAGACTGAGATAAAAAAAAACCCAAAAAAGCAGCTCTCCAAATGCACTGGGCTACTCAAAAACACACCTGGAAAAAATGATCAATTAAGAGAGACACCTGAATAATTCACCAACTTTTTGAAGTTTTACGCTCTCTGTCATTGATTTCTGACTCTGGCATATTCATCATTATATGGCATGTTATTGAATTACTGACTCTCGCCAAACTGAAACAAACTGGTCAATTCTTTATGTTCTTAAGAACAGAAAAACAGAAAGAGGCTGATCTCTCCATTATCCCAGTTCAACCCTGTTTTTCTTGTTCTTTTAAACTGTTGCATGTTATTAAAATGGATACTCAGGTGTTGAATACCTCTAGCTTTCATTTAGGTGTCAAAGGACTGACCAAGTTAAACCTTTCCATAATTTAAGGTCCTTAAAAACATGGAAATAAACACAGTGATTCATGGAAAGTAGAATAGGATTCACTTCACAGAAATTCACTGTAGATTTAACTATCTCTATGATAAAAGTCTAATCTAGATAATTCTATAGTTATCTGATAAAAATAAGCCCTTTCAGAGGGTAATATATAAATCATTTTAGAGGTTTGTTTGAAAAAAACCACATAAATTCTGCTCTCCACTGCCTCTTGAGAGTCTAGGCAGCTCACATTACAGGGTTTTTTGCTTTCTTTGAATTAAAAAGCCCTACTTAAATTGTGCCGACACTTTGCATATATTCATCATTTTCCATCTGGAAAGTCTTCCGTTATTAATACAAAACCCAAGCTCAAGCAGAAAAATACTTTGTCTCCTATTTTATGTGAGGCATAGAGGCTTCTTTCTGGAGGATACATTCATCAAAGGGGCATTTCCTTAATAAAATGCTAGTCCTGTGACTATCCCCAGCTCCCCTGTCACCCTGTGTGACCTGAGTGTGCTTCACTGGAGGACACTGCCCGATTTAATGGAGGTCCTGAAGCCTCTCTCTGCGCTGGTTCTGGTGGCTCCCCCTCATTCCCGGGTTCCTGGCCCCTTGCTGATCCTCCTACTCTCCCACTGTTCTTCCTCATTCACAGTCCTTCAGCAGAGAGCTCCTGGTACTGACTGAGGTTGGAGGTGCTGCTGCCAATGCAGAAAGAAACCATTCAACAGCTATTGAGAAAGAGTCCAGAGCCCAGAAAAAGTGTCCACACTGTGTCATCGTGTTGTGGTTGGAAAAAAAGCCTTTTGCAGAGCTGGTCATCACATGCAAATTTCCCGAGCCTTAATCTTAATTCCATAAATCTTGCCCAATTAATGCTCTTGTGTACAGAGCAATGGCCAGTCTTCTGGACAGTAGAGAGACAACAAAAAAGCAAGTCTAATTGTCTATTTCTTGTGCGTGGGAACTGTGAAGACACACAGAGATTGTGATACCAATCTTTATTTAAACTGGGAAGTTCATAAGGCCTTGATCAAAACCAGCATCATTTCATTGATTGAGTAGCATCACTGGGATGCACTGAACTGATACTTATCTGATTATGGCAGCATCTGGGTTAAACATTCTGGTCTTGAAGATTTAGGATGTTAGAGATTGGGAAAAAAAGCAGAGACCAGACTCAGTACTATACAGAGTGCTGGGTAGCTTTTTGTATTCTCCTCTTTTCCTCCCTTTTTTAAAGCTTCTTCCCTTCTGAGCTTGAAATATTAAAGACTACAAGCTGTTCTTCATAACAGGAAACCTGCAGACACCAAACAATGTAGATATGCTTATGTCAGTTATACCTTGCTCCATATATTAAACTTCTGTTTTAAGCATATCTGGCTTAAATGTACCTTCAATAAACCTTTCATTATTTAGGGTTTTTTCCACTTGGGTTTAAGCATGCCTGTATTATAGAGCAACCTTGTGTTTTTCTGTGCTATAAATACCTCATTCGTGTCTTCACATTATCTATTACTGTTTATCTCTTAAAGAGGGGAAATGGAACAGATCTAGTGAAACCTACAGTTTCAGGGTAAATAAACATTTATTGTGCATATCTTCCTCAGACTTTATGGGCTGCTTCAATGTAATTAGTATATAAGCTAATTTTCAAGGTCTTGGTTTAAAAAAAACAAAAAATAAAAGCTTGACAGTTGCAAATAGCTCTTTTCAGAGGAAGATGAGAGTTATAATTTTTCTACAGCCCCTTCCAATAATAAAATAGACTATGAAGATATGTGTATCCAGTATTTACTGGTAGCATAAGATGATTGTTAACATCCTTTAAACTTCCAGCCATAAAAAGCCGAATGGAATAAGGGAATTCTCACGGTACTTCTTGGAGGAGAATTGTCTCAGGTCCCCCATCCCAAATATAGACCACACAGCTCTAGCTTTGATTTCACCTTGCTGTAGACGACCAGATCATCTTTCTAAGGCAGCTCCTACTTGTCTCTCTCACTGCCTCTACCCTGACTGGCCATTTCAAGCTCATTTGCCATTTCTGGATTCCCAAAAACCAGAGTCATCTCCTGTGGTGCCCTGGCCACCTTGACGTCTCCTGTCCTGGTATGCCCCCCTGCATCTGCTCATGTCCCAGTGCCCAGCCAGCACAACCCTGTTGCACCCTGCTCTCCTGAAACATTTGACGTAAAGGAACTGCAGTGAAATCATTGAGTGATGGGTGTTCCCCAAAAATACCTGCCCACAGAGTCCTAGAGATTTGCCTCTTTCCTCACTGCTCCAGAGAGTGTATCTGATTCAGCTGATGAACAAATGAGCTCACTGAATTCTGAAATCAATTTTGTCTCCTGTTCACTCCGCAGCTTCTCATGTCTTGACTGATGGATTGATTGAGTCATCATTAACAGTCTGAACCTTTGAATGAAACCAGTGGGAGTCTTGCCACTTTTACCAGCAAGCACAGGCTGCTGCACAAGTTTCCCACATGAAAGTACAATTCACTAACACGTAAAAAAAAAAACCTAAAAGACTGAGATCACAGCTCATAAGTCGGTTTAGTATAGAAATCTTTCACTGAGGCAACCGTTTGGGTACAATAAAAAAAAATCTGGATGGCCTTTCAGTTTGTTTTATGCCCTGATTTTAGCTTGTATGACTTCATCTTTTTGCTCAATAGGGTGTGTGTGGAGAGACGCAGAGTGCTTTTGGTGTGCCGTGAGAACTACCTCATTCCTCCATTTTTTTCTTCTCTCCTTTCTCATCCTTCTCACCACCTCAAGCGGCACCATCTTCCTTGGGACCACTGAGGACAGGACATCTTCCCAGGGAGCCATCAGCACTCTGATTTCATTGTCAGTCTGGAGGATACCTGTGGACAGAGGCATGATGTGTGGCAGCAAACACGGGGTCGTTTTCAGAATCCTTGAAAATATAACCTGGACCTGCCACCTAGCAGATAAAGGACCTACCACCAGGTTACTGAGGCAGGCTAACCAACCTTATATCTGTTTTAACCCCCAAAATCCCAGGCTAGATTTGAACCTAGAAGCAGAGTTTTACAAAGGCCTTTTGGAGTACCCTTGATCTCATCTGTTATACTTCAGTGACCATCATCATTTCTTGGTCATAATGTCAAGGAAAGATATAATTAGGTTTATATTTATGTGCTTTGTACGATATAGAGGGTTATTTTCTGTTTATGCTATTACTGCTTTGGGAGTACAAACAAAACTGATGAGCACATTATTATACCTTTATGAGGGCAAGTTATTCAATGCATGAACGCTGGTGACACTTTGAGTACTGTGCTCACGATGCTTATTCTGATCAGAATGGTTTAAATAATACATGAACTCATGCATATACATATTGCAGCTCATCTTTTTCATTAGGAACCTTGCTAAATTCTCTCAGCTAGTCCTCCCGAGCACTCACATGTTTTCAGGGTGAAAGCCCTTTTATTTGTCACAGACAGGTTGCAAAACCTTGCTGAGATATCATTTTAAATTTGTTTCGCTGTGCAACCTAGTTTAACAAGGGCAGCTTGCAGCCTTTGCTTTTCCTATTCTTCCTGGGGGAAAACAAAAAGGAAAAAAAAAAAAAGGAGAGCTTATGTGAAGTGTTTTAATGTACGAAGAAAAAAATGTATGAAAGGAGAAGTGGAAAATTGGATTTGGTAATTAACATTTTGTGTTGGGACCGCAGTGCTCCCGGTTCAGTTCCCTAGAGTTTCTCTATGACCTTGGGCGAGTCATGCTGATCTTCCCCAGTCTCTGTAAAGTGGGGTAATAGTTGCTTCTTTTTTTCCCTATGCCTTGTCTGTTTCACTCAGGTACAGATTCTCTTTCAGTGTCTTTATATCCATGGCTCCAAACATATTCAGGAATTTTTATACAAATCAGGTGCTGGTAAGGAAAACAGTTTCAATTTTATATACTTGGTGCTCCAATTCAGGATTACCATTTTAAACAAATACGTTGAAAAATGTGTATTTAGAGAGAAAGCTCCTGCTTCCAGGGATTTTGGGTAGAAAAGTAAGATTCTGTGTTGAGAGCAGGATGGTATCTGTGCACTGAATAGAGCTGGCACAGAGGAATGAGTCCATCTCTCATGTCTGCTCTAGGCTCTGTGTACTTTGGAAGTGCTGCAAGAGGGTGAGGAGGAATTCTAGAGAGAGGCCTGATGTGTGGCAGCAGAGCAGGATGTGGAAGCAGTAAGAGACAGAGAGGAATGCACACTGAGGATCCCCACTGGGAAAAGAAGCTACAGTTGATTATGTGTCTCATTTTTAAAGGGCTGCAGGCTTGTGCAGCTCTGTTTTTCAGGAGGGCACCTGCCCTCAGTGTCTGCAATTCTTCCACACTGAACTTAAATATATGGTTTTGCATTGGAATGGCTGCGAGAATTTCTCTGTCCTTCCTGCCACCCACTGCTTGCTCTTTCTGCTGAGGTAAAATGAAAGTGTCTGAAGCAAACCAAACACTGCCCCCTGCCCCAGCCAAATCAAATTACTGTAATTAAATAGAATTTTAAATCATGAATCATACACCAGGACCTAACAAACCAGGACACTGGGGCCTGCTAATGGAGTACTGCTGTTCATCACCTGGTGTGAGGGCCCAGCTTCTCCAGTTCGACGTGGTCCAGGCTCATTGCTTCCACAGATGCTGCTCTGATTTTCAAAGTCCTCCAGGGTCTGCAGCTGCATGTGGGGGTCGTTCACAAAAAGGTAAAACAAGGCTGGGCTGTTTCTCTGCATTTTGCCATAGCAGGTCTGTGCTGCTACTCCTCCTCCAAAGGGAGGACAGCACATGGCAAAACAGGAGCAGTGTCCATGGAAATGTCTGTGGTTCGTTAGCTCTGACTGCTACATGAGATACACCCATCCCCACCTCGTCCTGGCACCATCCAGCAGGCCAGAGTGACCTCCCTGATGGGCAGCAATCATCAGTCACTCTGTTCTGAAGAGAAGTGGATGGAGCAGCTCCCCTGGGCTGCTCATCAATTTCTAGTGTCTTTTCTGTAGTTGTTCTGTGTTGAAAGCCATGCTTTTGCTCAAGAATTTGATGCTTCAAAGCTGCAGTGGCATGAGCAAAAATGGGGACTAATCCTGTAGCGAAGGAATTTCCAATCTCTTTGCTGTCGCTGGTCACCCTGTTGGAAATTGTACAAAATCCGAAGAAAAAGGTTAAAACAGATCTACCTTGCAGCTTCCTTGCCAGGTCCATGAGGTTTTCCTGTCTTAAGAGCATCACCGGCACTGAGACTTTGGTTAGAAAAATTCCTGTATCCAATCTGTGCTCAGGATCCTGTTACACTGATGTACCCCAGGAATAAAATACAGTCCTGCAACCCCTTGTATCAAGAGGGTCTGTGAACCAGTGTATGCCTCAGGGCTTTGCCTGATGCCCAAAATGACCCAGTGTGAGGCCACTTGCAGGGCTCAGTGAGTTCACAAGGGCTCTAGACCAGGAAATGTTCCCTTGGGTGATTATATTTTAAATTTTTTTAAATCGTGTATTGGCCTGGTGAGGTTCACGTGATTTACCTGCATGTTAAAGTGCTCCAAAGAGTTTTCAATAAAGAGTTTCCTATTTCTGGAAACAGTAAAGGAGCTGGAGAGGAAACATGACATTTGCCTGGCATTGTTATGTTTAGCACAGGGAGGCTGCTCTAGCTGTGAGAATTTCAGAGCGGTTTTTGTTCAGGACAACCTGGCAGGGAGATAGACAAAAATGATCAAAGAAAAAAGCAAGGCAGTTGTTTGTAAGGAGTTTCTCCTTCTTATCCTTGTTGGCTGGGGGTCTGCTTGTGCCACTGTTGAAGCTGATAGCAAGGTTTGAATGGCTTGAGTGGCAAAAGACCCTAAACAAGAGTACCTGTCTCATATATTTTTATCTTTGTAACTAATTATAAAGAGCCTGAAGTAGATGATCATCCTGGGCTATTTTCTAGCTACCTTCCTAGCCTCCCTTTCTGTGCAGGTAATGTTCAGCAAGCTTGTAATGTAACAGAGGCTCTGCCATCCAGTCTGTAGTTGCTTCGTGTCATCCTCTTCAGGCTTTTTATGTTATAAACATTTCTTTCTAATACCTCAAAGAGAAATACTCTAGTAATTATAGCAGCAATTTCCTTCCTTAGCTTTACTGTTTCTTCTCTCCTGTGCAGATTATTTCATTTAAGCTGATATCCTGAGCAATTATTGTACAACATCATTTGAGACGTAATCACCTCTGGCTAACCTCTTCAGGATCCTTGGGATATAAATGTGTTGATGTCTAAGCATCCCAGTGAAAACATTTCAGTGAGGAAAAAAAAATATGAAACCTAATATTTCCCAGAAAACTTGGTCAGGAACAGAGCAGAACAAGTGCTCCCTGTTAGGGGGAGGGAAGGAATATCAGAAGAAGATATTGCAATGATTTTATGGTCAGAAAGAGTAACTGTGATCATCTATTCCCATTGCCTGCAAAACACAGGCCAAGAATTTGGCTGCAGCCAGCACTACTGGCTGCAATGAGCCACATCCAAAACCCTGTGGAGTCACTGGGAAAAATGCTGTTGGCTTCAGTGAGAGCTTCGGATGGTGAGCAGTGTGAGCAGAAGCCCAGCAGTGCAGCACAGCTGTGGGGAAATCCCTGGAACATTCTGAGCGGTGATCATTTGCCAGTGAACAGGGAGCATCGGTGGCTTCCTGGAGGCAGGACATTGCCTCTTCCAGAATTTCTTCCCTGGCTCTGTGGCTGTTCTCACTGGGATGGGAAGGAAACTGAGGGAAAATGGCCAGGGAAGAACCACTTCTCCCTGCCTTCCTGCTCTGTCTGGAGCCACCGCCTCTGGCGCTACTCTCAGCAGCAGTTCCTGCCTCTGTCGAACACCTGCACAGAGTAACTTCTCTGTTCCCTGTCGTGGATGATATAACAAAGACAACTGGAGTCTGGTGTTCTCATCTAATATTTTGGTAAAAAAGGAGAGCTATTTAATTCTTTGGTTTAGGAACAGCTTAACAAAAGTTGAGAAATTTAAAGGTGTTTGTGAGTGTGGGAGTAGGTCATTCGACAAAAAAAAATCAACAGCAACAAATTGCTCCATCAGGAGTGTATTAGATCTATCTGGCTGGTCTTGGGGAAAAATGCAAACAATCTAACATAAAAAAGTGCTCAGAAGTGCTCCTCTGAGGCTTCTTTGGGGCTTCAAAGCGCAGTAATTCAGAAATACTGCATTTTCTGGCAAAATTGCAGTTTGCATTTTAACAGTGGCAAAACTCAGCATAAATGTATAATCAATGTTTCCCACTCCTAAAAAAAAAAAATGGGGCAGAATCAGATTGTGAAGGTGATGGTACAACAGGATAATTCCCACCGGTGATGTAAAACCTCCCTTTTCCATAGTTACGACTGCTCTGGTGTGCATGCTCCCAGCACTACTCTTTGCAGAAGCAGGGAAGTTGAGTGGAAGCCTGCAGGGTTTGGTATTTTGCGTAAAAATATTCATTTTCAGACCACAGCTTAATTCTTTCCCAGGTGGCTAATAACTAAAAAGTGCTGGTTTGGGTGATATAGAGGCCACTGAGCCCTGCTGCTGTCCCTGATGAACAAACCCATCCAGCCAGGCTGCCAGCTGACCTCTTCAGCTGAGGCAGCAGCTGCTGCAGTGGTCACTGAGAGGGAAAAGCTCTTGCTTAGAGGATGCTCCCTCACAGGAACATCCTCCCTGCACTGGCCTGGAGCTATGACAAGGCTCCCTTAAAAACGAGCTAAGTAAGGGCCTCCTCTCTCCCTCTCCCTCCAGTCTCTTCACAGATAAGCAAGGGATATTTAGGAATACCTTTNAGACTGTCAAGCAAGTTGACCAAGGCAGAATTTAAAGTCTGAACTTCCATTGCTGAAATTACCTCGAGGACATTCACATCTGAAAATTCCCCATTGCTGGGCAGCAGGGCAGCCTGAATACAAGTGTTTAGTACCATTTTAAACGCCTTCAGCACCCTGACTTCCAGATGCCTCTTTTTTTCCAGGCAAAGGAGGATGGATCAGGTCAGGCCATATATTAAATCTGTTTCTTAGAAATACAGCTTGTCTACAGCTGCTTGTTTCACTTGACATGCAGCCTCTTGCAGCAGCAGGAGAAAAGACAGCTCTTTTTCGGGCAGAAGGAATGCCTGCTGCTCTTAGAATCAGCTTTGTGAGCTCTCATTGGCATTTGGGGGCAAGTTTACTTCCTTCTGATGACTTTTGAACAAACACCAGCGTGGGGTTATTAGCAGCATCCCTATTATGTTTCTAATAGTCTTGTTAACATGCAGGAAATCGATGCCAGGAAACGTTAAGGAGTGTACAGAGGAAAGTTAGTGCAGTATGCTTGGAGGCCCATCCAGATTTTGTCAACAAGAATTGCTCTTCTCCAGGGATCAAAGTCTTTTTTTTTTGTCCTGAGATAGACCAAGACAGTAATTGATACTGCCTGAGCTCTTCACCTCTTTTTCAGTTGTCTGTGGTCAAAATGTCCCAGCAGTTGGGACCTTACAGTGTTATCTTCGGAGCAGCATTACAGTACAGAAGTGAAGAACTGAAGGCATTTAAGAGAATTATTTGGGATCCAATGACAAAAAAGGGCCCAATAGGAAATGGATCAACATCACATTTCAGAAATGTTTTTGACCCTCTCTACACTGCAGGCTTCTTCTAAGGCTCCTCATCCAGTCATTTCACTTCTGCTCCCATGCCGTTCAATGTGGGTCCTTGTTCTCTGCCACACAGAACTCTTGCAAGGTATTCAGGTTTTAAGGAGCTGAAAGCCACTCAAGCATGCATGTGGAGTTTACTCCTCTAGTCTGCATCCCAGTTCCTTTGGACTTACTCATGAAGGGCTTCCCCCATCTTACTTTAACGTGGAAGATTCAGAAAGCCTCTGTGGCCTCTGGGAGGGAAAATTCCTTCTGCTTTTTCCCTGAAGATTTAGTCCGTGATATATCCAACACTGAACAGTAGAGTCCTTACATATGCTTACATACATTACTGTACCCCCAGTACAGAAATATTAAGTACCACTTTTCCCAGCATTCCCATTCAGAAGGCACTCATGAGGCAGGTATCTGCATTTTCTGAGTATATGAGGGACGCTGAAATACCTTGGAGCAACACTGCAAAACCCCAGAGGGGTTATCTGTAACACCCACTGTCAGCACTTGAAGGGGTAGAACTGAGGAAGGACTAAGCACAGGCACAGGTGTAGTGAGTGCACTGCTGGGTGTATTGCTCCTCTCCTGTTTTTCCTTGTCCCACTGCTGCCTCATGGAACAATCACTTCATCTTTTATGCTGAAGAAAAGGAAATATGACACTTTTGATCAGCACTGCTTCTGCAGTTGCAATAAAATGAAATGAGATCCAATGTACTCAGCTGTTACTTGAGCGAGTCAGGCTTACTGACCTTCACTGTGACTATTAATGTGCAAAACTCTCTGTCTTCCAGCTGTGAAAGCTGTTTCTCGTTTCTGAAGTGAGAACAAGGAAAAGAAAGAAGACAGAAGGAAAGAATTTTACATGTGTGACGCCCCCACCTTTTTTTTTTAACTAAAAGTGAGTATTTTACCTCAGACATAAGTGTGGCCTAATTCATTACATGTTCCCATAGGATAAAGAACGCCTTGCTGTTTGCACGTGCAGTCCTAGTGTCCAAATAACTTCTTGCAGACACTAAAAATACCTCTGTATTCAGTCAGAACCAGTGTTTCTCTAACAACTACAAATCATTCACGATTTATCAGTCTGCCAGGTGGGATCTGCCCTGTGCTCACAGGGAACAAACCGTTCTGTGGCAAAAGCTTGCAGTGGGATGAGCAGCATTTGGGCTGGTGGGAGAAGCCGCCTGAATGGAGGCACTGCTTGCTACCCAACGTCGTCATTCTCTCGGGGAGATGTTAATGAGGCTTGCTCACCATTTCATGAGAATTTCATTTGCTGCACGCAGGGCTCCCTGACAGAAGGAGCTCTGGTGCATCTCACAGAGGTGGTTTAAGCCATTACAGCCTCCTGCTATGTGCTCCCTCTGTCCACGAGGATTCTCACCCTTGTAGCTGTGGTAGCTGAATAAAAGAGGGGCATGAACCTTGCTTGCAGCAGCTCCTGGTCTAATGTGTTGTATTATACTGTCAATGAAGATGACATGCACAGGGAGGGGGTCACACCGTGATCACACCCTGACTCTGCCGCAGTGCTCCAAGTCAAAGGGGAGAGAAGGGGGTTCCTCTTCCCTGAGACATAAATGAGAATTGCTGCTGAGTCACAGCAATAAAACCCAGGAACTGAATTACTGGTTTTGAAAGTATTATTACTTTTAACAGCGTGCTCTTGTATGTGTCAAGGGAGACCTTGAAAAAACAGAAAGGCTCACAGAGCCACAAACTCTCAATAAACTCCAAGGGTAATATTTTAATAATTTCCTTGAAGACTAGGAACTCCACTTCTATTGTCTAAATCAGCTTGGGTGGCTCAGGTACCTCAGAACACCTCACCTTGGAACAGTCTACTTTAGTCATCAAAATCAGAAGAGTCTGGAAATAAAAAAGAACAGCAGACCCACAAACAATTATCTTGGCTCTTTCATTAACTGAAACTGCTGAGTTAAGTAACAATTAGGGCTTTATCCTCTGTGGCGCATGATCCATCACAGACAGCTGCATGTTAACTGTGCCTGCCCAGTGCAAGCATTTCAGCTGCTGCCCAGGCTAATGTATGTGAACATGCCCAGACTTTTAAACCCAGCCTTGCTGCTGTGTGGCTTAGAAGCTGTTTAAAGCTGACTGGCTGCCTAACATCTGGCTGAGAGCCTATTACTGACTCTGGAGCTTCTGCACAGGCTGTAGCTGTGTGGTACGAGTTAAACGTGGGTGGCTCACAAGGACCAGCATCCTATGCTGCTGCCCCTGCTAGGCAGGAGTAGTCTGAGGAGGAAGGAGGGCTGAGAGCAGGAAACGTTCCAGGTGTCTGATCCACATCTGTCACATGACATCTGGGCTCAGCTGGATGAACAGAGGTGACATCTTCAGGGACAGATGATAAGATTACTACCTGTAGTTTTATCTGTGAGACACCTGAACACCTGAGGAACAGCTCCTGAGCCTCTGCAGTTTGCAATGCTTCAAGAAAATCAAAGCCACTGACAGCCTCTGATAGATCGTGTGGTTGGAAGAGCTAATTGGTATCCAGTGGGGTTAATCACACCTAAACTCCAATAAGATGGCTCTCTTGGGCACCGGTAGCAGTGAAGCTGTGAGCTGTGTGCCTGGCAGTACAAGGCTGCCTGCACGTTTACCTAGCCATGAATGTAGTTATCTCCCTAGAAGTGAAATGGAAGTGTCATTTAAGCTCCAACCAATTCCTTACAGAATTATGCCAAAAGTTACATGTCAAGTTTATAAAATCAGATTAAAAGCATCCATATTGTGCTTTGTTCCTGCTTAACTATGTTGGTAACTGCTCTGGGAAAGTGGTGCAGTGTTGAATATCTTTCTGTAGTAATTACAATTGGGTATGAAAATGAGCTACAAAACAGGGAAGTGCTTTTATCCTGATTTCACAGATGGAGAGCTGAAACACTAAAGGCCAAATCTAATAAAGAATTACAGTACTGCAGAACCTACCTTGCAGTCATCTGGTGCCCATATGGGATGCTGAACACTGTTAGACACCTCGTCCGCATTTAGAGGAGCCTCTGTTTATAGGACAGGCTCATCCTCTCTAAATGGGAGCCAAAACAGTCAACTTACTGAGAAAGAAGCTGCCTTAAATGATTGCTCTTGTGTATCTCTCATCTTGTGTATCTCTCATCATCATCATAACAAGCGTTATGAGCAAGAGTAGGTGTTAGACTGCACATCTTGAGTACTTCATCCGGCTTTTCAGGGAGTTTTGGCTTTGGGTCACTGCCCATGCCCTCCTCTAGATGAGCATACCAATGAGTTCCCAGTGCTTTGTAGACTTGCCTCAGCTCTTTCAAAAATAAAAGGAGGCCTCTCCTTCTTCACAGTGCATTTAGTGCTCATTTTAGTGGCCTGCTAAGGCAAGTTTAACCTCCCTTTCCTTTCCTTCCTGCACCAAACTTTTCACCCGCATCAGAAATAATTTGAGAGCAAGACAAGCAGCAGGAGAGTTTATCTCTGCAGTGTGCTACCTGGGGATAATGTGTGGGGAATATAACGCATTCCGGGTATGAACCACTTTGGTGCATCCTGATGAATTTGCCGACTACAGTGGTATGGATACATTCTCCTTACACACAATTTCCAAAACAATTTCTGCACAACGATGCAGCTGTAACAAAGCTGTGAAGATCACCTCCCTCGGTCCCTCTGGACAGAGACAGTTCAGATGCTCCTGTGAGATGGCAGATATGTCTTAATCCCTCTAAGCAGGTGCAGGAACTGGACCTGAGAAGTTGGGTCCCTCAATGTCTGTTATTTTGGTGCCCCTCCAAGTTTGATAACAAGGAATATGAAGTGTTTGTGTGTAAACTTTGTCCAGATTGCAGTTCTGCCTTCTCCTCTCTGTAGTTGCCTACATCCCATTTTGGATCCGACCTTGAGTAACTTATTTAGGTACCCAGGCAGAATCTATGGCAGAGCAGAGCTGAACCCAGCCTCCAAAGGCGTGACGTATCTTTGGATCTGTCTTTCCCATCTGATTTAAATGAAGCCTTAGTTTTACTCACTACTTGCCCAAGCAGAGCGTCTCTTGATTTTAAACTGATGGCCAAATATTAATTGGAGCTCTAGAGACAGAAAAACAGACCAATTATTCCCCATAAGACAAAACCAAAAGTACATTAAGTGAAATCTTTCCACAGAAGATGCTTCAGCTGTTTTTCTCATCTAATGCCACAAACACAACAATGGCAGCTCCCAGCAGTCAGAGGCACACAATAACCGCTGCCACTTTTACTGGCTGATAAAAGCAGGATCAACACCTCGGAAGAAGGACATTTAGCTGGGGAAACCTCTGAAATAAAAAATTCTGCAGGACATTGTGAAACAGATGGACACCCTCTGAGCCTCCTTTAGCAAGTTCCCCCATCACTAAGACTGTGCCCAGCCCACCACTGGGTAAAATATTCCTGGCTGTATGCACAATATCAACATTACAAAGGTCTTGGAGATGAATACTGCTTGAAACATGAATCCTTGGGGCTTTCCAGAAGGGGGACTGATTAAACCAGATGGGGAGTATTTAGCCACAGCAGGCCAGATTCTCAGCTAATGTAAATCAGCTTCACTCCACAGATGATTTGCAGCAGCTGGAACCTGTAGCTTCAAAGGATCAAGTTGCAGTCTCCTGAGCAATTGAGTCTGCATAGATTTTTACCAGTAAAATTAACAAGACCAATGTGTGTTGTGGGGGAGAACTAATCCTTAAATTAACTGAAATTGCAGAGAGTTAAATAGTAATTTCTCTAGTTAGAGACTCACCAGGTATTTCTCTTAGTTTCTCAGACCTTTTTTTCTTTGAACCTCACAATATAATCAATACTGAAATAACACATCTGAATGGCCTTGAATGGTAGCAAGCCATAAAAGCTTCTGAAAGCTGTTAAAATTAAAATCTCCCTTTCTAAGTGGAAGGAGTTTTTAAGGACAAGACAGCAGCTGCTTTGAAATGTCTGTGAATTCTTTTTTTCCTCACAATTAGTAGCAAACAATAAAGGCCTCTTTTCAGAGCACTGATGGCACTTCCTTGGCTTTGGCAGCTTTTGTCTTTTCTAAATGATAATAGCTGTGCTTGTTTGTTTCTGTTTTAGGAGGGAATGTGTATCCCTGTGAAGCACGCTGGTTCCACATGCTAGCTCTAGGCACCTTCTCCTGAGAAACTGTTTCAAGCCTGGGCCTCTGTAATTAGTATTTTTAGTGATACATAATATAAACCTAATAGTGCTGTTATGCCTAGCTTACCCAAAATTGGTAAGTAGTGAAATCTCTTACTTGCCCAGCTGTTCAGCAGTTGTCTCTCAGTCCCCCATGCCCTGCAGAGCTTTTGTGCTTCTACCAGCAATAAGAATTTGCTTTGCGTAAGCGAAGTAGAGGGACAGAGGAAAGGTTTGTTTGGCTGCTTTCAATCGTTTGTGGCTGTGTAAACGGTTTCAGGTGGCTCTGAATGGAAAATCTCCAGTGAACTGGTTTGTGTCTCCCCTTGCTGGGGATAACAGGGCATTAGTTGGCCACTTAGGAAGCTGCAGTGTGTTCCAAGCTGCGCTGTGGACCCAGAGTAAGACCTATCAGTTCACCTGATAAGGTTTTCAGACAAAATCCTTTTCTTACTGAGAACAGTGCCTCGACTGCTTCAACAAGCTCAGCTCTGAGCTGCAGCTGATAGGTGTTTGTAATCTGCAGAGTCCTGAGCTGGGAAACTGTGCTCAGGATCACCTGGTTGGTTTCAAATGTGCCTGTTCATTCCTGGGCTAGGAGTCCTTTTCTGAGGAACGTGTTGCTGATTTTGTTCTTTGGGAACAGTGTCCACCTTCTACAGATGGTGGGGAGCTCTCAGGAAGGTAAGGCCAGACATTCCACTTTAAGTTCATGTTGTCTACAGAGTTTTCTTTTTTGGGTCTTGCTCTTTGGAGTGAGATTGTTGGAACTGGAAAGGTTTTCAGCTGGTCTCTTGAAATGCTTTTCACGTAAAAATGGAGAGGGGCTCTAGCTTCTCCTTTTAGCACTTCTACTTCTTTAGAATGTGAGGTCGAGAGGAATTTCTGCCTCAGAACTTGGCTGCTGAAGGCTGAGT
This sequence comes from Rhagologus leucostigma, assembly GCA_013397725.1. NCBI lineage: Eukaryota > Metazoa > Chordata > Aves > Passeriformes > Rhagologus > Rhagologus leucostigma. Next base: position 1,638,324 of record VZTD01004439.1, read on the forward strand.
TTGCAGGGTTTGCTTAGAAGCTCTTCCTGCTGTGTTCTGGGAGATGATGGCAATTTCCAGCAGGAGGAGATTCCTCCTCTTCCGGTTAGTGATGGTCTGCTTCCAGTCCTGTGCATTCAAGTCTGTGATTCAGCTGTCTAAACCACGAAACAATTTTACATCTGAGGCTGTATTTTTGTGATGCTTGGGTCATTTGTCCAAGTTTTATTGCTTACCATGAGGGCTGGAGCGCTTCGAGAGGCTGAGATTTTTTTGTTGTCCTTTGATTCTAGGACTTGGGATTTTAATTAAAAGCATCAAGCAGTTAGAGACATGCACTAAAAGCATGAGGTTGCAACCTTGGTCTTAAGGGAGAAGTAGGGTTTTTCAGAGTGTATAAAGGCTGCAAAGGTCACTTGTTCAATTTTAACAGGGTTGGGTTGGTTTTGTGGTGTGGTTTTTTCCAACTAGAATCTCATCTAGGAAACATGAGGGAAGTAGGGAATTTTAAAGGATTTGGAGATGGTCTGAAAACAAAATCTGTGAAGAAAAACATTCATTTTAAGCACTTAGATGAAGACGGGAAATGTATTTTAGCTTATCTTTAGCATTAGCCGAGGAGTTTGAGCAAATACTTAAAAAGGACAGAACAACACATAAAGTAATGCAGTTTGCAAAGAGAGCACAGCAATGAAGGAAATAATGCGTTTCTCTACAAATTAGATTCCCATTTGTAAGGACACATGTCACAGAACAATTTCAGAGCTGGGTATTCCCAGACATTCTGTCATTTGGAATATTTGTACCAAAAGTGAGCGTCTTTTTAAAGAGAATGTTCTAGCTCAAGCAGAGCTTGAGGCAAAGGCACAGGTTAAAGTCTCCGTGCTGTGTTATGCAGGTCAGACTTTGTGCTTATTACGGTCTTTTGGTCTTAACAGCTATCAATCTGTTTCTGTGCACTTGCAATGTTACGTGCACTAGATTTTCTCGTCTCCTTGGGAAAACTGATCCAAGAAAGGGGCCTAAAGTTTCCTCTGGTCACAGCCTGTGAACTGCTTTAGGCTTTAGAGTGAAAACTTCCATCAAAATTTGTCTCATTTGCACAAGACACAGATGCTGCAAAGAGGTGAATAGCACACATGAGAGGACAAAGTAAAGATTCTTGAGTGACTTTAAATATACATTTCTATGCAAACAGCTGTGTTGTTGCATTACGGGATTTTTTCTTTTTTTTTTTTTTACTACAGTCTGAACTTTCCCAGTAGGTTTTTTTGTTTTACATGTTTTTAGCTAAAACTCCAGTATTGTCTTAAGGTTTTTCCCTTCAGCAATAAAAAGCTGTTTAGAAGCTTAACTCTACTTTAATGAAAGTGGTTTTGTATGGGAATTTCCTTTAGGCCTTTTCGACCAGTCTGTTGTCAGCACAATTTAGCACAGAGATGGGGAAAGGACCAAACCACTCCATTTTTTAGGGTTTTGGTGACCTAGTGAGTGGGATAAATTCACCTGTCAGCTGCTCTGCTGATGCCACAGGCTGGGTTTTGAGCTTGCTCTGCAGTTGAGACAGAAGCAGGGGTGATGACTGAGGGTGAAAGCAGCATTCCAAACCCATTCCGGCTGGCACACCTTAGTGCTTGAGCTGTTTTCCAGTGCCCCAGGCAGAGTTAGCAGGCTCCATATCCTTTGCAAGAGTGATCACGATGGAGACTGCAGACTCCAGAGAGAACAGAGGTGCTCTTTTTGACTCCTCACCTTACAGGACAGATGCAGTTGCTGGCTCTCAGAGCCATGAAGATAAATCAGAAAAACAAAGGAAGGAAGGTTTTTAGTGTTTTTTTCCCCCCCTCCAGGACAGCTGAGTGCTTTGTTCATCAGCATGCTGGATGAGGTGTTTGTTTTCTTGAAAATGTGCTTGTTTCACTGTTCATTTATCATAAGAAATAACAGCACTTACATGCCAGTTTTCTTCTATTTGAACCTAATTTCATTAATCTCTGCAGAAAGCTAAATATGCTTACTCAATTTGCACTTAGGAAGGATATCACTGCATTTATAAATAATCTAGTCTTTTCTCTGCAACAATGCAGATATTCTACTTCTGGAATTAAAATTCATCCTAATATTTTCCTGTTTTGCAAAGCTTTGAGCATTCTGCCTGCTCCAAATATTGGGGTTTTTTTCTATCTTAGTTGTAGGCCACTATCTGGACTTACTCTCAAGGGATCCTTCATGAGCCTGTTAAGCTACAGTGCAAATATCTACTTAATTTTTTTTCCTTTTTCTTTTTTTTTTTATTAGTTGCCACAAAATTTTTAAGCATGCTTCATAAATCTGCCAAATGGCTGTTGTTCTTCCAGCTGATGACTCAACAGCTTTTAGAGATACAGAAAAGAACGATCAGCTACTTAGGCAGGTTTAGAAGCGTGTAAGGAACAGAGTGGGCAAAATGCTTCCTCGGGGGACGTAAAGAAAAGGTGTAAAACAGGATTTTTAAGCCCTCGAAAGGCAGCTGTTTGTTCTAGGTCCTTTTTTTTTTTCTTTCTTGCCTAGAAGACATCAGTTTATCTTACAGTTTGCAATCTTCCGGGTAGTTCAGTAAAATCTTCCCATAAAAAATAAGAAAACAAATGTCTTGTAGTGTCATATGAGCCTAATGTGCACATTCCATAATGGAATTTTACTCACACTTTTTTGTATTTTTTCCTCTTTTCTTCATGCCAGGATTTGCTTCTGTTCTCATTGTATGATACACAAGGATTGCTACCGAGGTAGAGAGCAAGTGTAATAAACTAAAACCAGATCTGCTTAAGGCACCACTGACAATTTTTGTTTTGTCCTATACTAAAAACCAGATGCATGATTATTGAAGAAGTATTGCAAAATTTATGTACTTATTTAACGCGAGAATATTCAGCAAAGTCTACTTGGAAAAAGTTATCTGCTCTGATGGATTCTTGTGCTTTTATTGTAAGTCCTGCAACATTGGTGTTTCCCTTGTGTTTTCAGCTCCTGGAGTCAGGTGATTTCAAAATTATTTTTCTGAATATATGTGCTTGTGTTTGTGTATGTTTGCTTTTCCGTACTGGTGGAGAAAGCTATGAAAATATGATGTACTTCCTAAAGCCTCAGAAGTGAGAAGGTAAAAAAGAATTCAAATGTTTTTGTTCTAAACAGCATAATTTCTTTTCGAGATAGCTCCTGATTATTGTTTTAGGCCATTTTTTTTGCCCTGTTAACATTCAGGGTTGGAAATACTCAGGCTTCATGTTGTTTCCAATTACATCTGTCCTATACACAGCAATCTGTCACACTGGCTTTTGATCTAGAGCAATATAACTGAGAGGAAAATTCCCCCTTCAAATGGACTTCATTTTCTCAAATGCTGGCAGCATTTAAAAGTGATCTTCACCATCTCACTTTGCTTTATATTCAGCTCAATTTGAGGTGTGTGTTTTCATCCACCCCTGTATTTTATTTACTGCTCTCTTGAGCAAAGCCATACATATTTCTTTCTCAGCAGAGGAACAAACTGTGCTGGTTTCCAAGGTGTTTCTGGAGAGAAGCAAGCCATGGCTGCTTGCAGCAGTACAGAAGAAGAGACTCAGCTACATTCTTATCTGGAAATGTTTGTGCTTATTAACTTAAGGTGCATCAGTGACCCACTTAATTGAGAAATTCAAAAGGGAGAAAAACCAGGCCCCTGCTTCATTCATGCTGTAGTTTCATCCAGTGAACAGCTTCGGAATAAACCCACTGTTGTCCAACGTTGTTGGCCGGAAGTCACTGTGAATGCAGACCGGCACCACCATGAATGATGTGTTCCCTGGGCAGGTGTTGTTATGGGGAAGGAAAAGAATAGCAATTATAAGAAGGTAGTTACTTGCACGTAATTGCTTGCTGTCTACAACTTAGTGCAAATGTGGGGAAAAACTCTACTTTTGGCCCACGTGGTGTGCTTTGTTTAGTAATTTAACCATCAGCCTTTTGATGTACATTGTGTGCCTCCAGCAAGGCGTTCTAGCATCCCATTTGCCTCCTTTGTTAATGTAGCTGCATATCAGGCTGAACGCTTCAGGAGCCTTTCTGAAATAACCGCTAAATCTTTTTCTTGGACAGGCTGCTGTAACATCTCTCTTTAGTGTATAACACCCAGTTGGAGTCGTTGCTACAAATCTCATTATTTTATAAGCCTTCACTGGCTGTGTGTGGCATTGCTTTAAGTAGGTGATGTTTCACTAGTCCCTCCCTATGAGCTTTTTTCCTTCTGCTGGGTACAGCTTCTCTGTACAGTATATAAACAGAGATTATCACCGTGCCTTTTTCTTCCCTTATCTGACGCATACAGCAGAAACAGAGGTGTCTGGAGAGCTAAAAGTTATCAGAGACATGGGGAAGACTTCCGTAAGATGACAGGGAGAGGAGATTAATACTTCTTAATGCAGAGACACGAGGCCATGCTATACCTACACCAAACAATCAGTGCTACAGTGAAGGCAAATTGTGTGCATTTTGCTTCTCTCTAAGTGAGAGCAAAAGGATTTAATGCAACTGTCAGATTACAACGGAATATATGTAAAAATGCAAGACCATACCTTCACAAAGAATGAGAATCAGGGAAACGCGACGCTGCGAGGCAGCAGTGACTCTCTGTCCTGCCCTCTTTTACACCGTGTGGAGGACCCGGTTTATTAAATGTGACATTGCCACGTGCTGCAAGTCCTATGGGAATGGAATAAGTGCGGCAACAGGGGTGCTGCTGGGTGAGCTGTGGGAGGGACTTTGTCTTCCTGGAAGGTGGCCTGAAATACAAATTTGGATGGAGAGCATATTGAAGTGTACCTGCAGGCGTATATATACCTGCACACCTGTACAAATGAGTCCTGCACATCCAAATCTTCATCAGCTTTGAGGGACTTCATGGCACAGCCAAAGCTTCCATAGTGAATGAGCCAGGGTGCTGTTCCCAAAATGCAACAGATCCATCCCCAGTGCATAACCGTGTTTGGTATCACAGCCCTGGCAGTGCATATCCCATGTTCTGCACACAAGTGAGGAGGTTGTTTCCCAGTGTCTCCAGCAAGACACCCGCTGTGTGCAGAGAGCAGGTTTGGGTTAGTGACCAAAAGGGTGGGCAGGCTTTCAAGCGCTGCTGACTGGCTCTTTCCAGAGGCAGGGACTTTGGTAGGGGTGGATGTAACAGCAGGAACACACTGTTTTGATAGTTCTTCAGAAAATGCTAGAAACAGGCAAGAAGAAACCACAGATGCCACTTCAGTATCCTGCTCATAATGCTGCAACAGCCTGGCTCCACTGGAATTTCTTTGATGCATGTCTTCTGTCAGGACAGAGGCAAATTTCCTGTTCCTGCTGCTGAAAATCTTTCGATCCTAGAATTAGCCAGCTTGCCACATTGCCTCTGTAGTTCTGCATAGGTGAGTTGAAATTGGTTTTGGAAATCTGGTGGCAAACGGACTTACTTCTGGCTTTGTTTTATGTTGCTGCTTTGTGGTCTGCAATTATATCACAAAAGTCATTAGTGTTGAGAGCTCTGGGATATCCTGTTAGGTTTTTGCATGGTGAAGAATTAAAAATAAGCTTGTCCTCATGTTCTGTTTTCCATCACTTTTCAGGATTTATACGCTACAGCAGGGGGTCCATGGTATGTAGTGTTTGCATTGCATTGAGGACTCTTGAATGTAGAAACCTACTGAGACTTAGCTTTGGACATGAGGGGGAGGAATTAGAATGGCATGCAATCTGCAGGGTTTTCTTTCTCACTATTATCTAAATTAACAGTTTACTGTTTTCTTTGTGTCCCTTTTATTACAGGCTTAAGTGCTTAATCTAAAGCTTAAGGGCCTTACCATGAACAAATTGAGAAAAGTCCGTAAGGAAATACAGCTCTGGTTCCACGAAACGAGCAGTATTTAAAGGACCAAACACCCAGACCTCCCACCATGCAATTTTCTGTCACAGGGAGTGGCCTGGCCACTTGTGCCTCCGTGCTCCTGGCATACCCGGGGAATTGGAAGGTGGGAAGCTTGCTGGGGAGAGGTAGCTCTGGTTGGAAAGCCTGGTGCTCTCGGGAGCTGTGGGGAAAACAGGCTCCCCAGGGCTGATGGGGAGCTGGCAAAAGTAGCTGCACTAGGATTCGTTTAGTTTGCACTTAGCCTTTGCCAGTCATACATGTACAGCTTTCCTAGCTTTGTAAATTCCACGTTAAATACAGAGGGATAACCTCACCCTGCTCCAGAGCTGTAAAGGCTGTGCTCTCTTAAGTACTCACCTGCAGAGACCCAACAAATGCTGCTTTGCTGCTGAAGGAGAAATATCCCACCTCTTTAGTAGGGACTGTGGGCAGAGGACATCAAGGGCCTACAACTCCCAAACATTAATTTCTTAGAAACCTTGAGTGACTTTTTCCCTAGCAGACCTCAAGGTACCTCATATCAATAGCTTTTAAGAGTGGGGTTTTTTAATTTTATTTTGCTCTTTCATGTTTCTGGCTCCTTACCTTGATGAATAAGCATATTGCTTTGTTTATTTCAACAGTACCAGCTATTTTCAGTTTTTGTTAAGGTGCATGAAGAGTTCTGAGCTTGGTCAGTCATTAATCATAATTTATTTTAATTACTGCTTGAATCCCTGGGGAAATTAAATATAAACCACATGCAGCTTAGCTACAGAGCTGGCCTACAAATACACAGAAACTCAGGATGATAAAACTTTGGATTTGTGCTTCCTTCCTCTTGTTAGGCTTCCCCTAGATGAGCTCAATATATTCATGCACCACAGACTCAGGGAATGTATTAATGGTGAGATGGGAAGAACATGCTTCTGGATCATCGTTACATGTGTTGGTGGCACTCATTTGCCCAACAATACCGTGTAGTTACTTAAATAACATTGGATACACCACCTGTTTTGTAATCTTTGAGGTGAGAAATATTCATAGCGGCAGCATACGTTAATCATCTTTGGGATCGTGAAAGACATCAAGAAAATGCTTTACCAGACAGTGCCAAACAGTGATTAGAGGAACCTGATAGAGACAAAGTACAATGATAATGTTGATATCTATCAAAGGCAGAACCTTGAAAGAATTCAGTGGCATGAGGAAAGTCTCCCAAATGAGAGGCCATTTCCCTTTCTCTGGAAATTATGCTCTAGAACTGTAAGCAAGGGAGGAGGTTTTCATGGCTGTAGGGATTTATCCCTGGTGTAGTAAGACTGCTGTCAACACTCCTGCCTGCTCAATGATGTTTCATTAGAGAGGCTTTGTTGAAAGAAAGCTTTATCTTGTAAAATGTGTCATTATAGCTAGGCTTTTTTTTTTTTTTTAATGTGGCTTTGAGTGTGTTTTTTGTTTGTTTGTTTTCAGTTCAAGCTTTAGAAAATAGCTATGCTTTCTAAAAGGTCACACAATCCTCCCTCAGAAAGTATTCTCTTCAGATCATATTGTACTTCAATTTCTCAAATCTATATTGACCTGAAATTTAATGTCATTGAACATTTTAAATTCACTTCATGTAATAAAGAGTTTTTAGTTCTGGAAGAAAATGTCTATGAAATAGTGAAAGAACTTGATATAAAATAATCCTTCTATAGTCAACCTGAGCTTTTCTATAGCAAACAAACTTAAAAAGTTTGAAGTGATGATGCCCCACATATTTTGACTGACAACTGAAAGGTTAGCAAAAAGTGGTTAAATGCTTTTTGGGTCAAAATTCTATTTGAGAATGCCCTTAGACCTGTCATTGAAAAAAGACTGAAAAAGAAACGGTGTCGGAACAAAGAACAAAAGATGCTGTCATCAAAAGAATACAGACACCTGTTGCCCAAGCCATTCTCATCTTCTTTGCTTCTGGTATTATCGTAAAAGGGAAGCATCTCAGACAGCAGGTCACTGTGGCCAGCTCCTAAACTGTGACACCACAATTGTATCTGGGTCAGTCTAGGAGGGAAAATAAAGTTGCAAAAGGGTGGTTTGTTGGGGTTTTTTTATGCTGCTGCCATGAGACCTTTAATCCAGTGCTGAAGGCATGAGAAGGTGGCTGTCTAATCTATTTTATCGAGTTTTACCAGCAGTATGAGGGGGAAAGTACAGAAAGAGAAGTGTTGCTTAGGCAAAACAGTCAGGAATTATACCACTTATTAGGGAGAGGTGATGGCCTGGCCATTCTGTATGCACAGTGTCTCTACAAGATATTTGGGAAGAGTTATCCAGAGGAGAGGGGTTCACCATTGTTCATATGTGTAAAGAAACATATCTGGATCTTACAACCATAGGTAAGTTTAGAATACATGTTAGAAATTTGTAGTTGCTGGAGAAGTGAGATTTTCTACTAGTCTATTTTCCCAAAATTGCCTAGTTTTAAGGGACAATTGAAATTTATGAAAAGGAGGATTATACAGTATGATGATGTGCAACGGGATGATTCTCAAGAAGTGTCCTCTGGTTCTGTTTCTGTAAATCTCAAGATCTTTGTGTTAGAAATTCTAGAGAAACACTTCTTTGGATAGTGCTTATCTTTACTGGCCACTTCTGATTTTTGAGCCTTCTTCCGTTGCATTAAGCCCATTATTCCAGCACTCTCCTCTCCTGATGGGTTTTCTGCCCCATTGTTGCTTTCCTCCAGCATAAGGGGAGCTGCTTGCAGTGCATATCACCCACCTATGCCAGAGTTGCACAGGAATCAGCCCTGTCCCAGGGGCTTTTACTGCTTCTGCAGTTCAAGATAAACTCTCAGCTTGGAAGCAATGGGATTCCTCACAACCGAAAACATGTGCTTTCCAGGCTGGAATTGAGCTTCTCAGTGAGAAAGCATTTCCTTCAAGCCCTTGAAGGACTTAAAGCTTCACATTTCTGACATCTTTATGTATAAAAGAGTTATTTTTGGTCAGTTTTAATGGTTTTCTATGATTCCCTCTGAGCTCTCCGTAGCTGGTAATTACACACTTGCTCTTGCAGGCAATAGAAACATGAAAGAGCTTCAGAATATTTTTTTAAACTCTCTTGAACTTCCATCAACAAATTGTGTGGATTATTTTCTCTTTTTTGACAGTATGCCTACTCCTTAAAATATTTGATGGTGGCAATATTGAAGAAAAAACATTTTTGGCTTTTTCTTTAGGTACCCTGGAAAACGCATCTCTAGACATGACAGGTTTTTCTCTATCAAAACCTTTCCACGGGATTGTCTTGGCTTCATTCAATGAGTCACAAGCACTAATGAGGGGTATTAGGGCCCTTATCTCCCAGGGAAGTGAGCAAAGCCTTTCCAGATAGCGGATCAGTGAGGGGGAAATAAGAAGGCAAGAAGAGAGTGGCTTTGACTAAGATCTCAGTTACCCAGCTGTACTCATATTTAATATTAGAGTTAGGGGAGCCTTTTGTGCATTTGCTGTGCTGTCGTGCAGCAGCACTGCAGACACCTCTGAGTGGTGTTTCTTCAGTTCTGGGCCTCTTCTTACAATACCCCCCAGTTAGTGCCTGTGTGCTCTGTTCTCGGGGGCTTAACTTCTCCAAATGAGGGACAGGCCTAGGAATCAAAAGGAAAGAACAAACTGCTGCTCTTTTTCTATTTCCCCCCCAATTATTTCTGTTTTCCTCCTTTTCCTTTCTATTCCCCTCCCTTTTTATATTTTCTGTTTTCTTTTCCAGTCTTCCCTTGGGTTTTTTTTTTTTTTTGTTGGGTTGGTTTTTTTCTTTTTTGGTTGAGGTTTTTTTCGGTCTGTTCTTTTGTTTGTTTTCCTTTAATCTGTAGGCCCTTCTCTCTCTCCTGCTCTAGTTTCCTAATAATTTTGGGGAGAATGTAAGATGCGTACGGGGTGGAAAACCTCATTGGGAATAAGTGAGGCTACTTTGAGTAGAGTCTACACTGGTTTTGTGGCATTTTGTACCAAACTATCCATGGCCGGGGTGGGGTGGGGGGTTCCCTTAATACTCAGAGTTTTGCGGGGTCAATCCTATCCTTTTTGTACCTATCCTTAGGAGCTGCAGCTCCAAGGCTGACAGGGATCATGCAAAAGGCCTGAAAGTCCAATAAAAAGCAGAAGTGACTGCACAGAAGCCAGTAAGTGCTGCAATAAAAGTACTATTTAACCTGCTGGCTAACACAAAAAGGTTATTTCTACAGCAACTGGTGGAACAATATATTTAACAATTAAATTAATCCAAACAAATAGAGAATTTAACCCCATTGTCCTGGCTAAATTCCATCTTAAGTAATTGCATTCTGGCTGCCTGCATTCCCTCTGGAGTTCCTGCTGGGTAAGTTACAGCTTACGCCGCGCGTGCGTCACCCTTAGGAACAGTTGTGTGGCACATCAGCATCTGGGAAATCCTATCTGGCAAAAATACCAGAGGTAAAAACATTTCAGGGGAAGTCACGAGTGACTGCTCGGTCATATTTAACATGTTAGCAGGACTTGTAGATGCAGCACTGTAACTGGCATGTTATAGTCCTGCACATAATATAAACAAGCAGTGGTCAGACACACACAAACAGACTGGAAGGCTGGACTAGCACTTTCTCTTCTCCACAGCCTTCCTGTGTTAGACTTTCCTGGGCTTCCTTCTGAAGCTGAATCTCTTTCTCAAAGCCAGGGGGAAGTGGCTGCCTGTACTTTTGATACCAGTTCATCCTCCTGCTTCACAGAGTATCAGATGAGCAGTGGAGCAGAGCGAACTAAGAGGTGGCATTGGGGACAGGAAAGGGCCTGGGAAAACCAGCATCCTTTCCCAGTGGCACATGTGTTCCTGCAGCCTTTTGGGAGATTCGGCTGAGGCTGGCCCATTTCTAAAGCCCTTCCGGGGAAATGCAGTGAGACACAGAATTCAGATCTAGCTTACAATCTCCTCCTCGGTCTGATACAAACCAGTTTCTGCCTGTGGCTTTGGTGCCCTTTTGAAGGGTCACAGAAATATCACAGTAATTTAATTCGTTGTAATGATTGCAAGCTCTTTTGGAGAGGACCTTCCCTGTGAATCCGAAACGTGAAAGCACGATTCAAGGGTAATGTACTGCGTGATCCATGATTTTCTGTTTTCTTTTCCTGTTCCACTTCAGCAAATACAGCACACTGTGAGCTGACAAGATGACTAAGCTGTAGCCAACATACAGTGGGCAGGTCAGGGAGTCCTTTTCCCCCTCTGCTTTTTGATGGAGCTGTAAAGAAGGCTCATCTTTCCAAACACGAGGCACTAAGAATACAAGCGGTTAAATGCACAGGTATTTGGATATGGAGCCACCAGGAAAATTCGGAACCACCAGCATTTTAATTGTGTCTCTGGGATGGCTTTGTCAAAATGCAGGCAGCTTATTAAAATAACCTGGATTTGGGAGCTATCTCTTCATGATACTACTTTTAAAAAGTGAGGACACATTTGGCTCCTGCTATGATCTGAAATGACCCAAAATTTGGCATATTCATACCACCTCACGAGGAATTTCTGAGGGTACTCAGCTCATTGTTACATGTAATAGAGTGAATTGACAGGAATAACGACATCTGAGGCAAAGAAAGGGCTCCTTTTACCTGGACAAATGTTCTAGCAGCTGTGCAAAACACATTCCTTGGGAAACTGAATTAATAGAAATGGAAATTGGCAAGCAGGTTGTAATGAGGATTGCTCTTGATCAAAGAGATCTTCTAGTGATTAAATCCAAATTCTGCAAATTTTAAAAATTGTTTTTATTTATTTATCAAAGGAAAACCCTTTAAGCAGGATAAACAGAAAGCAAATTTAGCACCTTTAAGCTCTTCTTAACATTCTCTTAAATGATTCAGCCATCACCATTTCTCCACAATAGATGTTTTGTTGGGGAAACTAATTTGAATGTGCATGATAGATGAACTGCATTGAAAATATCAATTTTTATCAGCTCTAACCCTTGATCTTAATTAACTTCATATCTATTTCTACAGAAACCAACAATACAATCAATAAGATACTACAGCTAGCTGCTTGTATCGAAGAAGTCTGCAGCAAAAACAAATATTTTCAGTTCTTTGCTTCTGGCCAGTTTGTGAATAGAGCAACAAGAGGACAGTGTTGCCCTCAAAGGCCTGGCTGGGCTTGATGGAGGCCCTGATCGCTGCTAGAGAAAAGGACACCATGTAGTGAAATTCTCTCTGCTGCACATATGGGTGAGAAAGGTACCACACTTATTTTAGACCTTTCTTCTCACTGACAGTCATTCTGATGGGAACAATAGAAGGAATTGCTTCCAACATATTTTCATCCAGAGGGGAGATTAGTGTCTGATACCTGTTCCATGGGAGAAACTCCTGTGGCTTGTCCTGTGTCCCCACAAAAAGTTCAAGGCAAAATGAAGGGTACAGCTGCAGTGTCCTTGGGAACACATCTGGGTAATGGCCTCCAGATGCTCGAGCACCTGCGCTAGCAGCACTGGCAGCACTCTCTCCCTTTCACAAAACCCTATTTGACTATGCTTAGAGCCCGTGCTAAACTCCTGGAGGGTCAAAAGCAGTAAATCCTTGGCATTCAACTCCTCCAGCCATCCTTGTAAGCCAAGTGTGTTGCTATGCCGTGTAATTTTCAGCCTCCAGAGGAATGCACTTAAAGTCGATTAGTGGGCACTCTGCTGTACCTTGTTGTTGTTCAAGTCTAAGATTGCAGAAATGCAGTTTACCCTAAGTTAATCAGTGGTTAGGCAACGTATCCTTGGTTTTGAGAAGCAATTTCTCAGAAAGGTTATGTAGAAAGGAGGCATGCTCTGTTCATGTATGAAAGGCTGGTGGGGCTTGGCGTGTTGTCGTGGCGGAATGCAGGATAAAGCAGATGCAGGGACATAATTGCATCAGTTAGTGACAGAATCTGAAATATGTTTACAAAGTGGAATGGGCCTAGAGGGAGGATAACAATTTTTACAGTGAGATTTCTGTTCAAAGACCCTTGTACATGACACAGTCTTGCCAGTCAAGGCCCCAGCCCCTCTGTCCCAGTTTGGACCGGCACCCAGGGGACAGAAAGGCTCATCCTGACTGACTTATCCAGGTCCTGGCTTGCAGCTGCTGCACAAAACATTCCAACCTCCGGCTCAGCCTCCTGCATGGCATCAGACAGCTGCGGGCACTCATGGCTCCAAACTCATTAGGATCCCATCTACTCCACTGTGGCTGTTTTGTTGTAATCCAATTTCAGTCACATAGCTCGTGTGACTGTACCATGTGTAATTTTATCTATCTATATTTTAATACATTTCTGTATAGAGCATAATAAGAAGTTGACATGCTTTATGCATTTTTAATGCCTTGAAATTCTCCATGTTTAGAGATAGGCAGTGCCTCCTTGGACAGAAAGAGTATTTTACTGCTCTACTTAACTGGAGTTAACAATTGGTTCAGTCAAGCACAGAAGAGGGCTGCGTTCAACCTGTCAGACATATGGATGTTTCCAAAGAGGTGAGAGTAGTTAATAGTCTGACAAGAAATGTCAAATACTTCTATGAAGAAGGATAGGGAAATGAGACTGAAACTCAAACTCAATGAATCCTCAAGGAACCTCTCTCCTAAAAGTGCAAAACCCGGCCTAATTTTGCAGACCAAGAGTCTCGTCTGTGAGTGTAACTCCGAGGTAAAGCATTAATAGTGAACTGCAGCCTCTGCTAGAAGTCTGAGAATGTCCAGTAACCCAAAAAGCTGGCATCATAAGAGATTTTTTTTTCCAGACAAAATACACATGTGTCGCTGTTGTACCGGGGACGGAGAGAAACGAGGCAGGCAGGATCCAGGAAAAGTGGAATTATTTATTAATATACAGACGGATTTTTATCCTGTAACTTGCTGGAATAGCATCAGGTGATTGGTCCCTTGACCATCCACCTCTCAGGATGATTGGCTAAATCCTACAACACCCATTTCAAAACAATTCTGCAACTAAACATAACAATATTGCAAACCACTGTACAGGTGCAAGATAGAGGAATTATTTACAAAAACTCTCCAACTGTTTCTCAGCCAGCATCCGTCCAAAAGTCTTCGCTTTCCCAGGGACACTGGCAGAGAGCTGGAAAATCTCTCTACAGCCAGGCTTTTAGCATCCACACACACACGCTTTGTAATGGTCTTTGAATGCTTTGTATTTTTGTAAAGTAGTCCTTGCATTTGAAATAATTTTAATCTGACTTGAGTTCTGAGGAGTTCCAAGATTTTTAGCATCAAGGTATTCTATTTCTGTTAGAGGGAGATCTTTACTGTCATTGGGGTACTGGTTGGTTTTTCATTTTGTTTCTTTCCTGCAGTAATTCTCCTAAATTTCTCCAAGGTGACCAAGCAGTAACAGCTCCAGTATATAGGGTGACTTGAGATGCAGAGTGTGGATGGAAGAAATGTCCAGTGGGTTCAGCTGTTATCCAAGTCAGTATCCTGGTGCACAGAAAGATAACAATGGAAGAAGCCTGAGGGTCCTGAGGGAGTCTGACACTGATAGATATTGAGTTTGATCTCATCTGTGTAAGAAAAAAACCCAAAACAACCAGAAGAAAAACAACCCAAAAATCTCCCAAAATACAAAACCAAACAAAAACTTGGCTACAGGCTCTGTGCCATGTTGCCCCGGGTGTTGGTGACAGTGTCCTGCAGTTTGGGACATACAATCATGGCCACCTGGGTCTTTCACGATACTGATCCAAATTAAGTCTCATTATTGTAAAACATCGTGTTCCTATAACTATTAGTCAGTGGGGTGTGGGAGTCAGGCACACAGCTACAGTGGCACAGAGGCTGCAGACAGATTTTAAGATGTGTGCTGTAATTACCACAAGAGTACCAGCAGGTAACACTCTCAGTAATGCATTTGGAAATTCAGCTCTACTGTGGTGCTGATAGTTTGCCTACCACTAACAAGAGCTACCTCATTTTTTCCAAAGCTGTGAGAGCATTCAGTGTTTGGAATACGCATTTGAGAAGGGATGCAATAAATTGCCCAGAAAACTTAGGGATTTTTTTCCTGCTTTGTGTGTTTTCCCTTAAAGAATTCCCCTGGGTGTTTTTATTTAAGCAAATGAAAGCTTAAACACATTTGTATATGTTCACGTTTCTGTAAGTGCGTGAGTCAACTTATTAGATTCTTTTTTTCTTCTCCTGTGTCATGGAGTTGAACATAAGAAGTTTATGTGTGTCCATTCATGTATTACAGGTAGGGCTGATAACAGTTTCTATAATTAAAATTTTCAAGCACTTCCTATTAAAAGAAACTGAAAAAAAGGTGTTATAACTGTTCAAAACATTAATTTGAGGGCAGGTTTTTCTACAGCAGGATCATCCAAATTTTATTTACATATATATATATAAATTTTAACAAGAATGTTTGGGTTTTTGCAGCTAAAATATGATAAAGCAGGTTTCCTTTTATTAAAAAGTTGAGTGAGTCATTAAAAGACTCTACTATTCACACTTTGAGTGAGGCTTTGAAATTTGAATGGAGCACAGAGTTGCTGTTATGAATGTTTTTACAATGTCTATTAAAAAAAAGGCTACAAGCCTTTGAAAATATCTGGTTTGCTGAAGTTCAACAAAGTTCATCGTTTTGACCACTAAGGTTTCCGAAGCTTCTGCTTGGATGGGGCATGGTTTAGCACAGGACTGAAACCACCTGTCTGGTAATTACATACAATGTCCGTGCTAGCAACAAAAAGGAAGAATTTTATTTCCCTTTTCCAAGAAGAAAACCCCTGCTGGGGCTTTTTCCTGCTGGTCACAGGAATGAGAACCGGAATTTTCTGAGGAGGCAGGTGCTTGCTGGTGACAACATGAAAGAAGGGAAAAGGACAAAACCTAGAAGCGTAGAGGTGGTGGAGGAAAAAGAAGGGGAAAACAATCTGAAAGCTGTGAGCTGAAAGTTGTAAAACAGGGATGGTTCCATGTACTCACCTCTGAAAAATGGTGAGAAGATAGATAGCATGATCTTTGTGAAGCACTCACACAGGCTAATGATAAGCAGCACAGAAACACCCAGGAGGATATTAATAATTCCATCTTCAGAACCACGTTTTTAAATGTGCAGTAAATAAGGCCTGGGGCAATACACTGAACAACAGGCAGAAAAAGAAATATTGAATTTCTGCTCATTTAGTGAGTGCAGTCCATTCTATGCGCAAAAGGAGGCAGGAAAAATGGTGTGGAAAAATATGCCTGAGTCATCAAAGCTTATATCATAATCAACACAGAAAAGGGAAACTGAGCTGGGGCACCTCTAGTAGCCTTAATTCTTTCCTTTCCTCAACTAAGAGAGTTTGTCTTTATGATCTTGCTACAGTCCTTTTAGTATTTTTGTGTTTGCGAAGCTGTAGATAGGTAGCACAAAATATTATCTCATGAAGCTTGAAAAAGCACAGGAAAGCAACAGGGTTTAAAGAACAGATTTCTGTTCAAGTAGCACAAAAACAATTTCACTATTAGAATGAGATTCGAGATATGTAATTGCATGCTGTCTGGCATGGGTATACTTATAACTGTAATATAAATGTCCTAATCTTGCTTTTCATGCCCACCCAGCATTCTCTAGCACACTATTCTGCTGTGAATTTAAAAGCAGCTCTAATATGCTGCAAGGAAAGAGACAGAATATTCATGACAATTGGGATGTTTATTCCCGCTAAGATGTGTTTTGTTTATGGGTAAACATGAAGTTGAAACGGCCCCTTCTCCAGAAGCAGTGTTTGCAGTTCCACAGGTATTGACTTAGCAGGGCTGCATTGCCTGGCTGAGCGAGCTGGATTCCTCTGAATAAGCACATGAAACGTGTACCTGGTGTTCTCATTAAAGCCGAGGGCCATTCATCTCGCTAATTGCAGCAATGCCCTCCAGGATAATTTCATCCCAAATGTACCATTCTTCTTCTGCCTGAACAAGTGACTTAAAAACCATCTGGAGCCTTGCCAAGCACGAACAGAAAAAATTTACTGGCTGTGATATCACACCAGGATGTTACAAGATGAAAAATTGAAGAGGTCAGGCAAGGTGGTGGGACTTTTCTGTCAGGCTCCTGGAAGTATTGACATGTAGTGCCTGAACATTAACAGTCATATTATCTAATATTTCCCACAAACTAGTGGGAGTCATCGCTTAATAAGTAAAGATTTTCTAAAATGCTGGGTTAACCTTTGGGGCTGCCAAGCTTTTTCTTCTTGAGGAAGAAAAGGCAAGAGACTTAGGCCTGGGAGCAGGATGTGCAATCAGGGGAAGGCTGCAGCGTGCAGCCAGTGGAGCTCTCTGAGCACATATGATGAGCCTCAGGAAACGGGTTCCTTTTTAAACCAGCCAAGTCAGTGAGCAGGAATCAGGATTATTTGGGCTGAGTTTAAAGACTCAGCATACTCTCCAGACTTGGAATTTATTTGCACTTTGTAGGACATAACGTGACAATCTCAAAAGGAAAAAGACTGTGTTTCTTGATTCGTTGCAGATTGAGTTCACCACTGTCCACAATATTTTACATATCTGATTGATTCATTTTAGCCCTGGGCCACGTGCAATAGATTTTCACTGCTGAAGATTAAGAAGTAACACTAAATATCATTTACTTGGCCTAAGGACACGTACTAAGATGCTTCTTTTCCTTTTCAATGGGCAAGAATCACTCCATTAGCTTCAACATTTATCTCACGTGTTTTCTGAAGTGAGAATTTTCCTTCTGTGGTCTACCAAGCTATTAGAAACAGTGCATAAAACATTAGAAAGGAGATTACCAGAACGAAAGAGCTTTAAGGCCTAAGTGAGAGAAACTGCATTTTATAATATATGAACATGATGTTTCTCTGTCGTGTGCTTTTTGCCTCAACTGTTTATTCACTACTGCACCAATATGTGAAAGAGCTGATCTGAGGCACAAATCCTAAAAGAGTGGTAACATCTCCCACTCCCTGATTTTACTGAGAATTGAGACGTTATCACCCTTTGGGCAATGAGTTTTTTTATTGATTACACCTACCTTTAAAATGCTGAAAATGCCAGAATGCAAATACAGTATTTTTCATGCTACTTAAAGGGTTTAATTAAAATAATAGAAAAAGAACCCTTGGTCCTCTGAATTCTGGCATTTCATTTTTTTTTCCTGTGAAAACTCCCAAATGGATCATATACTACTAGCAGCCAGATCCTCTCCCTCTCTCTTAGAAATCAGTTTGTGCTTCATGGCACCATATGACATGACAGACGGGACCAGACATAAATGAATACAAACCCAGGCACATCTTCCTAAGAGCTCCTCTCCCTCTTCCTATCCTTCTTCCCTCCTTCTTGTTTTCATTCCTTAAGAGCTGAAGCTTGAAAAGCAGTTTTCAAACCAGACTTCCTTTGGCCTGAATACATGGAAAATCAGTTGTTTGCATTGATCAACCTTGTGTATGCTGGGAATATGATTTGGTTTTGTTGTTGCTGAGACATGGAGATTTGATGACTCAAAAAAGCCCCACTGATATGCTGAGGGGCTAAATTTCATTCTGTTTCTGGATTATTGTGTGTCCCCAGTGTCCTGGGAGATAGAGCTGGCGTAATTTCAAGTGTCCTTAGGCAATTAGAGAGCAGGATGCCACCCTGCGTGTATTAGTAGTGGCAAAGGTCTTAGTTAATACTTACTCAATAAGTATTAGTGGTTACTGTATAACTGTATTCAAGGCCCAGGTTGCAGTCTCTGATATTGTCTGCACTGTGAATGTGTGATAGTAGAAGAGTGAAACTTTTTATCTTGGAGCAAATTTCAAGAGCAAGGTAAACTGAAGTGTCTTTTTCTCTTAATGGAATCTATGATTTGTCTAGGAAGGTACATACGAGCCTGTAAAAATGCAAGGTGGAAACAACACATGACATTCATTATAACTAGAATATCTTTCCTTAAGATACTCTTTCAGAGCTCTCATCCTCTGCTCAGGGACAAAGTTTCAAGCCAAAGCGGTGGCAAAGCATTGCATGGGTCAAACATGGGGGCAGCTGGGACCAGAGAATGGTTTACAGCTGGCACAAAGCACTCACATTGTCTTTGCTGATACCAACTCTGCCCCATTCCTCAGTGAATATGTTGCTGCCACTATTTCCACCATGATGTCTGGGGAGGATTTTGTCCGTATCTTGTTGATAAAACAGTTGTCATTTTACTGGTGATTCCCCCCTGACTTGCTTTGCCGTCACCTTCCCTTTCAGAGGAGGGGAGAAGAAAGATGTTTGTTTGTTCTTGCCTCCTCCTGACCACAAAGGAACTTGTTGCTGGATTCCACTTAGGATAATCTGGTGCCATTCCCAGGGCATGCACTCACAGTTCCCTTGAGTTCCAGAATAACTATTAAATAGGATGTACCATTTTTCTGGAGAGATAATGTGTTTGCAATTTCCTTTCTCTCTGCTAAAATGCAAGAAGATAACTGTGTTCTTTCATTTATGGTCTTGTACGATCTCCTGCTCTGCAGGGACAAAGATCACTTGTGTGTGAGAGAGAGAACAATTGCTTATTGACGTAATGGAAGCAAATGGAGACAAGGTAAAGAGTCGGTAAATGGCAGCATCTTTTTGAAAGATATGCAGAGTCTCTCCTGCTTCTTTCGAGGTTCTTGCAAGTCTGGCCTGTTACCTGCCCTAAGATGAGTCTGAAATGCACCACTAGAGTGAAAGTTCAGAATATGAGTAATTAAGGACGTCCTTATCACTGTTCTCATTTTATCTCTCTTCTGTTTCAATGGTGTTTGTTTCCTTTCCACAAAGGCAACAACAGCTCTGAAAGCTGATAAAACAAAGCTTGGCAGAGTCCCAAACCGAGGTATCTTGTTCTGGGGCTGCGTCAGCCTAAACTTCTCACTTATCCTGAAATTATGTGATGATTTTTCATAGTCTGGACTGGCCACCTTTACTAAGAAGGAATTGAGATTCCTAATAGGGGTTATGCCTGTGTTTGGATACCAATATTAAATATATTTAAAAGGTCTTTTGTGGGCAGACATGAGCTCATTCTGCCTGCGCTCCAAGCCCGCATATTAGTCTGCTACTGTAGGAAAAGAGTTTATCATCTCATGCTGGTGCCATATCAGCTGTGGCTACAAGGTCTCAGCTTGGTGTGAAGAGCAGATAAAGTCACCTGCTGCACAGGCATAGCCTTAAGTGCTCAGGATCAGATCCTTCAGTAGGACAGTTATTCCTGTGTGGAGGGAGTGGCTATGGATTGTCTCCACATTTGGCTTGTCCCGTTCCCAGCCTGAGATACTTGTGTGCTACCAGTCCTCAAATGTTGGTACCTTCTGAAAGGGGATCCTTCTCCTCACTCAGAGGACAGCCTTAGCCTGAGGTGCTCTTGAGTTTAACCCAACACTCTCAAATACAGAAGTTACTAGCTGCAGTTTGAGAGCAGTTTCTGGTCATCTCAAATCCATTCATTGATGATAATTTATCATATTACTTTTGGCAAGATATTTTTAATGGTTTATAGCACAGCTGAGAAAATATTAATCTTTGTTTATATACAGGGCATTACAGTGCTGATTTTAAAGCTTATTTGATATAGAAATTTTTGAGAGAATATCAATAAGTAGCTAATAGCTAGTGCCTTCACACCAAATAAAAAAAAAATTAACCTGAGATCTGACTGGTGCAATACATTATTGTATAGCACCTTATTGTTCTACACTTAAAGGGAAAAAACAATAAGAGGGCTGTGCCTAGTTCATGAGTCTAGATCAAATAAACCAGATACTTCTAGCGTTGAGAAAGACAGAAAAAGATCTAGAAGGCCTTGAAAGAATTTTTGCAGAAAAGAAATACAAGCATCCCATGTCTAATGTCATATATTTTTGATAAAATGAGTACTGATTAATTTTCTATTGCTATAGCCTATACTTCACTGTTTGCAAGATGTGTCTGCACATGGTCTTACATATGCTTTCCTCTACAACTTGTATATAAATCAGAATGTTCATCCCCTCCATCCCTTCCTCCTTTCAGATCCATCTTTAGGTATCCAGCAGGAGTGCTTGATAACTTTGTATTTTGACTTTTCTGCAAGTGTCCTTCAAGAAAGCTCATGCTCTTCTGAATCATGTTCTGCCTCATGTTGCAGTGAATCATTTGTAAACTACAAGTCGCTGTTTATTTTAAAAAGTTACTAAATAACCCCAAAAATCCTCCAAACCAGCCCAAAACAGGTCTGCTGAGCAGAGGGTATGTTCAAGAATAAAGAACTGAAGCACAGGCCAAACTGTGTGTGTTAATTGCGAGCGAAACCCACACGTTCTTCTTCTCATACATTTGTTGCATGCAGAGTCTCTGTCTAATAGGTTTCTTTAGAATCAATATTTACAACAAAAGCTCATTCATGTTTTGTTTTCTAGTCCTCGACAAGATAACAAAAACATTTAAAATTAGGCATCAAGGAATGCAAGGTGTCAGTGACTTTTTCAATCAATAAGATTCCTTGGTAAAATGCATTAATGCTTTGGGACACCCTATTTTTACAAATACCAAGCATTTTTCTGACATTCCTATAGTGCAAATCAGGATGTGTTTACCAGAAAACTTGTGGAACATTTCTATTCCCCAAAAAGATACTTACAAAAGAGAATTTAAATCAGGTTGGGACACCTTGAATTTGGAGCACTCACAGCAGGGTATAGAGCCTGCAAACTCAAGGCAGTTTATTATAGTATTTCTGTTGGCTGATGCTTAAACAATTCCTTAAATTGTCCTTACTGATGTCTCTGGTAATAGGACATCACAGAAAGCAGGTGGTGCAAGAAGGGCAGACCAAAGCAGAGTACAGAGTTCCAATATGATAGTCAAGATTCGTCTCCGGAATGCACAAATGACTTCAGAGAATCAATTAACGTTTTCTCTGCGCATCCTACATGCAAAGTACAATGATTATAAATCCAACAAAACGTGAAAACGGAAGTATTCTTTCCTGTTGGATACTAAACTGGACTCTCACTCCTTGGAAAATCTCTGTGCTCTAAATAGCACACTGTCTCCATGGCAATGTGCAGTTCAGTTTTTAACTTTTCAACACATAAAAATGGTAAACTATTTGTTTTAAGAACTCCTGCAGTTGTCATAGCTATGAAAGCCTCAGGATTGGGCACTTTCCAAGAGCAGCCAAGCCGCCAGGTTAAAGACTGGGTTAACTGCCAGGAAGTGCCCGACCTGAAGGTCATTGTTGCCTAATTATATTATTATTTCCTGTCAGCTCAGCTTATGAAGTGGCACTCAAAGCATTAGGCAGTCAGCACATTCAGAGCATTCACAGAAATTTTGTTTCTTTTGTTCTTGAAGTTAAGGACTTCTTTGTAAATGAATGCAGCCCGTGATGAAGTAGAGGCATAATAAATCCTGTGCCCAGAGTGCCTGACTTTCACAGCTGCCATGGTTACAACCTTTTTTTTTTCATATTTAATTTGTGATGAGGGTACACATTGTCATCTCCTTGAGGAAGCAAGCCACTAAGTTTGTGTTTTCAGCATTCTTTCTGTATTGTTCGATCCTTTGATGGCTTGGCTGTCTGCTGTAAAAATCATTGGCCTTGGGACTGTCAGAGCCCTGCCTGGTGAAGTGCTAAGCGTTTTGGTTTCAATCCAACAGAGCACTCAGGCAGATGTTCAGCTTCAAGTATGCAGGTAATTTTACTGGAGACTAGGAAAAAAATCTCTTGTCCTAACCTCAGAGCCTTTTGTGATTTTCTTGACTAGAACTGGAGCATTCAGTACCTATGAGATTTAACCTATGGATCAGCAGTTCCTTGATCTTGAGCTCTGAAAAGAGCTTGAAGGAAATTCAGCTTTGCTTGATATTTTGGCTAGTAATGGGGTTGTCAACCTTTTCAAATAAATCTTTTAATACAACAGAAATTAGGGTGCTGCCATGGTGCATACTGCCACGGAGAAAAGGAAGTGGGAATGCTTATTGCAAATTCCAATTAGCTTAGGGCCAGTCTTTAAGGTGTACAAATCGGGAATAAGTGGGCGAGTTCATTCACATTACAATGACCTGCATCAGCACAACACTTCTTCCTGTCTCTCCTCAGCTGCACTGGGATGATGCCCACTAATATGTCTAGTCTATAACAGTGAATTTATTCAAACTAAGTGCAGAGAGTGCCAAGAGCTTCAATCATGCTTTATTGTCTCCCGGAATCCCATAGAAATCCTTGGAGAGTGCAGTACCATGGCTTACTTTCAAAATGTGATTGAAGAGTTTGTAGATTACGTTATGTTAAAAAGTATAGTTAAGAGATATTTTGAACTGAGGTGGAAAAGGAATTATTTTGTCACTGATTCCTACAATGTACTTGGTATTTCTGTGTATGGCATTCTCCAACTGTGACTCACAGAACAGCACAAGAACTCTTCTCTGGTGGTCATAATTTGCTCTGAAAATTAAAATGTGGGACACTGAGGTTAGGAAAGGACTGGTAGTAGTGCTGACTATTGGTACCAACAGCACCAACCATAATGAACCAGGTTACAGAGTAAGCACTGAGGGGCAAATCGTGTCCATGGAGTTCAGTGATCTCTGGTATCGCATCATGCACTGTTTTTTTTGTTCTCCCTTAGGCATTCCATCTTTAAAAACCAGGATCACAAATCTTTGGGAGATAAGGAACACAACAGAATCTTGAGCAAACTGAACATGGAAATGCTTCTTGCTTAGCTAAACAGAATGACGTGGTGGCCTTGGAAAACGACACACTCTGCAGGCTGGCACTGGGGAAAATGCAAATGCAGAATCAGAAGGTGTTTGCAAATGTGGGAAAAATGATGGAGAAACAACTTCAAAATGCTTACTCATCTCCTTCAAATCTTCATGCTGGACAACAGGGATTTACATGTACTATAAAGAAAGGTACCTTGCAAAGAGTAAGTTTACTTTTATTTTTATAATTAACCTAATTGGAGCATCAATGTAGACGCTTCTGGATTTGGAGATAGACTGGGCATCATAACTGAGCAAAAAAAAGGATTCAGATTTATTCCAATACTTTCTCATAATGCAGATCCCAGTATGGGTAAAGAGAGAACTTAGAGATAGTTCAATCTTGAGCCTTATTATTTGCATATTTCCTTCTAAGCACACACTGTAAAACCTTCTCGTAAGGCTGGGAGGGGCATTTGCAGTCCATTGTCTTTCTCAATAAAGGAACAACTGCCAAAAGCCACTACATTTCCCAAATCACTTTTTATTGTATTTATAGAGAGAGATCATAAAAATCCTAGAATAAAATAACTGATCATGGATTCTCTGGAAATGTTGGGGCATTTTTTTTCTGTTAGTTTGTTTGCTTTTTAAGCAGTGATGTTGTCACTAAGTACTCTGACACCAAACATGGCTAATATTTTTCCTATTTGGTCAGCTTGTTCTACTAAAATACTTAGGGAGACTGGGGCCATCCCTTTCTGTTCTTGGAGGTGATATTTGTCAGTTTAGTTGTGACTACATTTCTCATAATGCTATGAAACAAGTCAGAAGAGCTTTGCAAAGATGTTGAAACTGGTACAAGTCACTCTCTTGCCTACAATGAGATCAGAATCTGGCATTTAATCCGTTGTAATACCATATACCATCAATGATCTTTCTGAATACAGACCCTCTAATCTCTATCATTTCTAAATACATAAAAAGCAGTGGTATTCTTGGATAGATGCAGAGAGAGGACATATATGCAAGCATATTAAAACAGTAGCAGAAAATCCAGAAACAGGCTACATGTTTTAAAGTTATTCTCTGGATTTCAATGGTTGTGGATAGATCATAATAAAAAATGGGCATGAACAGAATAGAGATAGAGACCCATCAACACAGAAAGATGTTTAGAACACTTTTTTATTGCAAGATAGCGCTCCTGTACTTCCTGTCCTCAGTGGTTGTGAACAAAATTGTATTTCTGCAGAAATCGCCATCATTTACAATTTAAGAAATATTGTAAGGAAACTTGCATCTCTGGAGGGTTCACCATGTTCCCCACAGCCACACTGGTAGCTTTGTGTCTTGTGCTCATAATCAAATCTCATCTATAGAATGGTAGAGGTATGAAACCTAGTTTCTGGTTATCTGTCACTGTTCCTCATAGCACTTGGGGGAACATCTCTGTCTTCTCCGTCCTTGGCCCACACTGCAATATGCTTTCATATCCACAAACCAGAGAAGCACTTGTGATGAGCCCATGCCAAGATGTCAGTCAAGGACCTGGGACACTTGCCAGAAAAACCTGTCCTTGTGTTAGGCTAATTAACTCTTGGCGTATTTATAATTGTTCCTATTAGTTAGGGGCACTTGCTATGAGCAGCACTAAAAAGATGGTGGCAGGGAACCAGATGAAAGGGAACTTTAGGGACTTCCTCTATTTGAAAAAGCAATAAAAAGTATTAAACCAGCACTACAATAAACTTGGCAGGGCACTCAGAAGAGTCCAACCTGTGGTGTTTAGCATCACTTCAAGTTACTGCTATGTGCAAGATTGACCAGCTGGCAGGACTGTGAGTGTGACCCTCCCTCGCCTCCCGCAGCTCTCTGTGTGGTGCCAGACAGCATATGCTGGAACATCCTGGGATTCCCCAGCAAGACGTGCCCTCAAGTTCTAGGCAACTGTTAGTGACAGTTGTAAAAAAGGCATCACCATCAGTTTAGTGTCCTGACCTGGCACAAATGCTAATGGCAGATGCTGGTGGCCCCTCCAGTAAGGAAATAGCTGTTTGCACTGGACAAATTTACTAGAAAAAAAAGGAGCATCAAATTCATTTCCTGCTGATGTGTGTGAATCAATTCCAATCCCCATAAAGCAAAAGGAAATGGGCTATGAACATGGTAAATCAACATTTCAGCTTATAAGACACCAAAATGATCACAAATCATTATGATTGCTCTTTGCCCTTCGTAATTACAGTCGTGGGTTTGATTCAAATGTCTGAAATCAAAGCAAGGCATACATTGATTTCAGTGTGCTCTGGATAGGATGAAAGATAAAATAATCTTGTGTATATCCATAAAGCAAAATGTATAATACGCCCCAAGAGCTTTTTCCTGAAACATTAATGCACTTGAGTCACTCCCCTCACGCGGACAGTTCCCCTATATGAAGATATTCTGCTGGGTGTTCTACCCACCCCTTACAGCAGCAGCCCAGATCCTGTTTCTTGAATCTCATCTTTGGCTATTTGTTTGTAGCTTGAAAAGTAATGTAAGTGTTCATATAGAATACAGGCAGAAATTAGGCAATTCATAAATGACTCCTTTCTCTGAATGTTACCTAGAAATTTATAATTTAAGGCACTGCAGCCAAAGAACTGAAATTAACTGCCCACTTGCGTGAGTCACTGAACATATTTCCACAAAAGTAAAACATATTCATCTTTCATTCATTACAACATATTTTTTCCGAAGGTGTAAGAGTGTCTCTGCTTAGGCCTTGCTCAGTGCTGAGCCCGCCTTTACTAGCATATTACGCTCGGTAGCTTGCTTCTGACTCCCCAAAGGCATATTTTCATGGATGTTTTTTTCAAAGCCTGACCAAAACGATGCATGACTGTCGTTTGTTACATGTGCAGCAGGGTCAGAATTCCAGCAGGTGCAACACTGACATCAGAAACGCCAATAAAATTGAAATGTCAGAATAAATATGCTGGAGGGAGGAGTCAGCCCTAGCATTAGGTTCTGTTACATATTCATCCAAAAATGATAATTCACCACACACAGAGAATATAATGTGACTTTCATGAACCATGAAAACAGGAGTAACCACAAAGGGGTCTGTTATTGCCCTGCACGCACATAAGGATCTAGCAGAACATTTACAGTAAATTCTCTTGTGTCTTTAGTGGGTGGCATTTCTCTAAGAATCTCCGCTTTCTTTCTCCTCCATTTCCTCCAAGACATGGCTCATATTTTATAGCTCAGGAATAGCAGATTATGATTAAATTTGTATATAGTGATTTTTCAATCTTAGATATTAAAAAAACCCCAAAAACCAACCAAACAAACAAAACAAAAAAACCCAAACAACAACAACAACAAACAAACAAACAAACAAAAACGAACCAAAAAAACCTAACCAAAAAACAAAGTACAGAAAACACAGTATTTTTTTTCTCCCTGCCCCTGTTTCATGACTCAGATTTGTTATTCCCAATCACTTCCATCAGCAAAAGACTGACGGGTATGGCACGGTGTGTTACAGGTAGATAAGAGATGCACTGTTGTCACTATGTTTAAGAAGTCAGGATTATCAAGAGTCGCAGAGATTAACTTTCCCCCTTTCTACAGTGGCTTGGCTGCTACACAACTTGATGCTTAGATTATTTGCATATGCAGTAGATACGTACCAAACTTTTTGCAACAGAATTAAGCTGTGACAACTTTAATTCTGAGAGATGTGCCTCACCCATTCAAACCCTGTACTAATTAGGCTTAAACCAGCTCTCTTGATTTGAGAAGGCAATATGTTCACTGAAATCACTTTTCTCAAGTCAGTGTTTTACCTCTTGGTGTCTCCAATTAGTATTTTTTTTAAAAAGTGAAAAAAGGAGTTTTAGTAAATGAGTCTTTTCCACTGAAATGTGTGTACTTATTTTTCACTGAAATGTGAAAATTCCACATCTTTCAGATAGAACTGAAGTTCATTGTAAAGCCTTCTGTATATAGATATATAGAACAGAATTTGCAGCTCTTTGTACGAGCTACAGATAGTAAAAATACAACATAATCACCCTATTTGCTTTTTTATTTTAGGAAAAATTGTTCCTTGATTGCTGGGTTGGTTTTTTTTTTCGGCTTCAGTCTCATTTGTGCAGTTCCCGTGGTCAATCCCACATCCTGCAAACCATGAAAGGAATGGGGAGAAGTAATGACAGAGCTGGCAAAATCTCTGAGGCCTCTAAAGTGGATCCATAGCACAGGTGGAGCATCCTGCCCTGCCAAAACTTTTAGAAGAACTTCTGTCCCGTATCTGAGTATTTGGGCTCAACCCAGAAACAGAGAGTGGAATCTGGGAGAGGAATATTGAGTTTCTACTGATTTCAAAGGAGCCCGTCTTTCAGGTAGCTGAAAGATGGAAGACCTGTAAGTCTCCTGAGTCATGACAAAATTATACTGCCCAAAACCTGCTTCTGGGGAGGAATAGGAAAGCTGCTGGGGAAGCAGGGTCTTGCGGTACTATGTTTCATGTAACTCGGAAAGATTCCTGCCACATGAGTTCTATAAAAATCATTACAAAGTTATGTGATTAAACCCTCTTGCAAAGGCTTCAGAACTTACTAATTTTATGTCACCTTCATGAAGTCTGCTGTGGTTTAACTTGGTGTTTATAGGTGATGGGAGAAAGGCTGCTTCATTAAGTCACCCACCCCTCACGAAGTGTTACAGCACAAGCAGAGCAGCCACAACCCTGCTGTGACAAATCAAACCTAATGAGTGAACAAAAGTACTACAGGTGTGTTCCAAACCAGGGTAAATCATTATTAGAGCTGTCCAGCTTATACAGGAGTGCTCTGTCCCTGTTTCCAGGTTCTAAATTTCTTTAATGAAAATGACCTAATTATGGCCTTCCAGTACCTGAAGACAGCCTACAAGAAAGATAGAAAGAGGCCTTTGACGAGAGCTGGTAGTGACAGGGCAAGGAAGAATGGATTCAAACTGAAGAAGAGTAGGTTTAGATTAGCTACTAGGAAGAAATTCTTTACTGTGAGGGTGATGAGGCACTGGCACAGGTTGCCCAGAGAAGCTGTGGATGCTCCATCCCTGGAAATGTTCAAGGCCAAGTTGGATGGAGCTCTGAGCAACCTGATCTAGTGGAAGGCGTCCCTGTCCATGGCAAGGAATTTGGAAACAGATAATCTTTAAGGTCCCTTCCAACCCAAACCATTCTATGTTTCTATGAAAAAAATGACTTCATTTTAATGACAAACGGTCAGATTGTGCCATCAGCTGATAAGTGGATTTGGCTGTGGCTGCTTTAACATTCTTTAGTAATAGGAAAGGCAGATTTAGGCTGCTTTTAATAATTCTTAACACTCATAAACAGAGAGGAAAAATGTTTCTGCTACAGGTCAGTGAAAATTAGTGAGGTCCTCGATCCAAGGCACGGCTTAAGGAAGACTACCCCGAAAGCTCTCCCTTTGACAGCGAAAAAGGAAACAAGCTAACAAAAATATGCTTGATGTTTTTGAAGTTCAAAACCTCACTGCGTTGGAAGCTTTTAACTTTCTCTTTTGTTGCCAAATGCCAGCAGGCAGCCATAGCTATCAACTCCTTTGTATCCTATACAGTTGCATTACGTATAATTAGAGGAGAGTGGCAGTTAAGGGGTTTGTTATCCCCTGGGACACTTCAGTGGGAGTACAGGCTCCCCTGATTTGTGTTTCATCCTTAATTGCTTCTGAAATTACTTTGATGTGTGTAAAACTATCTGTTTCATGTGTCATGGAATCATATTCTTGCTCAATGTATTGCTTCTTATTTTTGGACATACAGCAGTGAAATTTTGCATACAGAGTTATCTTGCCAAAAGGAAAAAAAAAAAAGAAACCTGTAAAAATTCCTAGGGAATACGTTTTTGCAGTTAGCAGCATACAACTGAACTGCCACAGTGAAATAACAAAATAACTGTGCTATCATGGCTCTACTGACGGGTAAAAGAAGAAAATAATCTAAGATCTCTGCCTTGTTGTTCCTCAAAAGACTTCTTTAAACTAAAAATAGTTTGAAATTATTTCAGTGGTTGAGGTACGATCCAAAGAGACCTATTTTGGGAAATTAAATGGATAAAATGACCAGTAAGTTGCAAACACAGTACACCAAAGCTTGCAGGTGATGAATCCCTGGGCACAGTCCCAGGCTTTCAGTAGTTTTGGTACAGCAGGGTGTAGGCTGTAGTCAGAGGGGAATCAGGACTAACTCCAGATGGTCTCCTTTTTGCACACCTGCAGTCCTGTCCTGTTAATTCCTGATATGGAGCAGGAGGGCTGGCATGGCTCAGGTAAGGCTCCAGTACACTGTTGTGCTCCTGCACCTTGAATGATGTATTTCTGCACAGCCTCTCTCCTGGTGAATCACCGTGCTGTAGGAGCACTTATATCAGTGCCAAATGTAGAATCCCCACAGGGATGAGAACAGCATGGGAGTAATACCTAATTAAAACTGCAATGAAGTAGGTCAGCTAATATTTCACAAACAACAGCAAGTGTTCTGATTGTTAATAGTTCAGAGCCCCTGTATTTACTTTGAGCAACAAAAAAAAAAAATGTTGCCTAGAAATGTAATGAAAGCACAAACTGAAAACACTTGCCTCAGTGGATTACAATTGCAAATATTCAAGGCTTCCAATGAGAGCTGTACCTTAACTCCTGCCAGTACCTTCGGCAGTGGATTAATGCTGTTACTCCCCTCCTTCCTCAGGATTGCAGGAGGATTGCCAGAAGAGGGTTAAGTAGCTCCAGGTGAAAGAGCAGATGAGGAAGCCCTGCTTTCAGCCACAAAAACTAAGGCCATGGTAAGGAAAGGTAATCCCACTCTCAGATGCCACAATCGCTTATAATGTCATAGCACTGTTTTCAGGCGTCCCAGATTCAGACTTCAGCCAAATCTTCTGGGTGTTACTGGCCTGCAAATGTAAGTGAGATCTGATCCTTTTCTCTGAAATTCATCACCTTTTTGACTTAGTGAGAAAAGTGGCAGCATTTTCAATTTCGGTGCAGTCAATGGAGTTCAGTGACTAATGAAAATTTGTAATAATAGTATTCAAAATGTTAATATTTTTAAATTCTCAGAACAGACAATTACTGTTTGATTAATTGTGTGCTATGATTAGTTAAAACAAAGAAATAGCTAGAGGTTTCAAAGTGGCAGAGGACCCCATAAAGCTGGAAGAGAGAAAGCACTTTGCATTTGACTATCTCTGCCCCAAAGTCTTGCAGCTTATCCAAAAGGATTTCACACAGGAAGCAGGCTCCTTCACTGAAAGCTGCTACTGTGAGCCCATGTTTCAGAGAAGAGCCCTATTTGAGCAGAGAACAAGTCTTTGATGTGAAAAAATGCCCAAACCTTTTATTTTCATTTATAAATACTAACAAATTGGTCTAGGATGAAACACCATAAAGTCTATACATCAATTTTTATACATCTGTATTCATATTCATAGGAAGGAGACAAGAGGCTTATGAAGTCTTGGCTAACCTCTGCCTTTTTAGCTGGGTAAGTAGGTAACTTAATTTTGCTGAGTTGTTGCATGTAAGAACAGATCTTTCAGGCATTTTGAAGGACCTCCTCGTGCTTTTCTTTGCAGGAGGTTTTTAAGCCTCTCTGCAAACCTGTTGCTTTGGTTAAAATGTGAACTTTTGGAGCCTGACGAGCATATCAGCCTGATTTTGTGGTTGGTTTTAGTGGTTTTTGAAACAAAAAAAAACCCAAACAGACAAAATATAGTTGTCTTTGATACCTCGAAGAAGGTCTGACTTTGATCTCTCTACTGCTTAGCACTTGGTTGCTCTGCTCAAATGATGCAGATTCCCTTTGGAAGGAAAGGAGAATTGAGCCTCAAAGAAGCCACGATATGCTGGAGCTTGTTTCATTCTCAAGGTGAAGGGATCCTACACCTTACCCTGTAGTGACTCTGCTGATGGGGCAGCCCTTGGATGGGGACTGAAACTCCTAACAGGTGGCCTGAGAGTGTGTTTTAAGTTAAAAGCAATAAAACAGTCTGTGCTGTGAGGAGGGGTGATGTAATGCTTCCCCTCCTCCGTGGATGAGCTGTAGATTTTCGTAGTGCTGATCTGATGGGCTGTTCTCTACGTTTGGTGGAATGAGTGGCACTGTATTACATTAGGTGATATAATTGAAGTAAATGTGGCATGAGTCATCCAAGTGGTTATGGAGTCAGAGGAGGAAGACTTTAAAATTAAGTCTCTGAAGGAAAGACCTACAAGGAACGCAGAAGATTTCTAGCATTGCCTCTTTCTTTATGTGGAGAAGTCCTTACCAGCAAAAAGGGAATTTTGCTAGAAGTCATTCAAGGGATTTGCCCTCCACAAGTTTGGTCACTCTCCACTCATGCAATATGTAGTCTACCAAAGTAAGGAAGTTCCTAATGAATGAGGGGAAAGCAGTGACTTTAGAGTTGGGTTGGATTACCTACCCAAGCCAGAGGCTGACCCTTCCAGCACATGTAGAGACGGGGTTGTATTTGCTGTCAGAAAACACAGGTTATTTCTTCAGGACTGGCCCTGACCCTGCAATACTCATACAAGATTGCATATGTGGCATCAGAGGCTGGATCCAATGCCGCAGAGAACTTACCCTGAAAAAAGATAAATTCTCTGAAACATGAGCAGGACAAAGCAGGAATCACATGCCAAGTAGCTCCATCCAAGCAGTAGTCCAGGCAGGTGCTAGAGCACAGCATCACCAGCATGTTAGGACTCCTGATTGTTCATATAAATACAGCACCAGCTCTTGCAGGGTCTTGGGGCTGAAGTGTTTATATTTAGTTAAAATGACCCACATTTAAAGTGAACAGGATGGAGCTATTCACACACTAATGAGAAGAAATCGCCTCGGCCAATTGCAGAGTGCCAGCCATCGTGCCTGCTTTATAAATGAGATTAATGACTCAATTTGCAGTAAATGCTTCAGCAAGGAGAAACTTATTTTGTTATACTAATTGTGTCACATATGTGCCTCCAAACACCAACTGTGCAAAGCTGGATGTCCCTGTGGTGCACAGGACGACTGGGCTCTGTGGGTTTATTAATGCCATTGCCCCGATTTCTGTGCTGCAACTGATCATTTTGATCTTTGTGTTTAGTGCTGCAGCATAAATGCTGGTGATGGCAGAAATTATTGTGTAGTATAATCCTCCCCGTTAGTGAAAGGACGAGAGTCTGTCTCTAACATAAGCTGTTCAAACCTATTTTCCTCCCTATCATGAATAAAACTCAAACATTATATACTTAGGCTTTCAATTAGTTTTTAATTGCAATGAAATGATGAATAATTGCCAGGGCCTCTAATTTGCTCAATAGCTAACGTGATTTTAATGGCTTTTTACAAAACTTAAATGTTGTCCATTTCTAGGGCATACCATATTGCTTTAATACAGTAAATGAATTCACAGTTTCATCAAATTAATCATTACACTTACTTTTGCATTTATTCCCATGTTACTAACAGGTTTGTTAATGTAAGTGTGAGAAAACAGGATTTGCTGACAATGGACCAACATCCACAGCGAGTGTAAATTAACCTTGCCACACTGAAATCTGCAACTTGCTTTACACCAGCTAAAGCTCTGCCTCAGTTTGTTCGTTATTCATCCTGTTATTCTGGTTTTGACATTGGATACAATTGTCCTCACATTTTTCATGCTTTTACACCACTGTAGTTTTGATGTCAGTGGAATTACTCAGAACTCACTGTGGGGCTAATAAGAGAATTGCATGTAAGTATACCATAAAGGGACTTTCTTTCCAATGGCAAATTTAAAATTCCCTCCCCCCAACTTTTTTATACAAATGTATTTGGTGAGAAATGTAGTAGAGGTCTGAATAGCTTGTTTGGCTATAGAATTATCTTTATGAGTTTGTTTCCATGCTTCATGCCTTGTTAAATGTGCTTCTGATTTCAGCTGAAACTATTAGCAGTTGCTATATACAGAGCCTCTCTGTGAGCTCTTTACCCATTTACAGCGAGAAAGGACAGTGCTTGTTTAATTTTGTGTCTTCACAAAATACTGAAATGAGTACTGTCCCATTGTCTGGGGAGTATGTGCATTTCCAAAGTGGTCTACAAAAAATCCAAAGTGGACACTTGTGCCTTTTAAGCTTACAAAGCAACCCACAGTGCAAGCGCAGCCTCTTTGTTGCCCGTTCTGAAAAACACTGAAATATTGTGTCAGGTTCTTTACTGAAAGTTAGCATGCCCCTCAGCTTCATCCTACCCTCCTAAGCTCAGCCTCGTGACAACAGTAAAAATGATTAGTTTGTGCTCTGTTATATTTAGGTGACAGACTCGGACAATAAAGCGCGTGTTACTGAGTTCAGGGGCTTTCACCAAGCGTGATGTATGGCCTGCAGATGGTCCTGAAGACGGGGCAGGGACAATTCCCTTCTGTGGGATGGTTTATGCCTGAAGCACAACTGTAAGGGTGTACCTGGGTGTGCTCCTCGTGCCCGTGTCACACACAACCACGGAGCAGTGCCATGGAAAACATGGACCACTCTCAGGGGGCTGCAGCGTGTGCCCTCTGCAGCCTCACGGTGATGATCTCTGCAGCAAAGAGGTTGTGGGATTTGGGGATCTGGTGAGCCTCTGTGTGTGTAAAACTCTGGTTATGATACGTAACACATTCTCTTGCTTTATGGAAGAGCCTTGCAGTCTGGAATATTGCACTCTCAAATTTGCAATACTCTACTGTGCATGGTTCTCCTGCTTAGGAAGCCTTCCCGAAGGAAGAACAAACGATATTAAAAAGAACCCCCAAACTCTGACAGTGTCAGCACCGCACCAGGTGAAAATGTTTCACAGAGAGGAAATATATTGCAGGTGTAATATTCTGACATCTCACAGTAAAGGCTTCTGACTGAAAGGTTTTCCTTGTCGGGGACAGTATGTTTGTGTTCTGACCTAACAGCTCTCTGGTGGTGGAGGGAGCTCTCAGAATATAAAGAGAACTTTAAAAATCATATAACACAGTGATTATTCCGCACCATCTTTTTGAACTCTGGATTCAAAACGCTTGGTATGAAGAGAGCTGATTGCCAGTTTGTGTAAAAGAGAGATTCAACAATGTGGAAGTAGGGATTTACTAAAGGGATTTGGATAAGTTCCTCCTAGTATTCCACCTCACTAGCTCCCATCTCTGGCTTCTGTGCTGTGGTGTGAAAAGATCTGCATCCCCAGATCAGCATATGGATTTTTGTTCCAACACTTCAGTCTCTTATGTTAATGGCAAAGGAGATAGGGATAAAATATGGTGCTGTGCTGAGCTGAGAAGTGTGTATTTAGTGCTCTCTCTGCTGCCTTATGCAATGGATTTTTTTCTACTGTGTAACCCTATCCTGGGAGAGGTGATTAGATTGCAGTGTGGTTGCAATTAACTCCAGAAAGTATCCTGGCCAGGGCTAATCTTGTTAATACCATATTCCTGGAAGGTGCTAGTTTATACCATGCTAAAAGCAATGTAAGAACTAAGATATTTGATTAAAAGAGTTTGTATATTTTATATTTTTACTGCATGGGAAATCTCAAGTTGGACCTCTTTTTAAAAATGGAGGCTTGACAACGTCTCTTTTTATTTGCACAGAAATACGGATGCATAGCATAAACAAATACACCAGATTTGTAATTCTGTAAAGTTCTCTGGTCCTTGTGTTCTTTCGTAGACTATCAGGGGAGAAAAGAACCAAAACCTGAGTGAATTGATCATCCCTTTACTATCTGAATAATTTCAGTTAAGCACTATGTTATTTTTCCTACCAGGTTTTCAGCCATAGCTGGCAGGCTTCTCTCTGTTAATCTCTGTGGTTTGCTCTCCTATTTCCTATACATTTTTTAGCTGCTGGGTGGATGCTATTGTGGCGCATCCAACCTTTGGTATAAATAATTTATTCCGACGGTTCAGTATGTTATAACGTGCATGAAGCATCTTGCATTTATTTTTAATGCTTTTGCTTTCCTGAGAGGTTTCTACATCCAAAACTACCATCAGAGAAAACTGTCAGTCTTCAAGCAGAAGGAAGAAACTTTTAGACCATATCATTCTATTTTTCTAGCTATAAATCATGCACTTCTGGTGAAAAGTGGAGCAAATGGTTATTATTTACCATTTTGAAGAACCTGGCTTGGATTATGTGAAAATGTCTGTTTGCATTTGGTGTGAAGTCTCTGTAAGCAACTCCCTGTGCTCACAAGCTTGCGAGTCTTGTGCTGGTCCCTTGCGGGGAGCCAGTGAAATTCTGGAAATGTTGAAGGGCATTGGGTCACTGATAGATGTAAGTGCTAAAAACATAAAAAGAGGTGTAGCTGGGGCAGCAGTAGCCAGGAGTGCCTTGGTACTAGAGCACAGCCAGGGGATGAACCCACCCCATACGACAGATGGAAAGACAGCAGAGTTCAGTGGGGAAAGGTGAGCTGATCCCTGCAGGTAGTGGGGAGAATGGTCATAGGAACAACATTTTAAACATTTTAGGCATTATTTAATGAAAAAATTAATGGTGGTTGGAGGCTATTTATTATTTTGGGGGGGAGGGGTAGTGGGGGAAGCGGGATGGGGGTTGGCAGGTTTTTTATAGCTCTTAGAAGCTTGTTTGACATACCGTCCTTGAATTTATGCTGCTTTAGCCATAAAACTGTATTATGATTTAAAACTAAGCAAACTTGCCTTATGTGAGATGTATAAAACATTAAATTAATATCTACCTTGTCTGAAGATAACTCTTAGAATGGTACAGGAGTGAAAGAGACACTGTCTCTAGTGGCTTCCCCTGAAAACTGGAGCCTGCTGCTCCTCAGAGTTTCTATTGACATGCTAGGCTGTGACTTGCAGAGTTTCTCAGAAAAGAGGACCGGTAATAGAGCGAATAATGTCCAAGGGAGATTGAAAGAGGATGTGAAACTTCTGGAGTGAAATCGATGGACAGATTCAACAATGATAAAAAGAAATGTTCCGTGCACGCTCGTTCGGCATGTACAGGGACTTAACTATTTGTTGGCCTTTTAAGGGGCTTGTGCAATATGATGCAGTGAAATTGGAACTGAACCAGTGGCTGCAGCAGTTTACCACAGGCTTCTGAACCATTTGCATGCACAAGTGTCTTCAATAACAACATTAGAGGGGCACTTCATGGCTGAAAATCAGTCCTGAGACACGGAAAGTGCTATGACAGCAACTGTTACAAGGCACATCACAGTTCAGTAGCTGGAAGGTGAAGTTGAACTAATTCAATTTCAGCTTAAGAGGAAGCTTTCCAGTCACAAGGAAGGAGTAGGAACAAAGGAGGCTCTCCATAGGAACAGGATAATTAAGTGCTGAGATAGTTTACCTGATGAGTGGACACAAGGAGTCTTTCAAACTCATTCCAAGGAGTGTTTTAGTCTGGTCTGACTCTGTAGATTAGTGAGGAAGATAAAATTTTCAGCTGTAGTCTGAGTGTATTTTGTTTTTCTGTTCAGCTCGTTACCATATCTTGTACTTCAGCCAGGTGTCTGCAGGCCTTAAAGAGCATGGTTTAAATTTTTTTCCCCTCATTAAAGGCAGAAATAGGGATAAGCAGAGCTGGAAAGAGACCAGAACTCAAAACGTGGATGGTTGTGGATTGGTGCTGCTCAGTCCCTTCTCTGTTTCATAATTCTTTTTTTACTTTCTTTTATGATATTTCTATTACATGCTCAAGATCAAATTCTAATCTATTTTAATGAGGAGTTTTGTCTCAGTGAATGGGCTGTGCTTTTCAGCAGATCAAACTCTATAATGTGATGATCTTTTCTGATCTTAGTATTAACAAATAGAGCTAGTTCAGTCTCAACCAAATACTGCTGTGCTTGTGTTGTTAAATTGCATTGGCTTATACTAATACATTTCATGAAAATGCCAGTGCTGAGCAGTACTATGAGCTAATGGAGTTGCATTGAAATTAAAGGTGTTACACCCGCTTAAATTAGTTGGGAATTTGGTCTGCAGCATATGATATCTAACACAGTACTGAAAAAACCTAAAATCCCCAAACAGCACATCTTATCAGGTCTCAGCTGTGTTCCCCCTAAAACAACAAATTCAGGTACTGTGTCATGACTCCTTAAAAAAACCTAAATCTTGACACAGAACACAAATAAATCATGACTTCTCTATCTGTTTCTGCTAATACTGTTCTTGCCTTGGCTTGATTGAACCAGCAAATTAAAGTTGGATTACTTCTTTTTTCTTAAACCTTTCTGTAGATCAGGTCTAATTCATACTTTCATTGCTTTGTTTCTACATTAGTTTCAGTTACTTTGCTCTAGACTTGTACTGGACTGAGTGGAAACAGAATCAAGTCCATAGACTTAAGCTTGATTTTTTGATTTTGTAGCTGCTTACAAGAAAATCAGGCAAAATTAAGTAGAGAATGATAACAGAAAATGTGGAATTACCTTCATGTTTTTTTCTTTTTATTAAGTATTGTTTCCAGGAGATGAATCTTTTCATTACCCTGTGCTTTCTTCCCAGTGATGAGAGTGGGTAACAGTAAGCCAAATAACACTGGCTATTGCCTTCTCTGCAGCATGTGGGTACCATGAAATGCTCTGATTCCGATATGTGAGGCTTTTATTCACAGAGTGCATGCTTCTCTAAGTGTATCAGTAGTTTTCTAAATATGCCATATGACTTACCACTTGGGAAACCATTTCCCTATGCCTGCCTCGTTTGTAGAAGTTGACACAAGCAGCAAATGCCACCAGCAGTCTAAGGTTAAAATGAACTTTTCTAGTAGGCCTTTGCTTTCTATGTATTTGCTGTGCTTTACTTGCCTCTGGCAAGTTACAAATGAGAGTAAGAAACATGACTTTTCGAGAGAAAGCAAGCCACAGCCTTATAAGAAAAGGAGCAATAAATAATCTGGGTAAATATGCCTTGCTGTGCAGAATTAACTACTCCTGCAATCCTGCGCAAGCCGTTCATGGCACAACACGGGCCTGATTTTTCCTTTGCCATGCTGCAATGACTTCACTGAAGTCCCTGGGCCTGTTTTTGTAGAACATAAATCTCCAAGTCTGCCTGTGAGCTGCCTGCCAGCTTTGATTTTGGAGCTGCTTGGACATCAGAGCATGCCCGGTAGCTGTCAGTGAACACTCACGCCTAAAAACTCTGTCACTGTGGCAGAACTTATGTTCTGTCACTGGCATACAGTGTTTGAGCTTCACTGGTGCCATGACCAGGTGTAACTCGGAGGTACACGCTGATAAATCCAAGCCACTCGTTTGTATCCATGCCTTTATGGATACCAAAGCTGTTATGGTTACCAAAATTAATATAAGCAACCATACACAATGGTACAGCACAAACCTCCTGGGTAGGTGCTGGCTGAGGTGGTGGGGTTGAGCCTCTGGAAAGAAGCCCTTTTAAGAAATAATTAATACTCAACAGACTTACCTGCTTGGCAAGTGTTCGAAGTGCAGAAGCTGTGAACACATCGCAGGAACATCCAGGAAGCAAAGAGTTTTTGAAGGAATCTGACTGTGTATCACACATAGGTAAGTTCTTCTGACACAAGAGAAATCTAGATTCTACCTAGAGAAATCCCTTGAGGAAGCTGTGGTTAAATCAGCAGAATTTACATGCAGATGAAAATTGCTTAGCCAGCAGCACCGTTCCTCCAGCAGCACCAGCCTGGTCCTTGAAGTTTATTGCCTACTGCTGTGTGCCGAGTTCCAATTGTCAGATTAATGTAG
Source organism: Rhagologus leucostigma (assembly GCA_013397725.1). Lineage (NCBI taxonomy): Eukaryota > Metazoa > Chordata > Aves > Passeriformes > Rhagologus > Rhagologus leucostigma. Next base: position 1,677,711 of record VZTD01004439.1, read on the forward strand.
TTTTACAGCAGTGAGGCTCCTGCATCCCTGCTTCAAAGGCAGGTGGTAGTTTTCCTTTCTCTGCTTTTTTGGAAGAGGTGATACGCATATATGCTGACTGAACTTTTATTGGTCCTCTGTACTGCTCATATATCACCTTCTGACGCTGTATAGGATTGCATAAACTGAGACTTGTCCCAGTTTACCTGTGGGCCTTGGTACACTGATGATCTCCATCCCAGCGGGATTGCCCTACACCCCATGCCACCTATGTCCCCAAGGATGAAGGTGTTTTTACTCTGAAATCCACACACAGCCTGTATCCTTAGCTCTGGGCAGGTAAGGCAACTGGCTCTGCAAGCGTCCTGCAACAAGCAACCCAGACCCCAAAGCAGGCCTTGCTCGGAAGCAGGCTGTGCTTTAGTTGGCTGTTCTCCAGTCAGAAGAGCTGCAGCACTCTGTGGATGGAGGTGCAGAACAGCCCCATGCCTTGTGTTCCGCACTGCCAGGCTAGACAGGATGTAAACCTCAGGACATTTTTTCTATCCATTTGTCATTTAACAGGATGTGAGCCAGCTGGCATCTCTCCTCTGTGGCCTTGTCAGCAAGCCTCTTGTTCCATCCTGAATCTATTACGGCCCATTTTCTCTTGACTGCGTGTTCAGTTTGCTGCTCCTGTGGCTGTGCCCCAGCAACATCCCTCCTCTAAAGTTACAGATAACCTTTTCCTCTGGTGGTACCCCGTGAAGGGGGCATCTGCAACGTTCCAAAGGCCTTTGATGGCAGCAGGCTTTATTTATCATATTAATCCCATGTAACACAAATTTTAAGTTTTGTACTCCCCTGCTTCTCTGCATACCACTGTAGAGCTTTTTTACCCTGTGCTAGATTATTTTTCAAGCTGCTACCTGTTATTCCTTCTTTGAAGTCCTATTCAAGAGCAGCTTTGCCCTCTGAAACTGCTGTCCCTAAAGTTTCTGACATCCCTTCTAACCTAGCGAGACATAAGTGGGAAGAAAGGGGTTTGTCCCAATTTCTGTTTAAAAGAATCCAGTCTTGCAGGAAAAGAAACTGAGCTCTGCTTACAGAAGTCCCAGATCAAACACCTCTGATTGCTGGTAGAGCAAGGATCTGGCTTGGGGTTTATGCCTTTGCTAATGATTTTCTTATCGATGAGGAGTGTTGATTCAGTGAGTGTCCAGTGCTTTCTGGTCATCAATTATCTCTCCATGGCTTGCTTTCATTCAGCCTTGGAACAGAAATTCCCCAGACACCAGATGATTCATGGACACCTGTAGACAGCTGGAAGTCTGACTTAGCACTGCCATCATTTGCTGTAAGGTCCGTGATCTTATGTGTAAAATGCTACAGCTGGAAAGAGCAGAGCAACCTAAAGACAGGCTAGAGGAATATGAGAGCAACAAGAAAGTAATTCATTTCTGGGAACCTCTACCATTTGCCTGCACCAATGCATCCCCAGCTCTTTATTTAAAGCAGGTGGTGCAAGCTCCACTCATTAGGTGGGGATCCTGAATTGTCAGTCCTCACCCGGAGAGTGAGGATCCATCTAGCTCCTGACCCAGCCAGCCAAGCCTCAGTGCCAAAAGCTGGGAGGCAATGAGGCAGCAGCCAGAGCTGTCTGCCCTTTGTCTTTCTTACAGCTAACAGGTTTTATGCCTGAGGAAGGAACGAGAAAGCACTTTATTTAAATAGTGTGTTATATAGCCTGGTGTGTGTACGTGCTTTCCCAGATGTGCGGAGGGCAGCTTTAGGGGGAAGTTGTTTTCACCTCTGGTGAAAATAACTGCTTGTGCGCCAATAAGCTTAGCAAATTGTTAACTAAAACAGAATCCAGTCTATATAAAAGACTAACTGCTAGTATTTTTAAAAAATGTAGCCCTTCAGCGGCCCATCTCATGTACACATGTCTTTGAAGCACGAGAGAGGTAAAGCAATTCCCGTCTGGCCCTGGTTCGTTGCATTAAGGGACCTTGAGAACAGGAAATGGCTTATAGAAATGTGGAGCTCTCCAAAAGACAGACTTTCCCATTAATGCCAGTGAAATGATTTCTAGTTTCATAATAAACCCCCCTGCATAATTCTTCCACTATTTATACATCTCATAAAGATTCCGCCTGCATGGAACGAAAGGCAAAAGGGGAGAGAGGGGGGAAAAAAGATGGGAGGGAGAGCAGGGAAAAAAAAACCAACCAAATTTAATCAGATTACTTGTAGACTGGGAAACTTAGAATGAGTGTACCCTGCCCTAGAAAAGAAATGGTTGAAACCGCATCATATTTATTTCAGCAGTGTGGATGAGAGATGGTGTGCTGTATTATGTTCTCTACTTCATATTCCATTTTCTCCCTCTGCTGGCAGTCGGAGACAGTGAAGTTCTAGGTAACAGAAAACAACAAAACTCTCAAAAGGCCGAAGCATTCAGGAATCTCAAAACTCTGTGGTACATGCTGAGAAATTAGGTCGTACCATACGTGAGTCCAATTAGTGATGGAAATGGCTGACAGTCATCCCCTGTACAGAGCAGAATAATTCCTAGAGAAGATTAGCGCAGCTAAAGGCAACCCTCTTTCCTTTCGAGAGACAGCGGCCGGTCTCACGTGTTCATGTTACAGTAAAATATGGGCTGCACAATCAAACCTGGAAGTCACTTATTTTTCTCTTTTTCTAAAAGCACAACTTCAGGTCTGTGATTTCAGAAATAGCATTTCTTGTCTTTAGGTTACAGTGATATTCTGTGTACTTCTACTGGTTACTGATTCTCCACTTTGGTTTTTTTGGGGTTTTTTTTTTTACTTTCTTTTGAAAATATTTCTGTAATATACAGACCTAAAAGAAAAACTTTGCTAAAGCAGTTGTAAGAAAAAGATTCTGTACTATGTATTTAAAAAAAAAAAAAAAGGATTAATTTTGTTCCAGAGGAGTTCTTTAAAAACAACGGGCTTTTACATAAATTAAAGCTTACTGGCAGTACATGTTTATTAATAATACTGCCCTATAGGAGAAAATAAATGTTACAGACTTACTTAAAAGGAAAAGCTAGCAAATAAGAATATAATCTTGCCTATAATGCGTATACTACCTTCTGCTCCATAGGACTGGGGTATTAACCTTGCAAATAATGTGATACTAATGACTACAAACCATAAACTATAAATCTTATAAATATATCTCAACCTGGCATGGAAATGTTTCTATATTCCCTGTAGCAAAACAGAATCAGTAGTATTGAATTAATAGCATTAAGCTTTTTAACTGTTCTTCGAGATATTGTAGTAAATATTATGGCCATTTTATGGTTGAATAAATGGAAGCAGAAAAGGGTTTGTTTAACAGCCTAGAAGTGCAGATTTCTAATCCTCCTTTTATTGATACACCTATTAAAGACAGGTGGGGACTTTTTTTTCTCTTGAAGGGATGCATTTAGAGCCATAGATGACGAGGCTTAGAGAAGTAAAGTGCACTTAGTAGGAATTTAGCTAGGGGAAAATGCTGGCAGATGCTAAGGAATATTCAAGTTAAAGAAAGACATCTGTGAGCAGTGGCAGTGCTGGGAGAATAATTCTGTAGTCAGCAGTAAAGGAGACCTGAGTTGGAGCTGCCGTGGCAGGCACAGGTTGGGGCTGGGATGTGAGAACGACTTTGCAGAAGTGTTGTAGCTCAGCTGAAGGAGCCAGACAAAAGCACAGGAAGTTTATAAATAGCGAAAGCTTTAAAACATAGCATTAATAATAATAGAAAGTCTAGGAATAAGAACATCTTGAGTTTTTTCATACCTTCTCATCACTGTTCGGTTGTCTGCCCAAACCTGGAATGTGTCAATGGGTGGTGCTTCTCCAGCACAGGATTTCCTGCCATGTGCAGTTGCTCTGTGGGGATGAGCAGAGATGCTTCTCAGTTGCCCTAGAGTAGCAAAGTATCTTCTACTCATTTGTTATCTCTCTGCCCGGGCGGGTACCAAAGCAGAGGTCCAGCTCCTTCATTTTATTAGCTGTCCTGCACACAGAAAAGTGAATATCTTGTTTTGTTATTTTGATGAAGAAGCATCTTTATTATAACAATTAAACATTAGAGAGGTTCTATGGATACAAGCATGTTCCAAGCAATGGATGGCAAAGGTTCACACAGAGATTTAATACCTTTGCATTATTACAACTGTGTACAACAATAATTAATTCCCTTCACTCTTTCAGAGACTCTTGCTGTGGCCTCAGCTTGTCCACAACAGCACAGGCTGGGAGTTTGTAGAGATACCTCCTCTCTGTTTTTATGTGTGCAGTAGCTACATTAAATCTGCATTTTCCTCTAGCCTAGATGGAAAGATCAGTTAAAAAAATCATTGCCACTTCCTTTTCTCCCACTGTGATTGCATACAATGAAATCATGTGTAAGATGCACGGCTCTTTCCCTGCCTCTCTAAAGACACCAGACTAGTGTTTCTGTTGCCCAAATATTGTAGCATCTTCCTGACATTAGTCTTCAGACTTTTTTTTTTTAAGTTTTTTGAGGATGAACTGTTAAACACTGTCATACAATGAGAAATATTACATGCACAATCTTGTTCGTAGATTAAATATTGTTTTCTTTAGGAAAGAATAAAAATAAAGAACAAAGTCACATGAAGCTTGCTGATGATTTGATAAATGGCGGACTTCCTGAAGTAGTTTTCAGAGTGGACACAGAAGAAAATAGGACTGGATGTTATGACTGGATATGCAAATTCTACACGTTGAGGAGTGTGGTGGTGCCTAAGAAAAGCCTTTTAAGTTATGAATGGAGAGTCCTGAGTACATTTCCACAAAGGTTAGAGGGAAGGTTCCTAGTAGAGTATTTTGGAAAGAGGTTGTTGGATATGCTCTGAATTGTGACTTCTGGACAAAACCATAAAATAAGCCTGTGTTAATAGATCAGCCATGCCCTCTGAAAGAAGGATTTCTTTAAGTGCTTTAACACTTTACATAGCACAGAGATGTTATTTGCTTTTATGTAGATACTTTAATTAAATATTACTAAGTTATTTGTGAACCATTACTATTTATGTAGTATGTATTGTTAGTCTGTCTTGTCAAGGTGTTTTATTCCTATTAAAATTCACCGTAAATGAGTCCCAGCCTGCTTTGAAACAGACAAAACACTTTGGACTGGGTCTTGATTTGGGTTTGTAACAGTGACCTTTTCTTTGCAGATGATGTGCCTGCTGGCTTCAGTGATGCTCCGCTTTCACAGCAGAAGACAAAGCCTGGTTGTTCAGCAGAGCCGGAGTGTGAGCTCAGAAAACTGAACAAGGAGAAAGTCCAAACTCTTAAGTAGGTATCGTGGGTCTAAATTCAGCTTCTTCCTGAATCATCTATTTACCTGTTACCATCTTCAATTCGCTTCTGTAGTTCTTGTGGAGCGTGTTGCAACAGACTGAGTCGTCTTCTGTCTTAGTCAAGCTGCATGTGGAAATGGTGTGCTAGATAGGCTCTGAAGTTTGTCTCTAATTTCTGGTTAGCAGTTAGCAGTGGTTACTACTGCCATCCCCAAAATACTGCTGTTGCAGTTAGCACCAATTTCTTCTGTCTGCTGGAAAATACATGCTGCAAATAGTAAGATTTGAACAGTGAAGTAATAGCACCAGTCCAAAAGGGTATCAAATGCTTTCAGCTTCCATTGGCCTCTGGGATTTTGGAACTCAGTGCTTCTTAACCTCAGGCCTTTAGAAAGGATTTCTTTTTCTTTTCATTATGCTCTTAGAGATGTGGGGGTTTGTGATTCTTTCCCCCTCCCCCTCTTTCCTCCCACAACTTTATGGAGGAACAGTTTTGATTTCCTTGGTGATAAAAACAATTCCCTCGTTCTATGCCCTGCAGTCAAATGTAGCTTCATATGTTGGACAGCTGATTGCAAGGATTTCCTTCACAAAAAGTATGTCAGCAAGCACAATATGTCCTGCAGCATCCTGCAGTGTGGAAGGTGTGTAAATGACAACAGCAAGACGTGCAGTTAAACAGGAACAAACAGGATTTCAGCAAAACAAGTATGAAAGCAATTTGGGAACATCTTGAGACAGTTTTTATATGGCTTTTAGACAAATGGGCAAAAACAACCTTTCATCTGATCAAAAAGACCTTTCTCTTCTCTGTGTATATTTTTGAGGGACATATAAATGTGGTAAAGAAACACTTTGATAGCAAAAGCAAGAGGAAAATGTAGCCATACCTACTGAGATATGTGTGTATGACTGGTAGACCCGATATATATTTACCATTAAAAGGAAATATATCTGTACATATTGCTGCCAAGCCCCTAACAGTGCTTTTTATTATCCTTCCACTACATGGACAGCATCATCTTCCTTCCCTAAACATTATTCTTACTGGAGTAGAAGCCATATAACACAAAATCTCAATATATGGAAGATTTGAGCGGAGGAGGTAGCACAGATTTTTTTAAACATTTTTATTCATTTTGCTTTTGAATGTTAAAAACATTGAAATATTTTTTTATTTCCCTCAATGTCCATACAAGTGATGCACTATAACCTTCTGCGTATGTGGTCAAGTAGATGAGCAGCTAACTTTGGCAATTATCCATTTTTTCTAGACAAAACCAGGTTTTACTTGTGCACTGAGTATGTCCACTCCCATAGATGGTTCTGTATCCCTTTTAGGTGCTTGAAAAAAATGGGCCACTAATTTCACAGCTGGTGTTTTTTAGCCTAGCTTGCTGTTGCTAGATCCAAAGAATTTAGTTGCTGAAAGGCCAAAAATATGGGAAGGGCTAAAATCCACGGTTAAATGTTGATCTTTTTTTGTGTCTACTTGTGTTGCTATATATTGATGGTATCCTTTCATGGATTGTGGTGCACTGTATGTTCATGCTCACCCAGCAGTTCATCTGTTGTGCACGTCTGACAGCCCAGTCCTAAAATCCTTTTTAACATGTCACAGTATGGAAAGGCACAATAATGTGGGTTTGATATGTTTTAACTGTATGGTCTTCCTGGGCATGTAGCATGTTGCAGCAGATGGATTTCATGTAAATAACGAGTAAATTTAACCTAAAGAAAGAGAAAAATATGTCACCTTGCCAGGAACCCCTACTTGCAAAGTAGAAGAGTTCTCACTTGCTTTCCTGGTTCTGGCTGGTCGAGATATTCATAGGAAACAGGTTATTGTTTCATATTTTAGTGCACAGTATTCAGTGTGGCCTTATTCGTGTGTAAAGAAAGATGTCTCACAACTGGCCTTAACAAACAAATAAAAGGTGTGATGTGACACAAGCTGCAAGTGGAGGAAGGGAGGGAGGTGAAGGATGGGAAGGAAACACCATGAAATTATTTAAATGTTACCTGTACAAACAATGAAAAATTATAGGACTTATCATTGGTTGCACTTGCCTCAGACATGAAGAGTGTCACTTGTACTTTAACTCAGTTCCACATCTTTTCCTTTTTCCCCTCGGTCACCTCTAGCATGACATAGTTTGTCTCACATCCTGCTGTACAGATGTGCTGCATTATCAGTCCAAATTTGGTGTTTTCCTGCTATATCAGGTGCACTTTTTCCCATATGTCATGGGAAAGCTTAACTCAGGATGATGCTTCAGCACGTGTGCAATGAAGGCCAGGAAATGCCACATTTCTACAGCATTGCATGTGCTTGCTCTATTATGAGTCAGGAAGATTTGAGAAATCGATGTAACACACTAAATAAATTATGCATTATTCAATGATTATTTCTGATTTTCATTTTTGTTTTTCCCCAGGAATTCCTAAACCATGCCGTATATTATCAGCAGGTCCAAATGTTATCAATACAAATTCTTCAATTAATTTCTGCAGAAATATGTAGGCAACTCAGTTTTATTGAGGAGTTTTTACCAAAAGGAAATTGTGGTTTGCCCACTGCTCGCAGTCACGTCCAGAAATTGTGTATTGCGGAAGGTGGAAAAACAGAGGATGTGATGTGGTGCCTGTCATCTGTCAGAAAGGATTATGAGTAACCAGTGAATTTGAAATTTAGGATCTGAACATAAATTATCAGCTGAAAATCATGAATGTATGTTAAGTAAAGGATCACTTATATACTTCTGCAAATATCTGCTTGGTGATTTTTCTGTTTAGTTCTTTCTAGGTAGTTGCACAATGCAAAGTTATTGGGAGTTATTGGGTAATAGGCTTAAAATAAGTAAATTCAATGAGTTGGTCTCTTAAGCCAAATTGCACCTCTGTCAGAGCCCTACAAGGGAAAGTGAAATAAATGAAAAAAGTTGGTGTTCTCATATACAGTGTGGGAAGTAAGGAAAGCAAAAGAATCCTATGATTTTTCTGTAATTTGTATGCATACATACTTTTTAAATGAACTTTCTTTTTAAAAGAAATACAGGGAAATGAAGCACATACAGTGCTCTGACTCTCCCAAGCTGTGGAAAAGAAACTCATGCTTTGCATTGAATTTATATTGTTAGACTCAGCAACTGCAGACAGTAATTACAGCATTATCTGTCATGGTGTTTCTGTACTAAATATGCTTCACATTCAGCATCTTACATTATTTTTGTCAATCCATTCAGCCAATTCGTCACAGATAAACTCATTTGAAAATCTAGATAATCTTGTCTGTTTGGCATCTATGGAAAGTGGTAGATGCTATGGTGTTCATATGAGAAGCAAGTATCTCTACTTCTGTCCTTAGCCTTATTTACAGTCATTGTTAATCTTGGTATTTCAAATATTTTGTTAGGCTGCTTCCATGCTAATTTTTCCTACTGTCTTTATAATATTTTTTTACAAGTTCCCTGGGAACAAAATTTCTGCCTTGGAAGTAGAGATACCGCACAAGTGTTGCAAGTTTTATTGTTCTGGATAAAGGGTTGCTTCCTATGGCTAGGACCTCTCCACCAGCACAAAACCTTGGTGGGAGAGGAAATCTGAATAAAGAAGGGGGTGCTCTGCATTTTTGCAAGCTTGCAGCCTGGAAGCTCCAGTAGCCTGTGACTGCCCATGCCACAGAAGTGAAAATAAACATTACAGAGCTGAGGGGAAGTAAAAAGAAACCCAAAACCAAAGACAAGTGGTAAGGCTGGGGTTTAATGCACAGCGATGCACTTAGGGGACAGAAAAATTGGAGAACGGTCAAACAAGGGTTCTGTGTTCACACCCCTTTCCTTAACTCCCCCTGAAGGCAGCAATGTCTGTTCCACGTGCAGTTCGGCTCAGGCCTCTGAATGGGCAAAGCTTGAAGAAAATAGTCCAAGTTTTGTGATTTGTTACAGTCTTTATCCTCACTGTACAAGAGGTGTCCATGTCACCTGCATTGAACTGTCCTGTGGAGACTGGTGTCTCTTGCCATTGACTGTGTAAGCAGTATAGAAAGGTTAGTCTCCCAAGGAAGGTGTCTAAAAAGCTTGTCCACAGCTGAAGGCTATCCCCTTCCCCCAGCACAACTTCCTTTTAAGCCATTTTCCACTGTGATAGCTCAGAACAGAAATATTTTGTCTGGTTTCTCTCTTAAAGTTATATTTGGAGACTGCTGTACAAGAAAAAAACCTCTGCAAACTGATGCAGAGTATTATTAATTTTTACCCTCATTATTTTTTACTTGTCTTGGCTTATTTTTATAGTTCTGCCTTTCTTCCTCCTCACCAGATTGTTTATACTTAAAAAGAAATAAGCCTTCTGCTTGTTGCATAGTCAGTTCTCTTTACATTTTTCTGAAGTTAACATTGGTTTCTGTTGTCCTTTTCCATGTTTAGACATAGCCAGGATAAATTTCAATGACAGCCTTTCCAACTGTTTCTCAATATTTCTCATTTTTCTTGCAGACCGATTTCCATATGCTGCAGGATTCAAAGCAAAATTCCATAAGGCGTGCTCTGCATCCCTCCAGCCATCCTCCTAAAAGTGGAGGGGCTCGGTTTGCTCAGGTGGAGCTTGCTTTCCACGCCCCCAGCACCAGCAAGTCTGCTGGGAGTGGGAGGACAGTGGAGCAGCCACCCACAGCCACCTGCTCTGCCAGAGGGCCCAGAGCCTTGCCAGAACAGTGCCAAGGCACCAGCTTGGGGTGGGAATCTTCAGGAGGCATGGATTAGCCAGGAGATGCACTACTTCCCATCTCTCTCTCTTGCTCTCTCCTGGGTAACATTTGCTGGCAAAGCTAAAGCCTGGTGTTGCTTTTTATTTTTGGCAGGTTTTTTTTATTTTTTAAGCCTCCTTCTTGGCAAATTACTTGCTTGTCTTACCATGCATAATGGACATTTAGTCAGTTGTAAGAGTACAGCCTTGGTTTTCTAATCTGAAAAACTGTATGACACATGTAGAGTATAATCCCTTCCTCAGTAAACTGTTTAGCAGGGTGTGCACAACCTTGCCAATAAAATAATAGCGTCTGTATTGGAGGTGTCACTGTCAGGGGAGGAGGCTTCATCATTTCTACTAGGACATTATTTTCATGTAGACAAGGCCTTAAGCAAAGTCTTATCAAGTACTTTTCTAAAAAAAAAAGAAACCAACCCACAAATGGCATCAAACCAAAAACAACGCACACCACCAAAAAAAGCTCACCAAAAGGCCCCCCAAAGCACCGCCTCGCTCCAAAAAAACCCCGAGCCATACCCAGCCTTCAGGTCTCATGTACGAAAAACAGAAGCTGCAGGCTCATTTTGCCATATAAGCACCTAAGGAGCATCAGCAGGTAAATGTGGCTATTCAGCTGTACTGCCCGCAGACACTGCAGCTTTGCAGTTCAGCCTCTCTGATCTCTTAACAGGGACTCAGTGGGAGAAAGGGAGAGATGCCAGATCAGCTCCAGCTCTGCATTAGGAAATCTGGCCAGGCGTTATTGCAACTGTGGTGTTTCAAACCGGAAATTGTGAATAGTCCTCAAAGAGTTATCCTGGCGTCCCCTCGTACTCACTGGGAATTGTGTATTCTCTCATGGAAGACAGTGAGGCTCATAAGCTAGAAATTAGGTCACTGTTTGCTGTTGTTTTAATATTAGCTGAGCTTACTTCTCAGTTATCTGTTAATTGCGATTCCACTTATTAAGTCCCCTGTAATGGCATTATTATTGATTCCCCAAACTTCAGAACTGTATAATGCCAGGATCTAATCAAACATATGCTGGCTAAATACAGATTGCCCCCTGCTTATACAGGGAACAAGCAGGGCAACCTCCAGTACCTCTTCCACAGCATGTTGGATTGTGGACACCTAAATTTACCCAGGGGTTCAGGGTGGCCTGGAACATACCAAAAGTGCACTATGGGTTGAGTAATAAGCTCAGTTCTCCTGCAGTTATCTCAAAAAGCCCAGCTGATACCGTTTCTTTTTGTCCCTTTGACATTGTTCATTCCACTTTCATTTTATTTCCCAGTTTTAAAAACATCCCCTTTTACTCTGTGAATCTTTACAGCTGCGAGTATTGTCTCATGTGGGCCATGACTGCTATGTCTGGGACAGCTCTTCTGGTCTTGAACATCCCAGCTGTACTTTTGTTCTTTGGGTGAAACCTCATGCCTGTAGATGACTTAGTAGAGAGATTTTCATGTGAGCCAGAGACTTCTGCAGGATCAAACAGCACTGGGTACAGGGGCAGTGATGCAAGGCACACATCAGCCACCCAACTGAACCTGGGCTTGGGAAGGTAACTGCAGATTTTTGGGTGTTTCTGCAGTGCGTACCTGAACTCCTAGGAATCCTGGGCTGAGGGGAAAGAGGTGGGATACACATTTTGCCATGCAGACAAGGGTGTCTTTAGAGGGAACAGGACGGTGGATGTATTGCAGAACAGCCTGCGCTCACAGTCACCCTAAAAGCACTTTATGATGACACAGACACTGAGCTCAAGCAGGTCCTTTCCACATTCTGTGAGAGAAAGGCTGTAATTCTCTCATACTCTTGGTGGAGGGAAGGAGTCAGTAATAATAATCCTTAGCTTAAGTTTCACAAATTTTTATTTTCTGGCTAAATTTCTTTACAAGTTAGCTAAAAGAGGTTTCTCCCTTAAAAAAAAAAAAATCCTTATAAGTATTCCTTAAGAGCTTCTTAAATATTTGTATTTAAAAACATAAAAAGTAGTAGTGAACAGACCATTGTCTTAGCATAAGATATACAGTACCTAACTTAGCCTACAATATACAGTACCTAAAGAATAACATGAATTTATATTAGGCTGTAAAGATAATAATGTTGAGGGGTTTACAATCCCTCAGTTTCCCAAGGATGGCTGGTAATGATGTGATCATTTCACAGTGCCTCTTATTTTCTTTACTTTCATTGTCACATAAATAAGGAGTCAAAGTTTTAATACCTTGTGGATAGTATTCTCTAAGTTATAGTAATGTAATATACTACTTTGACCTTTTCAATATTGTGTGATTTGGTTGGTTGGTCTCTCTATTTATAGCTGTGCTGAGTGGTATGGCATGAGTGAGTGGATACCAGCTAATGAAAATATAAAATACTGGAGAAGCCAAGTGAATATACAAAATGTATGGCATTAAGTATTGAAATTCTGATAAATCATTCTTGTGACAAAAGGTATAATGAGATTAGAAATTGCAACCAAAAAATTAATCTTTTCTAATGACATAGATTGTGCTTAGGCGGGTAAATGGTGTGAATTTAACTTGATCTCATTATGCTCCTGAATTTGTAATCTCATTTTCCTCCTCAGATGCTTCACTTAAAGAAGGCAGCAGTGTGTGTGTGTGTGTGTGTGATTGGGTGTGATGCATTCTGTATTTTGGAAAAGTTACTTAATCCTTCAACTTCAGTGCACCAGGAAGTGAGTAATACTCGAATCAGAGGGAAACTTCCTTTCTAAGATTCAAATAGTCTTTTGGTTCTTATTCAAAGTTCTGCAAAATGCAACCAGCATTGACTGACTCCATAAATCTTCCCCGTTCCAGTGGTCTCAGGCCTTTGAAAACCTGTTCCAGGCTGGGAGGAGAGACAAATGCAGAATAATTAGAGCAGAGAACTCCACAGCCAAGCCATAGATTACAAAGATGAGGTTTCAGCTGTCAGTGCTGAGCAAGAGCTATGTTTTGAAGCATAGCAGGCCTTCAGTGGACCTGGGAGCCTCTCTTAGCCAGCCATTACCTGCTGGATCATGATTTTTTACTCACTTGCTCCATGAAGCAGATGACTGAGGGGGAGGTAGGAGGGAAATGAAGAATGTTATTTCTTTGAGCAAGTTACGTTTTTTCTCTTTCCCTATTTACCATATTCTTTCAGATGTGCTGTCTAAGTACTAAATGTTGCACTCAAGGCTCTGACAGTTTTTAGCTGTGCTCATTTGTCCTGAGAGGGTAAAGGACATAAGAATTACCTGCTTATCCCTGTGCATCCATAACCAGAAATGTGAGCACACGCAGGAGCATCTTTCCCAACAAGTGGGTGCATAGCTGAGGTCACAGCCTGAGGTCTCCTGCCTCCTCACTGACAAAGAAAGATAGAACGTAGAATCCAGGTTTTAAGTTGCTGTCAGGGCTGGATATGCAGTGATTTATTTCTCAACCTTGGACTAGGAATATGCATGAGCAAGTAATGAGACATTTAGGAGCCCAAATTAGTCTTTTCTCTTAGCAACTTCCTTCTTCACACACCTCAAAACACTCTAACCAGTCCTTCCCTCTTTATAATCCACCTCCAGCATTTAAGCAACATAAAAGCTTCCCAAATGCAAGTGCTTTCCACAGGAATCCACCTAACAGAGTAATCTGGGCAGAGAGAGGAGGTGTAGGGAGAGCTGGATGGCAGAAGCAGGCCTGTGTCCCCAATAACAGTCCCTGCCCATCCTTTTGGTTACTGCTGACACTGGGATCTCTCTGTTGTCCTTGCTTTCCACTGCCCCAGTCGAGCAGAAATCTAAGCAGAAGATGAAATCTCCCCTGCCAATCTTGTGCCCACAGACTAAGTCGCAGTAGCCCTGGGACCTGAGGTGATAAACTGTAAGTAGCTTAAGAATAAGCATCTTGATAGGGAGGGTAGGGGAAAATACAGGAAATCTTTTAAGGTGGTTGATGTGGTACAGATTTTCACTACAACAGCAATGAGTGCATTTTTAACACAAAACCCCCCTACCTCCTGCCATATTTCAGATCCCCTCATCAAAGCACGATATAGATAACTGAATTTTTTTCAATTCATCATTTACAATTTTGTCTAATCTGGGAAAAGCTCTGTGGGTGCATGGTGTGTTTTGTTTTTATTCTATATTCTACAGAGCTAATTAACTTGAGGCAGACAGTGGCATGGAACAAGAGTTTGGAAAAGCCACTGGCAGCTGAAAACACATCCAAAGTGGAGAGTGGCAGCCTTGGTATTATGTAGAATTAAGAGTCATGCCTGTACTAAATAACTTATTAATAGACAGAGTGGCTGGAAACAGCATTCAAGGATATGTACGACTGTGGGTAATGCAGAGTCAGAAAACTTTTTGATCAGTGGAAATTGCTACCTTCTACAGTTCCCTGTGTCTGCAAAGTTACCAAATGTGGGAGGATTATGCTCTGCTGTTACAGGTGACATGAGGCCGCAGATTTCCCTCCCCCACCCTCAGTTTCTGGAAGCTTCATGATTTTTAGCTGCTAATGAGTTGGAAATCAGTAACAGAAAATATTTTTTTTTTTGTTACAGATATATATGGATTAAAAAAAAAGTTGCCACAGTGTCTCATCATCTCCTGGTTAAATGATAAGTCTATTCAGAAAAAACTCTTCTCTGAGGGTGAGGGGAAGCTGCATCACGGGAATCTGTATTGTCTGTATCAGGCAAAAAAATGTAAATGGCTTTTAACTAGCCACTGGAGAGAGAGAGAGGCAAGTGACTCCTATGAGGAAATTAAGAAAATAAGGTTTTTTTGCTCTCCTTTTCTTCCTCTTGTGCAAAACTGTCACATATGTGCTGCTCTTCATGACTGTCCTCCTCTGGGGATGGGCACGGATGTCATTCATGTATCTATTCTTGAGTTTGTGTGTTTCACACTGAATTCTGCCAAGCAGAGAAGAGATCAATCTTTCTATAAGAGGATGTTTTTTTGATAGAAAAGTTCAAAAAAGCCAAAGGTTCCAGTATCACCATGTTCCAGTATCTACAGGATGGCTACAAAGAAAGTGGAGGCTCCGTTTTCACAGGGAGAGACGAGGGATAGTGGGTACAAGTTAGTCCAGAGGATTCTGTTCGGAAATGAGGACAACTTTTCGCAATGAGAACAATCAACCACTAGAATAATCTCCCCAGGGAAGCGGTGGATTCCTCAGTGTTGAACACTTAAGTGCCTGGACGGGGTGCTTGGCCATCTTATCTAGACTGTGCCAAGAAAGTTTCTACCAGATGATCCTTGAGGTCCCTTCCAACTCAATATTCTATAGTTTTATAAAACATATTTTTATTTTGCCTCTTGTCTGCCAGACAGAAATCTGACTTGTTCCCTGTAGCAGCTGTCCAGTCCCTCACAGCCTGGCTGGGTCTAGGGCCTGGGGGAGTCCCTCACTAGGCGCAAGACATGCAGCATTGTGAGCTCACAGCTTCCACCTGTCCCCTCCTCCAGGCTCGTTTCAGTTTCCCAAAGCCGTTTTCTCCCTGGGCTGCCCAGTTCCTACTGCTGACTGAGCCAGGAGGCTTGATGTACCAGCAGAGTGGGATCCTAAGCCAGGGACAGCCCTGAACAGCCAGAGCACTGGGACAGACTTTCTTTTGCCAAAGCACCGTCCCTTCGAGCAAGCAGTACTGGAAATATTTGCATTTTCCAGGTCTGTTTTACAAAGCCCCAAAGGAGAACAAAGTAGCTTTAAAAGCGAAGATAGTCTTTTTGAGAACAGATCTTGTTTCATGTTGCCTTATGTTTTGCTTTTTACTTCACCTCTTGCAAGGTGAATCCTTTTTGCCTGTCTTGTAACCAAGTTGATGGAACAGAGTGCAGCTCAGAAAGCCACTGTGGCCTGGTGCAGGGCATTCAAGTCCGTAGTAAAAGAAGCCCCTTTTCTACCTGCAAGAGTTTATCTTTGCAAGGGTCTTTGCTCTGGCTGCTGTTGTGGTGCTGGAGTTGAAATACCGAGCCCTGCTTGCCTTATTCTCTCCCTTCTTTATCTCTGAACTCCAGTAATTCTCCCTCTGCCAAACCTACCCTTTTCCACCACAGGAGCCAGAAGATCACGTTTTTATGAGGGGTTGTGAAGCAACCACATCTGTAGCTTGTGTGAAGTCTTCCACCTCTTGTCTCAAACACATGAGGAAATGCCGTATTTACCACTGTTGATTGTAGTGTCTTGTCGTTCAGGTGGAAACCCAGAAAAGATATCCAGAGACTCCACAATTACCATGGATGTGCATGTCACATACTGTGTTACAGAAAGGTAAAACTGAAATGTTTCAACATATCTGAAAAAAGCAAAGTTTCTGTTTTAAGGAAAACTGGTGGTGACGGGCAACAGGATGGGGTTTAGATCGAACTGGGTGGAAATGGAATGAATAATGTGCTGTAAGCATACCCTCAGTATTCCCCAGTGTGCGCTCACAGTTATCTCTGTGTTCAAAGAGAAACTTGCTTTTTGCAGCAAAGCTATCATTTAACACACACAGAAAAATAGAACATTATGAGTTTTGGGTTAATATCGTGCTTGTTATCTGTCCTTTTTCTGCATTTATGGGATCGGTGACGGTTTGATTTCTCTTCCTTGCTGTCCCATTTCCCCTCTCTCTATTTGAGCTATTTTGGCAATATTCATACCTAACTGGATAAATGTACTCACAGCTTTTGTTTCACTGCACGTTCATATGCTGATTAAGTAGTTCTTTGGAAGCCTTATGGCTGGTTAAATATATATATTTCTAAATTTACTACACCAAAATAGAAAGCAATAAACAGTACTAAATGACTTTTTGAACCATTATCGTTCTATAAAAACACTGAAGTGCGATTTTGAACTGTCTGCAAAATCCTCAGAACATGTAAAGGTCTGCTGCTTTGCAAGACTTCTAAAATATTAGACCAAATTCAATACCTGCACTGACATGTGACAGTGATCTGGGGCACTGAAAGCAATGAGCCTGCTTTTCTTTGCTCTGAAAGCTTTTGCAACAGGCAATGTAAAAATCCCTGTCTTTTGTCAGATCATTTTACTGTCTTAATGACGTTTGAATGTAGCATACACTTAGTGAGTTTAAAAAACAATCTTGAACCGAAGTCCTTCCTAATTTACTGGACACCTGAACAATGAAAATGAATGCAGTGACAGAACTCGTTCTGTGGCAGTGACCTTGAGCTGCTGGAAGAGATTTGAAAGCATCACTTTTCACCCTAAGACCTGTTGCAGCAGTGCCCCTCAAACCTTTACTGTATCATGAAGGTTTTATTCACTGGAAATCAGATGCGTTCACCTCACTTAGTCTGGACTTAGTGTAGTCCTTCATCCTCTGTTCCAGAAGCGAGGATGACCTGCTCAGTTATCCAAGTTCATACTCAATTAGCAGTTAAGGATTCCTAATTAAAATACCCCTAGGGAAAACATAGGCTTTTAAGAAGAGATACTTGGACAAGTTAAGCATGATTCATATTAGCAACAATTTGTAAAAGCTGGGTCTCACTGAAGATTGCATCTGTTTTTAAGAAGTGTTAACTTGAATAGGCAGAGACTGTGGTGATTACGTGTATTATCTACACCCTGGGGGAGCTGTGCTGTTATTTGAGGGAAGTTCATGCTGTACTACTGAATTTGGATGGAAAAAGATTCCAAAAATATGGCAGTGTTTCCCTGGAGTGCCAGACTTTCGACAGTTTCCAAATCAGGCTTGAAGTGTTTTGTTAGAAAATGCTGTGGGGTCATTGGTCCTTCCTTTTCTAGGGAGAGGGTGTACGGACATTTTAAATAAAAACTGCAAAATGTGGGCCGCACCTTAAATTAAATTTATTAGCTTGTAAAATTTTCTACGTTGAGGCATGGCAGTGGCTTCTAAAAGGCCTTTTTTTTTGCACCCATGCTTGAAAGAGCACATCTTTCAAAACCTGGAAATTGATGTTGACGTAAACCTTTAGGATCCGAGCCAAAGGCAGCTGTCTGTGAGGGTGCCAGCAAGGCAATCCTGCTGCCACAGTGCTTCACCTGCCTCAGTGGTTCATCTCCCTGCCGGAGTGGTATCGGAGCAGTTGCTGCTGAGTGGGCAGGTAAACACTGGGGAACTGCTGATCCGTGACAGATCAAATGGGGGACTGCTCTATGGCAGGCTTTTGGCTTGTAAATTTTTGTGTCTTTTCCTGGTACAGGTCCTATCTCCCACCTGTGCTGCAGGGCTGCACACTACCAAAGAAATAGAAAAAAAAATTACCAGGACTGACTCAGGCTCAGTACACCTACTACGGTTAGAAAATGTTTCTTTTTGCCATTGATCTTTTTTATTTAAGAAAAAAATAAAGTAGAACTAAGCAAAATTTGAGCTTTCAAAGGTTTCCATAGTATCTTACAGTGTTATAAGTCTGATGTGTGGTTCATTATTTTCCCTTGAACCACGGGACTCTGTTTGCCTGGCGTTCTTGCCAGGTAGCTACCACAGATTCCCATATGTGATGTGATGTAGTATTCCACTGGGAACCTCACTGCAGGGGCATAGATGGAAAAGAAATATGAACTATCTGAAATACAACGTCTAAGAGGTGTTGCAATAACTTACATTTAAAAAATCCTTTTTGTATTTTGCATAGTCTTTTTTTTTTTCATCTCCTCATCTTTGTATTTTTCAGTTTAGAAAAATATCCACTCTCTTCCATGGAAAGCAAAATCTCCTAAGAGAAAGGGTTAGTTGGATAGTTTTCTCATGAAGTTTCACAAGAAACTTTTCAGCCATCCACAGTGTTAAAATTTCCAATTTTTTCTTTTCCTTCCTCTTATAAAAACATGTTTTACTATTTGTTAATAAATGAAAAGGTTCAATGTGAGGAATGGTATAGTAACAAAATAAAATTAGTGTAAGAAAACGACTTCCTTATTTTTCCATAATTTCCCTTGTTAACTGTATATTATCCTGTGCTATCCTTTATCAATGTGGGCCTGTGCCATGGAATTAAATCGATAACCACTGTGCCTAAATTGAACTCTGAGGGGTAAGAAAACCAGCACCTCACACTCTTACTGTTTTTCCTTTCATTTCTTATTTATTTCCTCCTGTCTTTGGGTAATCTATGCTTGTTCTGAACAAGCACCACTATATGTAATACAATACCACGTAAATTATGTGATGCTGTACAGCTACTTTGCACTCAGAAGGTACTGTTGGAAAGGTTGAAACAATTTTAAGTGATTGAAAATTTGCATCTTTTTTCATCGAAAATTACAAACCCTGACTGTAACGTGATTCGCTGTGAGGATGAAAGGCGTGGTTGTGATGAGTGTTCAAGAAAAAAAAATACATCAGACTTTCCTTTCTTGTGTCCTTACCTTATTTTCCAGGACATGGACAATTATATCAATTTGAAAAGGAAAAGAAATACCGAGGCCGAGGGTATCTGCACAGTCAGTGGCATCACGGGCGAGGTCTGAGGTGAGCAAACTGTTGCGTGAACACACTGGCTTTGCCCATAGACTGGGGAAGCGCAGCTGGACTTTGCAGAGGGGTTTCCCATGCCCGGGGTCTGTAAGTGCCCATTCCAGTGTCCAGTCTCAGTGGGCATGAATGCCCAGCAGATTGGATGTGTCCTGGCTATGGTCTACCCTGCACATGCCAACTTCTCTGCAGTCACACTGTCCTCTTTTTGCTACCAAGAGGATTTTTCGCTCACAAAAACTTGAGGCTTGCTTTGACAAAAATTCAGTTGGACAGGAACACATGTAAAACAAAACAAAAGTATGGAAAACCTTATAAATTACTGTTTCTGCTGCATATCATGTTCCAAAACATTAAAGGCTCCACAGGAACAAGAGTTCACAGCACACACAGTGGTGTTTTCAGTTTGGGGTTTTTTCATGGTCTTTTGTTATTTATTTCTGTTGGAAGTTGCTCTGAAACTGACTAAAATGAATTATTAAGCAACCTTGAGTAACTGCTGTTTATGCATTGAATTTCTGGACTGTTGTGATTGTTGTGTTTGTTTATCTTGGCTATTAACAGGGTTAACAAGTTAATAGTAGTAAAAATAATTATCACCATGGATTTGCACTGTGCAGAAGCTGATTTTTGTTTTTTTTTCCCCACTTCTCCCCCTTTTACTTGCCTTTCTGACCTGGACTTTACACCCGTGATGTTTCTGTTTGCAAACACTGCAGACTGAGCTGGATGGAAGGGAGGGTGCTGCCCTAGTCACGGATCTTGTTGCAGGTGGGCCCTCCCGGAAGGCAGTCGGCACTCGCTGCGCACACTTCACCTCCTGCACCGACACTTATCCCTGGATCCTGGCCCTTGTGCCAAGCATGGCCACCTGCATATCAGGGCATTTTCATGTTGATGCTGTGCTCCCTCTGTGCAGTGCAGCTGGTGCATGGAGGGCACGAAGGGAGTTCAATAATTGCATGTCAGCAGGTAAGGTTCCAGTCTTGCTTTCAGTGAAGTGAGCTCCTGCTGTGTCCATCCAAAATGATGTCTTTTTGGGCTTTTATTTACTGCTAGCAGGAAAGAACAACGCAAGATAAAATGCAGCAGTCTGCATCTAGTTGGTCCTAGACCTGTGTTTATGACCTGGAGGTGAGGCACTCTATACCCTCCTAACCAGGGTATTAGAAATGTACTTGGCTCAGCTTTGTGTTACCCTTTCAGTGTACACTGAACCCTCAAAATAGGCTGAAAGATACAAAACATTTAATTGGGGTGAGTGGACTGAGGAGTGTCTGCATTTGCAGTTGCACTGATGCATCCATGGCGCCCTCAAGTATGGTAAAAAACAGGGAAAGATAGGGGTCAAATACCTCAGTGGCAGCAGAAACAGGACACATGTCTACAGCCTTCCTCCATAAATTTTCTCACCATCAATTTGAGGTTTTATTGTGACTTATGAGCCACATACTGCAGTAAAAGCAAAGCTTTTTGAGAATCTCCAAGGACAGAGCTCCTCCAGCCTCTCAAGGGACTTGCTTCAGTGGTGGACCAGCTTCATGGTGAAGAATGTCTTTCTTTGCATCCACTTACACCTGCCCTTGCTCCACTGCAGTCATTATGTATCATTCTTTCAGTGTGAGATGCAGAAAGGTCTGACTGCCTTATTTACAACCCCTAAAAGTAGCTGAAGACAAAAACTGGCTCCCTTCAGCCTTCACTTCTCCAGACTGGAAAACCCAGCTCCTTCTATCTTGTGTTAAAATTTAGTACACACGCTCTCAGATCTGGAATAATTACTTTTACATAATGTCTACTTTTAAATAATTGGTTAGAATTTTAAAATGCTGTTTTCTTTCTTTTTTTTTAAACTGGATTTGATCACTTCCTTGAGTCCTTTTGTTCTTGAGGCCAAAAAATGGCCCCACTCATTCAAATCCAAACTGTCTAAGCAAACCCAAAATGTAACCAGCAGAAGAAATGTAAAGGCCATTTTCCGTGGTTAACTCTTGTCCTCCTGCAGAGTCTAAGCTCAAAGAGGCTGAGCTTAATGGGCAGAAGGCTCTGAGACCTTCCTTTTTCTCCCCTTCTTTTCCAGCTTCCTAAAGGCTTTCAAAGGGCACTGTTGCTGCCAGCCCCACTCCCTGCAGCCCTGTCTGGGAGTCCTGATGCCTGGCCATGAAGATCTAGGATCTTTGCTCATTTATCTGCTGCTTCTTGAGGAGCTGACCTCAGGTCTTGGAGGATGCTCTCCTGGTGAGTCAGTGCATTGGTTTTAGGCACTCTGCGTTCCTCCTGCTCTGTGTGCATGCTGGCTACACTGCTCCCAGCTTCCTTTTCTCCTTGCCATGACTGCAGGATAGGATTTCACCTTCTCCTTTAGCTAATAAAGATGCTTAGAGACCTTTTAAAAGTTGATATCTTTATGCATTATTTTTCATGACTGGAAGCCTTGTATAGGGCCTCAGCTCAAGTCACTTGTTCAGTCTTACAGTCTAAGTAAAGGTGAGCATTTTATTTCCTGTTCTGTACAATATTGATGGACATCATGACGTGTGAATATGGCTGAACTTCATGGGTGTGCTTCTTGTCGTTTCTTCAGGCTGAGTGAAAAAAAAAGTGAGGTGCTGTAGGCAGTGAGAGCTGAAAGAAAAGTTGCTGTACAAGACCGTAATTAGTAGTTAGCCTCACAACCTCCAGCAAAAATCGAAACTTTATGGCCCAGTGGTCTCTTTAGTGACTGGGTACAAACACAAAAGCTGGGTCACTTGATACTGCTGTGTGGGCTTCAGGGCAGGAAGCAGTTAGGGAGTGGAGAGAGGTAGCAGACTGAGATGAAGTTTAGCTTTAAGAGGAAGCAGAGGTAGCACAGCTCCAGATGTCGGACTCAGCAAAAGCAGATCTGAAAATTGTAGCCAGACAACTTGCTTCTGTAGTTTTCCCTCAAAGAACACCATTTTATGTAAACTGCTTGCAAATACACGTGGTTGTACCAAAGGAATGCCGATCTTTCTGAATTTCTTTGTAGAGGATTCTGGTAATGCATGTAATGGTTGCTAAATTTTCCAAAGTGAGTCCAACACATCTGTCTTTCTCCAGTAATCTTGCAGTGCAACTTGCCTGTGAACTGAGCCAAAACTTCACCCCAAATCTTGTTATGTTCTTATAAGAGCTAGGATGACAGAACTCACTGTTTTGCCTGTGTTGAAAGGCTGTTGACAGTGGGGCCATGTGGGGCTCCAGCCAGTCTCCGGGATGGATAAGCTCACTGTCGTGGGTTAGGAATGGTATTTCCCAATTCAGTGTTCCCACTGAAACACCCCAGACCATGTACTGCTCACTCACTTCCACCCCGCCTTTCCCTGAGACAGGATGGAGAGAACCGGGGCTATAAAAAGGTAAAGATCATGAGATAAGAACAATTCACTGGAAACAGGAACGAGATAAGAAAGCAAGCAGTAACAACAACACCAGTACAAATAACAGAGTGTACCAGACAGGCAAGCCATCCACAGGTGATTGCTCACCACACAGAATCTGGCACTACACAGCAGCACACCCTGGAAAACCAGGGAAACATCACCACCCTCTGTCCCCCCTGCCATGGCATGAGGTGGTATGCAATAACCCCAGGGTCCTGGCCATGCCTCTCCTGGCTGCTGCAAAAGTTAACTCTGTCTTGCCTGGAACCAGGACACACACCTAGAGAGAAAACCTGTGCCCTGGTTCTTCACGGCCATGCAGCAGGCTGATCACAGTGGTTAAACAATGACATTTCCAGGGCTTGATTTCTGCTCATAATGAAGCTGTGAGGTGAATCTGGGCTTAAAGTCTAGCCACAGTGAGTGTGCCAAATACATTTAGGTTTTGCACTCTATAAAGTAAAAAATTCCCAGCTTTAGGCATTAAATTTTGGCATTTTCCTATTCCTATTCCTATCTGGCATGTTCCTATTCCTATTTTTTGGCATTTGGCATTTTCCTATTGATATTTCCAAAGCAAATGTATATATTTCCACTTTTGTCTGCTTTTTAAACCTGTCTCTTCATTTGACTATTGTCTTTTATCTGGAGTGTATACAGTGCCTCCTCTGTGTTTTCCTCTTCTCTTTCTTTCAAGAGACATTCTGGCTTTTGTTATGTTCACATAAAAGTCTTAGAAGTGTTTCCTCCCTGAGAATTACAAGTCATCAGGACAACAGTAACTAGTGTAAGTATATTATTATTTATTATGTTTATCTTGTATAGGAGTATAGCAGGTACTCTGAGTCTGGACTGTAGTACAGTGAAATCAATAGGAAATGATCCTTAATTAATTGGGCTTCTGTTCCTAAAGTAATTCAGCACTTCCACTGAGAATTAACTCATCATCTTCTCTTGCTAAGTAAACATCACAATAAATAATACAAACTGTTGCTTTCAGAATGTTTTGTTTTCCTGCAACTCAAAAGGAGCTTTTGTTTAAAGTTTAAAATTTTTATGGATCTATGCCTCTGGGCATTTTAGACGTAAGATGAATAAAAAATGATCTAGGGTTTTATTTAGAAAACCATTCCTGTGCATATATAGGCTTGTCATTTTGAAATGAAATTTTCATACAAACTTTCAGCCCAAGAGACCGAGTGGAATCTTCAGATTTAACAATTTATAAGTATTCTGCCACTCAATGGATCCTAACAATATGTCCACACCAAACCATTCCTGGGCACTTTGAGTTTTTTATATTTACTGAGAGTTAGCACAGTGTGTCTTTACATCACTATCTGCAATATGCAATTAATCCAGCAGAACTAGGCAACTTTACAGACTGCTATAAGCTACTAATTAATTCTAACTTCAAACGTCCATAAAGACACACTCCATCTGACTACGACGAATCTTACAGCTAGGATTGCTATTTGTCAGAGGAAGAGCAACTTCCAAATTGTCACATCTCTCCAATAACGTGGTTCCTTCCCAAATTGTCAGTGCTGTGCTCTTTTCAGGCTGCCAGGTAGGAGTAAATGAGCTGGCTCATCTACACAAACCCAGCCTGCTTTATCCTTGCATCCCAGCCCTCGAAAGGCAGGGTGGTTGTGTAAGGATCTGTGCTCATACAGTATCCGAGATGCGGTTTGCTCTCACCTCCCTCCTTCATCCCGTTCCTCTGGGTCCTGCTTTTTCATTTGTGACAGCATGCTTAGATTGTACGGGGTGCCAGAGGCGGGGGAAGAGGGCCGGAGCGAAATCCCAGAGCTAGCTTTGCACATCGGCTGCCACCCCATGAGCACCATCTAGCTGACTCCTAACACAACAGCACGGCAGGCTGAGCAGGGGCAGCCACTGAAACCCATTGAAGCAAGTTTGCCATGCCACAGCTTGGTGATGTAAGCTATAAAAATACCGGGAAGCACCTGGGAACCTGATATCTGTATAAACTGCTTGCCACAAACACGTCTGGTTCTTTCACGGTGCAGTGACGTGGCAAGCGTATCTTCTGCTCTGGGGTGTCTGCATGAAGCGGGCTTCACAGTCTGAGTATCAGAGGTCCTCACCTTTTGTGCTCTATAAATATCAAGGGTATTGCATTCCATTTGTTTTCAGCTGATCAATTCTCTGTAAAGACAGCACTGTGCTGAAGGAGAAGCACCGAGCTGAAGCCCGAAAACCTTCCTTTGACTGAATATGCCATGTGATTCTTTGCTGAGAAACAGAATTGAGAAACTATTTATATAGTTTTTCTTCAAAAGCATTCTGTAAAGACGACTTAATTACTTCTTGCATAGTCATTTGAAAATGAAAAATCCTGTCATGTTCAGAACTGGAAAGGGCTTTTACTCCATTTTGAAGGAAAACAGTAGTTCCCTGGGTCATGGGGTCTTTTGTGGAGGGGCATGGTTTGTGGTTGGGGTTTTGTGTTGTTGTTACAGATTCTACCTTTCCAATCCTGATGTAAAAAGTCTCGCTGAAGAATTTTCCTGGAATGATGACAGCTTACCATTATAGAGGCACTGCTTGTTGTACCCTTGCACAGCTACACTGGGGGGATGATTTGCATTGTGGAAATGGGGAGATCAGGGGTCGACCGCACTGAGTGTGACTGTGAACTATGAAATCGTGTTTTCCCTGCGTCTTTTGGTTTAAGTAGGCACCTGTTCCTTCCTTTCTTTATATCCATAGCCCATGGGTTCATCTCTTCTCAGGCAAAGAAAAAATTCCTGGCTTTCTCGACATGTTCCACTTGGCAGTATTCAGTGCAGAATGGTGGCGTGAGGAAAGAGGCTGAGTGGGAACTGGGGGAACGCTGCAAGGAGGTGTGGAAGGATTGTATTTGTTATGCAGTATATGAAGAGCAGCTTCCAGTCTGACTGCTGCTCATTTATATGTTAGAAAAATCCTGATCACATTATGCATTTCCCTATGAAAATTCACATTTTAAATGAACAAAAAATACTGGGCAGTGTAGCAGACACCCAGTCATGTGGATATTTGGTACGTAAAACTAGAGAATCACTCATGTGATCCACATTGATGGACTCTGTGGACAGTGCAGCTTGAAAATGTTTTTGTTATTAAACCCAGGAGGAGATGGAACCACCTGAAAAAGTACATAGTGTCAGCTCACACATCCTCAGGTGCACAAATGTCGATCTCTAAAGCTGGTTGGAAGCTGAGAGTGAGGAGATAGTGATAGACTAAACCACTGGCAGTAACATTCAAATCTGTGGGGTGTTTTTAGGCTTCCTCAATGTTTTTGAAGTAAGGTTGATAAAATGTCTCAGAAAAATTGATAGGTTTTTGAATGATGGGACCAGCTTTTGCCTGATAGGGGAGCATGGCTGCGCCTTTGATGGTGCAGTGAAAAGCTGTCTGTCCTGACAAGCCCGTCTCTGGGTGCAGCTGCTCCAGTTCCTGATCTCTGCATGGTGCTGCTGGTGAATTTATGGCTCGCCCAGTGCCTGCAGTCAGCCTAAACTGTTCCTGTATTCTCTGCCCTATCAAAATCAATTTGGCGAGCAGTGCTTCATTTGAGGGTTGCTCTAGTTCCTGTAGTAGTGGCTGTCTGCCAGCTGGTTTGAAGTGATTTTGGCAATTGTCTCCTTGCTCCGGCCAGTGTCATTGAAGCTGTAAGAGCTGGGTGTGAGTCAGTAGACTCATCCACTGTGCTAAACTCCAGCAGACTCTTTAATTTAAACCAAGCAGAAATTCTTCAGAGCTAAGTGACATGAGTGTTGGCACCCCCAGAAAATACATGGAGCTTGTGTTACCTCCCTTATCCCAAAAGCATGTCAGCAAAGCAGGCTTCTTCAGAACTAGCTAGCTCCTATCATCAAGAACATGATTCTGCAACCTGCAGGAGAATTACTGCAGGGTTGCCAAAGCAGTCTAGAAAGACTTATTTTTTAAAGTTAAGAAATGATAATTTATAGATGTATTCATTGGGGAATTGATGTCTTGTTTCTTTGAGAAAAATGAATGGTGTTTCTTCCTTCACCGCTTTTTCCGAATGCCTGCTTTAAAAACGAATTCCTTCATCACCAGCCGTCCCTTAAGTTTTCTTTTAAACAGAGTTGTTGTAAGCATAAAAAATTGTGTGAAAGCCTGCAGGTGATCCTCATATTGAAAGACTGATGTGATTTTTATATTCTGGAATGCACTCCCCGAACGCCTCACCTGCAGTGTTGAATTTTTCCATGCAGGGGAAAAGAAGCAGCGGTCCTTTATAAATTGTTCTGCCTCCAGTGAGTGGAAACACACGATAAGCTGCATGCACTCAGGTATGGTGTACCTAAAAATGTAAATAAATGCCTACATGCTTAAGAGAACTGTTCCTCTGACTTAATTTTTGCATATGTTGATCTGGGAGTTAGCATAGACATCTTTTCCCAATCCCCCTACCCTTGCATGATGTTCCATCCCCTATGAAGGTATCAAGTGCAACTAGAGGGCTGGTGCAGGAAAACAGCATTTCTCTCTTTATTTACATGTTGCATTCCCAGGCTGGCCTTTGGGAAGTCTAATGATTTCTCCTGACTCTGAGCTTGATTAAAGATAGAGTGGCAATGCTGTCTGTGTTCTTCCCTCAGCTGTTGTGAGGAGAAATGTATTGATATTTTTAGGCAGACAAATACAAGGACTGTAGCATGTATATTCTTTTCTCCTAGGGGAGAAGTCAGTTATACACATGTAGGGAACAAAGACTTGGTAAAATATGAAACCTCTGTGAATTTATTCCTTTTAATTGTATTCCATATCGTATTTTTGAGTACCTTCTTGTAAAACGGTGCATAATTTTTGATGAACGCAAGACTAAAGGTCTCCTTTGGATTTATATTCAAAGTATTTGCATAAATTTAGCTCCATAAAATTATTTTATTTGCAAATCAAAATGCACACACAGATGTACCTTTCAGAGCTTAATTTTGTAAACAAGGCATCATACTCTGCTCTCAGTGAAGCTGACACAACTGTGGTAACATCAGTAGATTTACTTGAGATTTAAAGTTGGGTAACTGAGAGCTGAATTTGGCCTAAAGACTCCAGAGTGAGAAGCATGTCATCAGTCATCTGCCCAGTGAGTGCAGTCTGCCCAGAATATCTACAACTAGAGGAAAAATTTTGTGCCAATCAATTTTCAGTCTGCTTTAACACCAGCATTTTTCATCCCTATCTCGTTCTTTTGTTAGTTAAATATGATTTTTTTTTCTTGCATGCACATCAGGGAGCTCAGACTCTTGCTTTATCCAGATACAAAGTCTTAGTGCTATTTTTATGTGGACAAAACAAAGCACCATCCATTTAGTTTAGTAGGAGATTATCTGTAGACAGAGCAGTGGTCTAATCACAGTCTCAAGGGCCTTGAAATATTAGACTAGATTTCAGTCCCAAATTATTCTGTTATCTACTTCTCTGATGAGAACATGCTGAGTGAAAGGAAGACCTTATAAATTGCTTCACAGTTGTAAGATTGCTACAAAAATTCCCAGCTGATAAATAGTGTATTGTGACTGCCAGGCAACTGCAAGAGACTATACACACATATCCTACATGGCCCTAGCCTCAATATATGATGAGTAGCTACTTTCCTTAGTGTGTGGCAGAGATTTCTGTTGTTCAAGCTGCAGAATGAAGTCACCTGCCACAGACTGGAGCTAAGTCACCTACCACTCTTTAATCATTTGGTAGCTCTGGCTGCCTAAAATTATCTGACTTGCAATTTTTCTTCCAACAACATAGGCCAGGACTTAGGTTTTTAATTTATTTCAGGCACTGAAACAAATATACCAATGGGACACAAAATTTTAAATTTCACATTATATACATAGGCTAGAGGTAAAATCATAAAACTATTTTGAAAACTTCAAGATTAAATCCTCTGAGTGTTTTCTTAAATATATAGAGGCTACTACAGGCTAATGAAAACATTCTTTAAGTGCCTACTAAGAATCTTAGGTGGAATAAGTATAATAGCCTCATCTTCTGAAATATAGAGTCAATACAGAACCATTACAAGCACAGTGCATTAGCACATCCAGAACTAATGATGACCTTTGCCTTGAACACTACTTGCTGAATTTGAAATAACATTTCTGATGGGAAACAGATTGCATTTTCCCAGGGAGGAAGGACGTTCAGCCACGAGAAGGTAGGTGCCAACCTTTGCTACCAAGGCTGGTTATAGAAAAGGCAACAGCTCCTGAGGTTAATCCAGGATCATACCTGGGGCAGTTGTTGGGTCATGATTTTGTGAGTGTTTTTCATGATTTTGTGAGTGTTTTTCATCAATCAGGCATTCTAAAAGAAGTATAAGAGCGGAAAAAAAAAGAAAAAAATTAATGACAAAAGGAGACAAGCACTATGCACAGACCAGGCACTGAACTTAGAGCTGATATCTTCGGCACATTTTGGGTTCAGTGTTGTCCTTCACAGTCTTTGTATGGGAGTTTGAACCTGTGTTCAGAGTCAACCTCGAATTCTAAACACTGGGTTCCCACTGGAGAATGCTGGTACTAAAAGTGCCTTCTCAATTGATTTCTTTAACTTTTCTTTTTAAAAAATTTTTATTGCTTTTACTGTAACACTCCAGCCTGGGCACTTCCAGGAAAAAGCAGCACAGTAAGAGCTCTGGGGTCAGCTGGGATCTCATGGCAAGTCAGAGATCAGTGCCAAGACAAAGATCTCAAGGATCCTTCTGTCCTG
Source organism: Rhagologus leucostigma (assembly GCA_013397725.1). Taxonomy (NCBI): domain Eukaryota; kingdom Metazoa; phylum Chordata; class Aves; order Passeriformes; genus Rhagologus; species Rhagologus leucostigma. The sequence goes on from VZTD01004439.1 coordinate 1,707,393, forward strand.
CAATAGTCTGCCCTTGCCTGCTCCAGGTTAAACCAAGGAGAAATTGTTGAGGACAAACACTCAGCACGTCAACTGCATTGTCTCAAAGTGAGCTTCTTTTACCAGTGCCTCCAGCTGTCTCAGTCTTCAGGCTTCTCACTTCTTAGTCCCACAGCACTTACCTGACCTCAAAACTGAGTGGCAGACACTATCTTATTTCTTGTTTATGCAGGGTCTGACACCTTCACTGTGTTATTTAACCTGTGGCATCAGCAGAAGCCCATGGCAGGGCATGACTGCTGTTTTGGAGGTTGGCAGAAGCCTGGAAGAGCTGTGATCTGAGAGTAGAGCAGCAAGTTCTGTGCTGGGATTAGACTGGGTTTCTCCAGAAATAACAATCTTGGTCACAATTACCATCCTTTACACCTTTGGTTTGAAAAATAAAAAAAGAGGGGGAAGGGAGAAAAAGAGGGAACATTTCACTGCTACATTTAAGCTGTGGTATGATGGCTCAGCTTTCAATCTCTCCTGTGATAATAACTTCTGAAACAGAGAAAAACACTGTAAAAATGATTGGACAAAGTATATGTATCGCTTGTTACACAAAGCGCTATTATTTCTCACTGCATGTGTACTTACCATTAGAAAAGTTTTAAGGATAATATAAAAAAAACCCCAGATGACAGCTGCCAAAGGCATTTTAAGATTAACTAGCATAATTGTACTTCCAGATGGAGGGAAGTTCATAAACAACTTGCTATTCACTGACCTTAAGGAGGCAGAGGTGATGTGTTCAGTCCCTGGAAGAGATATTTACTTCTTCCTTCAGTAAGTGTACCTCTAATCCTTCCCCTCTCACCAGTTTATTGCTGCAGCAGTGGCACTGGCCTGGCATCTGGAGGGAGCTGTTTGTCTGGTTTGGGAAGATAAGGTTGCAGTGTGGAGATGCTGAGCAGGGCTGGGGAATTGAGGCAAGGCAATGGGGCAGCAGGTACAAACACAGTGAGGTGAGCACAGGCACCTGCTTCTTAAATGAATCCTTATGTTTGCAAACTGATTAAAAGCTGAGCTGCTGTCTTTATTGAGGTGAGGAGCAGGACAAACTGGAACTCCACTGAAGATGATAAGGAGCAGTACCTTTTTGGATAGCCAGGAGTTTAGATATGATCATTCTGCTGGGAGAAGCTTTTTTGCTAATTGTGGGAAGGTGAAATCTTATTCTCAAAAATCCCCTCTGTGTTGCCTGTTTATCCTTTCAGATAAAAGGCTCTTCATTCCCAAAGAAAGCCCACGTGCGCCCTTGACATACAATTACACTGATTTCTTGCAAGTAGCCTGTTTTTAAGGACAGACCCTTTGCTCTGTGTGAGCAACCCAAAGATTAAATTAATTCCTGGCCACATAGCATCAGACATTTAAGTAATTTTTGAGATGAAGCAGTGCTGGTGCCTCAGTGTCCTTCATGCCCTTATTCTGCCCTGCCTTTTGCCTTCGAGGAGGGCAGTACTGGCTGCTCTCTTGCAGTTATTCACCAGCATCCTGCACCAGGTGCCAGGGGTGAGCAGGGGCAGGCACAGGGAGCAGTGGGATTTACCTCCCAGTTATGGTGGACATAACTTGTACTGAGACCAGTGTTTCTCCTGCAGTGATAAGTCTTGAAAGAAGCGTTATTTGTGGATATCCTGCTGCATTCTTAAAAGTTATATCAGTGCCCCAGTTCTCTGACAATATAATTAGTTAGGATTTGAAGGGATCTGCACTCATGAAGCGTGTCTGGAGTAAGAGAAATACGTACAGAATATACATTCATGCACATGGCTCCTAAATGGTTTATGGTTTTCGTCAGCATGTTGTGGAAACTGCTCTGTTGACAAGACTTCCTTCTCTGCTCTCTGTATTTCGTGGACAAAAGGGAGCATGCCTTTGGATGTTCTCAAAAAGTTGGAGAACAGAAACATAAGGATCTCATTAAACTACAACAATTAATGAGCAAAAAGAGAGAATTTTTTTAGCAGCATAGCATTGGAAAATAGACACATTTCAAGAAGCCAAGCCCTCTGTAATTCCATGTTTTGAGTATTAGTTTTGTTTTTGAAGTATTACAACTGGTTATATAGTGTTAAACGATGTTGAAAGCAAACAGCTTGAACACAGTGCAGGAAGTCTTGGAGCTTCCTGTAGTCACTGTAGATGTCAGGCCACAGAAGCAGAATGGCAGTCCTTTAAAGGCGTATATATTTATGTTTAAATAAAATTTTAAATCATTATTTTAGGCTTTGCACATCCAGCAATAAGATGCAGTCATGTTTTGTTCTAATACCTAAATTCCGTGAATATTATAACAGAAACAAAAACAAAGGTATAATTTTGAGCTGGTATTCAGATCTTCCACTAAGGCAAATGCATTTGGCTTTGAGTTGTATGGTCTTTTTGCAGACTTGCAAGGTTTTTGATGAAAAGAACACAGACACCCTTAAAATACAAAATTTTGGTGCAAGGCAGACTCTAGCATCACTTCTGTCTGCTGTGAATTGTGCCACTCTTAAGGACCTTTAGTGTGATTCTGTAAGAAACTTATTAGGTGATGTGGTCATCTGAAGGATACTGCATAAAACATTAGCAACAATAGAAACTGTCAATTGCGCTGATCTTGTGCTATATTCTGATTTTGATTTTATGATGCAGATGCATATCTTTATAGCTATGTTGTGGATATATTTAATCACAAACTACAGTGTTTTCAAAGATTAAAGAGGTTTCTAAATCTTGTCTAAAGCACCTTTGAAAAAAGGCATCAGTGAACTTTATGAATAGTGAATATTTGAATCTGTAATGCATTTCTAAAAATTACAATACCATGAGAGTATTGACGTCTTTTGACAAAGCATAAGAGAAATCTGAAGATTATTTTAATACAATTTTAATCTTCAGTTAAAATATTCATGATCACCTTTTATTATTTCAGCTGTCTGATCATTATGAAAAATGTAAATTATTTCAATTCGCTTATTCAGATTACACACAGGAAGTAAAAAGTATTGAATCCTACTGTGTACTGAGCGACCACAGACAATTTTCATAGGAGTGTGGCCCCAGCCAGGTTTCTAAATTTGGCTTCAGTATTTTAATTAAAATGGGCAGACTTTCCTACACAACGAAATGACAAGGGCCAGAATCCTTGTGTATGGCTTATCCTGAAAATGAGAATTGTTGTGATGCTGTTCTACATTTTATAGGGTGTGCATTTATTCCATTGTATTACGACCCTCACAGATCTACATCGCGTCTTTATGAAGTTTTATGAACTGTATCATACAGATGACCCTAGATTTCATTCCCTAGTCCTCACTGCTTTTAGAAAAATACTAGAAAATGGTGTTCATCAATAGGGACGGTGGGACTGTTAAAGCTCTTTTTGGACTGCTGATATTCACAGAGCTTGCTCCTTGCAAATGGCTTTTGCTTTCTGCTGCTGTGTCCGTTGCTCACTCATTTTCAGTTTTCATCCTTTCCACCTCTCTTCTACCTAACCCATCCTTCAACCTCTAAGATTAGTCTTTTTCTTTGCCTTTTTAGGACTTTTTGCTGTCACCATCCTGGTCTTTCTACCCTCCAAACCTGCACTCCTGACTCTACTGATCTGAATCTTCCCACTTGTTTCTCTTCATTTTGCTCCCGTGCTTTCTCTCTCTTCTTCCAGGGAATCAGAACAGGTCCCTGTGTACCTGTAACACATCTCAGAAACCATCAGGAGCTCAGCCTGTGCTGAGCACACCAAAACAGGGCTGATACAGTGACCATTCATGTCCCCAGCAAGCAGTTGGCTGAGGTCCTCTGAGGAGGAGAAGGCTTTCAGAGAGGTATCTGCAGGTTTTGTCTTCTGCCACTGTCTCTCACCTGGAAACATAAAGCTACGCGGAATATCAAAGAGGTAAAGAGTAACAGTTTTATGTATTTGGCTCACTTACGGTACAGGACTCCCTGGGAAACTGCCCTTAGGGACAAGATCTTTTAAGGATGTTTTCCAGAGGGTGCAAAAGCTCTTGATCCCCAGGTGTAAGAAATCGGGAAAGGAAGGCAAGAGCCCTGCTGGGTTGAGACTAAAGGGCAGGAAGGAAATGCACAGGCAGTGGAAGCAGGGACAGGTGACCTGGGAAGAGTCCGGAGACACCGTCCAATTGTGTAGGGATGGGGTCAGGAAGGCCAGGGCCTGGATGGAGCTGAACTTGGCAAGGCATGCAAGGAATGACAGGGAAGGCTTCTACAGGTATGGCTTTCAGAAAAGGAATGTCAAAAAAAGCAACATTACACCCCTCAAATGAGCAAACACTGGTAACGAGAGATGAGGAGAAGTCTGAGGTACTCAACAACATTTTGCTCAGGCCACGTCCACCAGGGTGCAAGGGGGTGGGGGGAGGGGAGGGGAGCCTTGGGATGCTAGAAATCTCAGCACCAAGAAGACAGCTGATGTAGGGCTTGAGTGGATTTTGTTTTTTCATAAATACAGAGAGTAAAGGCCTGGGCAGGAGAGATGGAATCACTGATCCAGGGCATGGAAAGCTTTTAGTAGCTGTGGCTATCCTGGAATAGACTTTGTCATGTGCATCCATTTCTCCTAAAAACACTTCTCCTAGAAAAGGACAGTTTCTCCTAGGGAAGACCTTTCCTGAGGAAGAGGCACCAGCAAGTGTTTGAGAGGGAGGAAAACTTCACATAGCACAGGAAAACAGATGTACAATGAATTGTTTCTTGTTTAACTTTTCTTTGTTTAATTTGTTTAATTAAGGAAGGGGATGGAGGCAGGGACAGGGACAATTTATCTTCATAATTCCTAAACCATGCATTCCAGCACTCAAGATGGAATGTGCCACCTGAGGAAACTGAACATGCCTGAGTCTACAGAACCTGACAAGGCCTGAGGGAATTGGCTGCTGTGGGTGCCAAGCCACTCTCCATGACATTTGAAAAGTCATGGCTGTCAGGTGAAGTCCCTGGTGACTGGGAAAAGGGAAACACTGCACCCATTTTTAATAAAGGGTAGAAAGGAGGACCCTGGCAGTTACAGACCTGTCAGCCTCACCTCTGGGAAGATCATGGAACAGCTCCTCCTGGAAGCTGTGCTAAGGCTCATAGAGGACAGGGAGGCGACTGGGGACAGCCAGCATAGCTTCACCAAGGACAAGTCCTGCCTGACCAACCCAGAGACCATCTGTGATGGAGTGACTGCATCAGTGGAGAAAGGAAGGGCTATGGATGTCATTTATCTGGCCTTTTGTAAGGCCTTGACACATTCCTGTACAACACCCTTTTCTCTAAACTGGAGAGAAGTGGATTTGATGTGGGGATGAGGAATTGGTTGCATAGTTCCATCCAGGAGATGGCAGTCAATGGCTCAACGTCCAGTCAATGATCAGTGAAAGGTGGTGTCCCTTGGGGGTCCACACTGAGACCAGGAGTGTTTAGTGTCTTTATCAATGACATAGACAGTGAATTTGAGTGCACTTGATGGCTCTTAAATGTCCTTTCCAACCCAAACTATTCTGTGATTCTATGACTGGTACTGTTTGCTTTAGGCACCACTGGACAATGTACACAACTCAGAGGAGCACACCACACACCCTGCAAACTATTGTGCAAAAATTCAGGGTTTACAATTTCTTTTCCTGAGAAGAGAGAGTTTACCAGCTAAAGCTGTGCTAAATTATGGAAGAGAAAATCAAGTGCTATAATTGTGGGTGTTTATCACAGTTACAGTTTTTTTCTATTCATAGAAATTTGATTTGAACAGGGTAAATCTGTGCCCACAATACAAATGAGATCATCTTCAAACAAAGTAAATGGAAGAGGCACTTTTTATGGCTTTGTTTTATAACTGTTCTGCTTGAGGAGTTGATCTTAAGTTTCATTTTTTCTCTTATACCTTCATGTTAAATCAAATACAGTATAATATAATTCTTCAATTAAAATAGGGTTGGTTTTTTCCAGTAGGAAAACCTGATAGCAAAACTAGTTATCACTAGTCATGGTAACTGATTTGTGGAGCAGGTAGGAAAAACACTAAAGGGTGGCATAACTCCAGCTGATGTCTGTGATGGCATTCTGTCATTGATACAACGGGAAGTCCCCGCAGTTTAATTTTTTTGTCGCAGTAGTACAGCAAAAGTACTTCCCAGAAAGCCCAAACACCTTTACACCACTGGAATAATATCCTATTTAAAGAGCTGGACCTTTCCATCAGCCTGTTCCCCAGTGAGGTAAGCTCTTAAATGGGAGAGAGCTGATGTATGAGCCCGTGCTTAGCCTGCTGTGTACTGACTGGTGGATGGATGAGCAATCTGTCAAAACCATGCATATCAGGGAAAGGACTGTGCTAGAATGTGATGTGCATAAGCTGTGTTCCACCGAAAGATGAGACAAGGATCAGTTAGCTTCCTCTGGGGGTGGGAAACCTGTAACAAGAGCTATTGAATTATTAGAGCCCTTGCTGTCTTCCTCAGGTCCTGGTGGCAGCTAGACAGCAGCTTGGTAGGCAATGGCAGCTGGAAAAAGCTGGTGGGAGGCATGTAGAGAGACTTCCTCACTTCACCAAGCCCTTTCTCTTTCCCCTTTTCCCCTACTCAGAATGTTAGTAACTTCATTTGTAAACATTTATGCAAGCTCGGTGTTCTGGGATTGGGAAACAGTTCCCAGCTGAGTAGAAACTTGCCAAGCCTTCAGGAGGAAACACAGCATGTGCTCAGTTTCTAAACAAAGCTAGCATCATCATTTTAGGGTAAATGGACACAAGCAAGAGACTCTTTTAAAACTCCTTTTGTTGTGTGGTAGCTTGAACTCAAAAAGTTGTTGCTGGACTGCCTATGGTTTATTTGTCTGGCCCCCAAACTGGAGCTCACTAGCCACATTTGACCTTCTACCTTGAGGAAGAATAGGGGTTTCACCATGATGCCCAAAACATTGAGGATGCTGGGAACCAGCAGGAAACTGGGACAGCTTCACAAGTAGGGCTGTAGTAGGGCTCTGGGAAAGCCCTGTGTTCAGTCAGGCCCTTGAACACCCTCCCAGAGAATTAGCATGTGCAAAAACTCTTTGGAACAACCCAGCAGCACAATTCTCATTTTAAGATGATTACCCAGAAGAGCAGGAGGTGATAATAGCTGGGCAACAGATGAAAAAGCAATAAAAGCTTCATGGGACCAGAGAAAGCTGAAAACAGAGCATGGCTCTAATCACTGGGCACTCCTATTCACATCTGCAAATAGGAGACGGCAGCCCTTGATTTTCTGAACCTTGATCTCTCCCCTGTTCGTACATTTATGTTGGTGGAGAAATTAGGCTGCATTATCACTTCGATGTGCCCCTATTTTGCTGTAGCCTGTAAAACTGACTACAGTGTACCTGAGGACAGCTTTACCTACTGGGTTTCAGTCGTCTGAGATTGTCAAATTAGAAGGTGGAAGGTTTCCTCTCAGTCAGTCACAAGAAATTATGCAGCAGTTGGTGCCTTAGGTTGAGGAGAGCAGTCGTGGCAAGAGCGCACATCTGCCTCCTCTCCACCCTCTCCCACCCAAGGAGCTGCTGTCTGGGCTGCCTGGGCTGATTCTCGTTGGCAGGACTTTAACCCGAGGTGACCTCTGCTGTCTGAGGGAAACTCCAGTGTTGCTTTTGTTTGTTTGTTTTTCACAGATGGTAAACATCTAAAGTGTACCATTATATGATTTTTGAAATCACTTTTATGCTTGAGTGAGGTAGCCACTCATATTTTCTTGTTCTCACTGTTATCTGATACAATGCATTGTTTCAGAATTTTAGAGGTGGAACTAATGAGAAGAAACTGTATTTTAAAATGAAGACAACTTGCTGCTCAGTCTGGTAGGATGTGAGCCTAAAACACTCTTCTCTTTCAGTTAAAAAAAATGCCTTTCATACAAATAAGGAAACTTTTACTTATTCGGTTTTCTCTTCTGCAGAATGTCCCTCCCTGGTTGACCCATGCTGCTACGCTTTTGTTATAAATCATAGCCAGAGTGGGAATATCAAACTGTGATATACAGCTCTATTCAAATCACACTCGCTTTCCTACCTCTGAGGAGCTTGCTTGTTAGGGAGACATGTGAGTTATAAATAGGACAACATATAACAAGGTTTGTTGCAAAGATATGCCAGAAAATATTTTCGCTGTGGGGAGAGAATCTGTTAAAAGAGCCTTTTGATTTTTCTGCTTTCCTTCTGCAGTTTTCAGACCTGAGTATGCAAAGACTCAACCAGAGCAGTAGGAATCAACTTTTCTGGACTTACTGCTTCTTTGCCCTGCTTTGCCACTGACCTTAAATGCAGCATTTCAGTTTGCTCACCTGCAGAAGGGATTTGTCTCAACCTAGTTTATAATTTGAGGATCTGTTCAGAGCCAGCATGAGACAGCATTACCACACAGGACAAGAGCTATCTCCATCAGCATAAAACACCTTTGAAGGCATTTGAAGCTTCATCGTTCCAGAAGCAGAGGAGAAAACTTGTGATTTGAAGTTAAATTCTTTAACTAATCTTGTCTTTCTTCGGATATCCTGTGTAACCATTTTGGAGGTCAAAACTTGTCCATTTTACAATCTTCCTTTTCTCTGCTGTGACTGGTACCACAGTCTGACCCACAGAGAAGAAAGGAGGGAAGGGAAAGATGGTCTTAGTCTTCCACTAAGGATGAAGTCTGGTTGGGGCTCGGTGATGGAGCAGGGGTACAGTAGTTTCCTTGGGCAGTTTAACAATCCCAGTGAACTCTGACAGAAACCATCTTCTCTGCATGTATAGTCCACCCTAAGGTTTGTAGCAATCACACTGCACAAGCACAGTAAAATTAGCTTTATAAACAGCTTTATTAGATGATGGACAGTGAAAGGACATGGTCCTGACATTGCCACTGGCTTGCTGAGTGATCCTGAACTTGTTACTTTATTTCTCTGGGGCAGTTTCCCCCTCATTGTCTGTATTTTGTGAATCTTGACAGGAAGGATGACCTCTTGCTGTGTATTGGCACCGTGTCAGTCTTAACTGCTGTCTTACTTGTGGTCTCCTAGTGCTGCTATAGTCTCCTAATTCCTCATATTCATAGCAATCCTGCTAGTTGAGTGCAAAACTGTATCATTATATTAGTACTAATAGATCATTCACACCATTGTTTTTCTGGGTTCTTGAAAATTTTCGTGTGAAGCAGTAAATAGGAGCAGGGAACTACTGAAAGTTCTCTAGATCATCTGGAGATGTGAAGGAAGTAAACATAAATCATGAAACAATAAAATCTTAATTTTTAATGCTTTTCCTTTTCCTGCTTTAGTGATGGATTTTATTCCTTCTCCTTAAAGTTCTAGTGGCAGTCAGCTATTACACAGCCTCCATTAGGAGAACATACTTTGTTGCTATAGCAATTTTTCTCACAGATATTTTATTGCACTTAGATGCTGCTGGGAAAAAAAAAAAAAAGGCAAAAAGTAAAAAGGCAAAAAGGCAAAAAGGCAAAACCAAGGCACAACAAGAAAAAGCATGGCTGACCTCCTCACAAATGGTCAGCCTACCCGATCTCTTATTTCTGAGCAACTTTTAACTGTATCTCACAGCAATCTATATTCTGGTAAACACTTTGTGTGAGGCACTATCTGGGAAGGTTTATCGTTGCTTTATAAGTGGCATACGGCACACAGCAGGACACACTGCAGCACGGTGTCTGACATAGCAGCTATAGATTACTGGGAAGATAAATTCATCCTTTTTGATCTGAGCATTTCACCAGCTCCAATTTGAAGTCTTGATATCACCCTGTCAGCCAAAGAGGATGTTTTTAAGTAAGGGAAGAGTTATCAAAGGTTTGCTCAAAGTTCCTTTTAGAATGGCTTCTCCAGGAGCACAGATATACTTTTATTGTGGGTGAATGTAGGGCTCATCAAAATTGCTGGGCTAAAATCCCTCTAGACACAAGGCCTCTGTTCAGCACCAGATACTGAACAGCAGCTTCGAGTTTTTCTCTTCTGTCAAAACCAGATGCCTAACCGTTCAGCTAATGAGGTAAAAAAGGTCATTAATTTTGCCTTCTGCTGACTGCAGGAGGCTGTGCTCTCCCACCCAGAATGCCGGCATCCTCCTCCTGGGAATAGTCATTTGTATGGAGCCTGCACTCCCCTGGCCGTGTAATCCAGACTGGGACCAGGGAGAGGGAAACTCCATGGGAGGGAAACAGAGAGCAGCTAAAGACAGCATTCTTCTTCCACCCCCCTGGCTCTGAAGGGAGCGTCATTCTGATGGATAAGGCACTGCCTAGAGATAGTTGTGGCCAGCACATCCCCTCTGCCAAAGGAGGGACAAAGTACAAGGTGAGTGGAGGTGGGAGATACTGCTCCCCTTCCCTTAGATGCCTGGGTGGGCCAAGGAAATGGGATGGGAGGGAGCAGGAGAGGTGACTCCACATGTGGAGCATTGTCCTCACCAGGACCTTGAGACTCCTGCCTCCAGCTAGCAGCACTCAGAACACCAAAAAGAGGTAGCTGCACCATCTCCTGCTTTTCTCCTTCTTTCATGGGTCCTTGTGTTACTCTGAGGTTCGAGCGGGACTGGACATAGCCTGCTCGTTCTGCTCCTCTGCATTGTTGCTGGGATACATTTCCATCAGAATGGACAGGACAGCAAGCACAGCTCTCACCAACACTGGCACAGCCTCTTTTCTCCTTCTCTTCACCTGCATCACAGCTCATCAAGGAGGCAAAAACGAAAAAAGAGCTATTTCACAGTCCAGTAGCTGCGAGACTCTGCGTTGCCAGAGGGCAAGGCGGGAGGGTGTGATGGGGGAGGGCAGCATGCAAGGTCGGCAGCTGCGAGTCTGAAAGGCAAGGAGGGAAGGCCGGAGGGGCAGTCAGTGCTGCTCCTGCCTTGCACTGCGCTCTCACTGCGTGCAGCTCTGTCTCGCCAGGGACCTGCTGTGCATCCCCGAGCAGAGCCCAGGAACAGGATAGCGCTTTTGGAGGGAATAGGGGGCAAAAGCGGTGGGATTGCACAACAGCACTGTGGAGGGTATTCCAGAGGAACTCTGCAGGCTTTCAAATGGATCCCTTGGTGCTGGCACAGCCACCTCTATGCTGGGCATCACTGTGCCTTTGGAAACACACTAGGGCTTACTGATTCATTGCATGAGGAGCAACTTGGAAGCATTCAACAGCAAACCGAAAGTTATGCAAGCTTGTCTAGATTTGAGTCACGCCTCTGCACATGGCCAGTTCTCATCACCCTGGTCCATTAAACCGAAATGTTCAAATTCCACCTTCTACTTTCAGCCTGAGGTTTTAACTGTCTTCATTTTGTCAGTGTACATGTATTTACAAAAGAAGAATTTGTGAATAGTCCTAACTCAGTTTACTTGCTGTTTATAGCACAGATAGGTGCAGGTTGCATCATTACCACTGCGAAGCCCTTATCATTAAGGTGATCACAATTTTGGCAAATACATGCAGGCTGAAATTTTGCATGCTTGGACTCAGTCCACAGGCAGAGCTTTTGGAAGCTGGAAGTAAAACGATCTTTGAATTGTATGTGCTTCAATGACGCATATCCCCCCCAAAACACAGCATGTTGTTGTTTGTTCTTGAAGTAACATGAGAATGGGTGAGCTGAGTCACTTAAACTGTCTTTTTGTTTCATATATCTTATAAAGATTTACAGATAGAACTAAAAGTGGTGCAATTTTGAAATAAACTGCTTGCCACGTTAAAACAACACATCTATTCCTAGATTCTTTCCCTCACACATACAGAGGAGAGAGAGAGGTGCTTGACTCAATGCTTTAAAATACCTGGGCTTTGGTGATGTGATGTCCAATTAATTTATTTGAAATTGCAAAAATTATTGGTGTTACCTTTCTAGCAGCCATACAGCTCCTCAGGAGACTCCTTCCCAAAGAAAACAAGCGCCCATGCTGCTGGGTTCCCTGTGGTGGAATCTCTTCTTTCCCAACAGGTTGGTCTGGCATTTACCATTCAAGACACACTGGGTGTTAAAGCCTTGAGGGGAGGGGTTTCTAACTAAGCTGCAGATTGTTCAATATTTTCCAGCTGGTAAAAGAGTGGAACTCATGCTACTTTTTGTTATTCGTAAGGGTGGATCACGGTCTCCCATTGAACAAGCCCTACTGGAGCTCGGAAGGCACCAGCCGAGTTGTGCTTTTTGCTCACCAGCATGTGGTTGAAGGGAAGAACAAGCAACCGTGGCCCCACAGCAGAGGTCTGCTCCCACCTCCCGCCCTGGTTGGCTTCTGCAAACATTTCTTCTTGCCTAGGATGATGCATCTTGAGTTTTATCCACTTCCTCATGCAAAGTAAGTAAATAGAATTACTCCTGCTTTACAGAGAGCAATTGCAGTTTGCTCAAGACCCCCTTGCCAAGAGAGAAGGGACAGTGCTATGGACTAGGGCTGAGCTTTCAGCCCTCATTCAGGTTATTTGATTTCACAGCATTAGTGTTGGCTTTTTGCTGCACTCTGCAAAGAATTGCAGCTATGTTTCTTTTTTTTTTCAGGTAAATTCTAACTGAAATCTGTAGGGAAAGTTAACCCTCCACAAGATTTTAGGTGGCTGCCATATTAAACAACAATTAAACAACAATACTGCCTGCCAGGAAAGGATGTCTCCTATAATCTGCTGGGTAAGGATTGTGAGAGTTGCATTTCTCTGAGCAGCTCGAAAGCACGGACTTTTAAATTCAGTTTTTTTCATTTACGAGTTTATTTACATACCTTCTTAGAATTTCCAGAAAACTTATTGTCATGAATTATCATGGAAGATTTTACTAAAAAACCCGAACAAACGAGTATTTGTGATACTAAACCAAAAACTCTGCAGTTTTAATTTCATGCATTTCTTATCCAGCAGGCACATACTTATTAATGAATACTAATGATTGCCCACCTCCAGCTTTGTTACCATCTATCTCTGGGCACACACACTGCTCACCTGTGGTCAGAATCTAACTGGGTTTCTTCACTGCTGCAGTCAGAGCGAGGCACCTCTCTAAAGCACATCACTGTCTCCAGCTCTTTCCAGTCTGATTCCATGTCAAGTGCCAGGATTTGTTAACAGTCAGGGATGTTATCCTACATGCAAGTCCTCTGGCTTCGTTGACACCAAAAGAACACACCATCCTTGGAAATGTTCTGTCTGCAATCTTCCATCAGGTGTGCTGTAGGAGGGAATGAAACGAGGTCCAGGGAGGTCCATTTGTATGAAGAATACAAAAACGGTAAAATCAGCCATTAGTTGGATAAAAGGGGAAAAAAGTTCAAGAGAGTAACATAAATTGCAACAAACGCTAAGACAAAGCTCCTTAATAAAGGACATGCCACAACTGCGAAACAGCAAGTGCCCAGCTGCCAATGGGTTTCATGCTAGATAATGTAGAGTTGATAAACCGATCTTAATGCCTAAGTAATTAACAGTCAATTATTTTAGTATGACGACTAAAGCTGAGCAATGACTACTGCTGCAGCACTAACAGCTGAGCAGCTGTATCATTATCTGTGTCTTTGCATGTGTAATCTTTTTTAGTGGGAAATGTCTTTAATTTTGGTTTGCTGAAATAGCTCTGAAGGGGCAAAGGACTCAGCAGACATAAAATATCCACAAGCTTACAGAACATCTACTTCCGTTTATCCACGGTGAGGCAGGATGAACAATGGTCCGTTATCAATTGCTTGAGGTAACTTATGTGCTGCAGTTTTCCATGCTCTGTTCCAGAAACAACAACTGTATCTATGTCCAAACCCTAGAATATCCCTTTGTAGGAAAAGCAAAAAGAAATAACAGGGAGTGTTTCATCTTTTGGCATAGAGCAGCCTGAGATAACGGGTATGTGGAGAGTGCTTTGAAATGATGCTTGCATGATATGAGGCTGTGTTTACATCTGAGTACAGTCCCATCAAAAAGCTGTGTCTCTGTTCAGAAAACATGATTTTAGCTGATTATTTAGAAGGTAGCTCCCTAAGACCACATTTGTGTTTTTAAGTTCTTGTGAAGTAAAGGCAAGTGAAAGGTATAGTTTTAAGTTTTGAAAGGATATATTAATTTAATACATCCTGCGCTCAAATCATTGTGTGTTAAACTTTCAGGAGCATTAACATGTAGAAATTCAGGGAATATCATGCAGTAGCACACGAAGATGTAGTTGCTCTGGGCTACCATTCATGCTGCTAAGTTGTTATCTGTGACATTACGAAGCATCAGTTTCCGTCAGATCATAAATACCTGGTGCTGCAGCAACAAAGGAGCCAAGTGGATTATGTTTCTCTGTTCCAATGTTTTTCTTGTTTTCTGGGGATTTGGAGCACAGTTTGTCTTGGTTTAATTTTTATGAGGGCTTTGGGGCTTTTGCCTCACTTGGCACAGTGAGGTATAGCAAGATTTCATTTATGATTGTATACCCTATGTTTTTAGAGAAAATATGGCAGAAATAAAAATACTGTTTTATGATGGACTCCGTTTCTGCATGTGCAGCACATAAACTGAGGTTCCCTGAACACTGCTCTCAGAGGCTCGGCTCAAACCCTGTTTATTCTCTGGGAGCTGCAAAAACTGATGGCTAGAAAATCTGTGATTTGACCTCCTTAGGGCCATGAATTACTTACCTGTGTAGTCATGAGTTTGCACGGCATAAATATATGTGTGGAAGGCGTCAAATTTTCCATATTCATCAAACAGAAGGCAGTAGGATTTGGATGAGACTCCACTTAGCTCAAGTAGCTGGGCAGCTGGATAGGTCTAGCACAGGAGACTTTTAGAGGTACTAATGCAGGACTGTAGGAATTTTGTATCCCCATGCCCTGCTGTTTACCTGGGACAGATGCCTGACCCCTCATTTCTTAAGCCAAAATGTTCTACTTCCATTCTGGTCTTGAAAACTACTTTTCCAGTGATACTCATATGTCCAGTCACTGTAATCTTCCCTAGCTCTTGGACTAAAGAATGTATAAAAGGTGGAAGCAAAAGAGGCTCATCTTCCCTTGACAACTTTTCATCCATGGGATTGAGACGGACATAAAATATATTGTGAATTGACTCTCCTATCTGTGGTGATCTTACTTCCCATGGTAAACTTTGGAGAATTCCTTGTTCTAAACACGCTCCTTCATTGTATAAATACATCTCCAAATATAGATGATAAAAACTAGAAGCAATACTAGAGTTATTGAGATTCCCGAAGGCAAAAATAGCAGACAAGGAGAGAAGTGAGAAAGAAAATTGAGAGACGTTGGAGTGATGCCTGTGAACATTTAGCTGATCTGTAGCTGGGCCATGTATTGGAAAATATGTGGTTTGAGCAATCAGTATTCTACTTCAGGGGTTGAAATGAAACTTTTGCTCTGAAACTAATGTGTGAAATTGTTTCCTTATGTCAAATCCCACTTAGTATGTAAATTAAAAAAAAAAATTAGATCTGTTTGCACCGGTTTTCCCAGGCTTTTTCTGTGGCTGCCATTCATTGCTACCACCAACGGAGAATCATTGTTGTGTCTCTGCTGGCCCTTTCATTGGAGATTAAAGGCATACCTGCAGTAGTCACCTGTTTTCTCATCCAAGACAAGAGGCAGAATGCGGCCTTTGAGATATCAAAAGCTTCGTTTCAGTGGGCAGCTCCCAATTGCTGTGGTCATGCCGGAGGTGATCAGTGCTTCTGAATAGCAGGGCCAAGCTGTCTGAGATGTGGCACCAAAAAGCTGAGGCAACAGAAATGAAAAGCAATACTGGTAATCTGTGCCTAATTAATTTCATGAAAGCGAAGCTCATTGTAGAGGTTTGACATACTCTGCATACTCCTGATAATATTTTTGAACGTGACCTACATTTTCTTTTACGTTCCTGTACCTAGTGCTTCCTCTTTGTTTTGTGTTATGAATGTGTGCCTGAGAAAATGTTCCTTACCTTTGCAATTCCTACAGCAGCGTGATATGCAAAGAGACAGAAACTGGCTTGAAAAAGGCTGAACTCACAGATAGTCAGTGAGAAACAAACCCTGTCTGGAGCTGCTGTCTCACAGGCTTTTTGTCCCATTTGCAATTCGCACATCGTTTCTGTGAAAGGAAGTCCTGCAACAGAGAACGGCTCTGACAGGTCTCCTGTCCTGGTAATTTGGTGTCTTGATGCCCTGCATGACCAACTGGAAACAATATCGAATATCCAGTGCTGAGACGGGCTCTTGCTGATCTCATTACGAACCGCGGGAAGCTGAGGGGGAGCTCACCAGGACCACTTAGCCACTTGCTGGTTTGCAGTTTGGGTGTTTTCAAGCTTAAAAGCAAAACGAAAAAGGCAGGAATCCCAATGACAAATGTTTCCCTGGAATCAGCAAGTTTTCCAGTGTGATGAGCTTAATTAAAACTAACAGAACATTTTAGTTGTGTCTTTTTCTCTAATCTGGTCTTTTTCTCTAATGTGTTACCCTTGCAGCCTGCCTCAAACAAAGCCATGTGGTGCATTTTGGAGTCCAGTTTGAGCTGGCCTGCAGGCAGTGCTGCTTGTCTATCAAATGGGTGTTTGATACACTGCTGCAAGCCAGAGAAGAAAGAACAGCTATTGCCTGCTGTTGCTGCCCCTGTATGGGGTAATCCATTTTCTAGGAGCAGTATGATACATTTCTGCATGGGTGGAAAGCTACAGGTGCTATCCGACCTCCCCAACTTGCCCAGGCCAGTGAAGGGCCCCACACATCCCTTGTCCATCACTGTGATCTCCAGGAAGGAACTGCTTTGGTCTTCAGCATGGGCTATTTCCCTTGCTCACAAGTGCTCTGCGTAATGCTGGCTCTGTGACGTTCACACCTCTGGGCACTTCGCTCAGCAAATGACGGAGCTCTGGGTGTTTCCTGCTGGCAGCCAGGACTTGCCACCATGGATGGGCTATTTTATAAGCAGTGTGCCCAGATGCCTTTCAGCCAGAGCTGCTGCACAAACTTTGAACTGAATGTGCTCATGCTAATCTTCTCAGAGAGGTACATGATATATGACTGGATTTAGACCGACAACATATCTCTATTATAGTGAGGCATTTACTCCACTTCACAAGCAAGCCAATTAAAACATAAAGTATTTACAGCTTCCACCGTGCCAGTGCTGAACCTGATATCCTGCAATGCACTCTGCCTACTTCATCTCATGCTCTTGAGCATCCCAGCAGGCTCAGCGTTCCATCCATTCTTTTTCTTGCCTATAGCTCGGCACATGCCTCGAAGTCAGGCTGACTCTGGTGATTGACAAAGAGTGTCAGATGTTTTTTGACATTAGATGTCACGCTGTGAGTGGAGCTGTGCAAAACAGGTCCTGCTACAGTTGTCTGACAGCCACCATGAAGGTTGCTGTCAGCTTGCTGGGCCGTATGCTGTGTCCTAGCGCAGGTCTTGGCACTGAGAATCGTCCTCTTGCTCTTGATAGTCCTGTCACCAGATTTGCAGAATGCACGGGTAGAAGCCATTGGTGCTATTATTCACCTTCCTGGTGACCCAGAGGGTTAATCTGAGTTTTCCAAGGGCAGACTCTTCCTCCCAAGTGGAGGAAGAGAGAGACAGGGGATTTATCTCTGTGTCACCTAATGTTAACACTAAATTGAGATATAGAGGTAAAAGGGTTTGGTGGATTATCCTTCTCCTGTATTTTGCTTTCAGTATAAATTCTGGGTGTTATTCTGTTGACAAGATAAAAAGCAAATGATTTTAAATGACTTCTTGAATCTGCCTTTCACTGTCTTCAGATGCACTGAGAGGTGAGTGATACCATCACCAAGGGCTGGAAATCCTTCCTGAATAACTGCAGTCCTGTGCATAGCTCCTGGCAGAGCTTTTCCACAGGGAGAGGGATAGCAAACCAGTCAGAGTGAAGTGGTTGTAATGAACCTAATCCCATTAAGCAAAGTACTAGTGGAACTGGAGATGCTGTTGATTGCTAGCACCTGCCTGAGGGCTTTCCCAGGAGACACCTCGGGGCTCTTTAAACTCCTTGGGGAAGTGCAGGGGCCTTTCTGCTGCTTGTCTCCTCTGAGGTAGGTGCAAAGTCATGAGCACTCTCCTCTTACCAAAATGCAGAGTTTGTTTTTGTGTCCTGGCACCTGCTCTCTGGCAGGTTGCTCAGCAGACCTCAAGCCGGCTGTGTGTTTCTGTAGGAATTGCTGTGATTTGTAAGTTCACTTCCAAAGTGTGATTTCTTTTTTTGTGTTTGATCCCTGGGTGTAAGATTTCAGTGAGAAGACTTAATTGTGTGTCTGGAGACTGTCCTCTTGCTCTAACAAAAATGCATGGTTGTAACTTTCTGCTGGTCCAACCTTAAGGAGCTCATATTCATGAGATACTGCTGCCCTTGTCCCAGCATTTTTCGTGCTTTACCTGCCCTATTATGCTTGTTTTGTGCCTGTTATGAGTAATTGCATAGTAGAAACCATCAACTCTGGAGGGAAGGTGTGGTCGCTTTAAAGACTGTCTGTATAGCACCTTGGTTGTTTGCCCCAAAGCCCCAGATTATCCCCCCTAATGATAAAAATGAGGTCAAATATGCATTTCACTTGTGAATGGACTATTGGACAATGTTTAAATACCAGCTTGTTAGCAATCTGTGATGAACGCATGGCAGAGAGTATGGCAGGCTAGGTATGGAAAAGGAACAGTTTTGCGTGATGGCTTTTCCTGGCAGGAGGTATGAGTCCTGCCTGCCTCCTTTAGTCCTTGCATCTGTCCTCCTTTGCCTTCACCTGAGTTAGCAGGGAGGGAGTTTGTCCTGGGACCATCATCACTGTTCTGGATTAAAAAGTGATTAAGTTTTTATTTCTCCAAAGTCCTGTACCCAACACACAGCTCTCCAGTTTGATTTGGGCAGTAAGGCATTTGCATGTGCATTATTTTGCCTGGCAGGTACCTGGTTTGAATTGTTGTTTATACCACAAAGGCTTGTCAGTATAGTTTTTTTCTAGCAAGCCCTCACCCTGTGGACAAAGCTCATAATCATATAATATTTGTTTTGTTGAAAAAATTTGAAAATGCTGCTGTCGAAATAAATATTGCCTTTGAGTAATTTTTTTTTCCCCTGTTGCTTTTCCATGTATGTGTATCTTTAAATAGAGATCTGACCTTGGAGTTTCAAAGCTGATACATCTCTGTGCTGCTAATAGAGCACACTTTTCTTCCGCTGGGCAGGTATCTGTAAAAGAACAGTTTTACAGATGACACTGTTTGAGCATCGGGCACTAAGCCCTTTGCCCTGCGTGTTAGTGAGCAGCTGCTGGTTAAGTCGGCTAGCAGATGTGAGTCAAACCTGGAAGCATCTCTGTGGGGTACAGGGCCTTCACTGCAAAATTCCACTTCTGTTCCTGTCTGGGATGATCTGCTCCTGCTGCTTCCCCCAGGTGATACCGAAATGGGTCTGCAACAAGCAGAGATGAGGACGAGAAGGCAGGCCCTGGCACCAGATGTGGTTTCACAGCAGTTATTTTGTCTTGTGAAATCTTTCAAGGGGCCAATGGGGTTTTATATCTTGAGCTAAGGGGCCCTGACATAAAAAAAGGAAGCTCTTTGTAATGTGGGTAGAGGACACAAGTAAAATCCCCTGCTTGGGTTTACTCTGCATGGCAAACCTAGTCTTATTTCTCTTTTATCCACTCTGATCCCTGCCAACTAGCCAGGAAGCTACCTGCTGCTGCTTCTAGTCAGCTCATGCTGGGATGATTGTTGGCTTAGCAGGATGCACATTAAGTGGCACTAAAAATAAATAGAAAATTGGGTTTTCTGGCTTTCTTTTTGATTTTCCTCCTTTAAATGAAAGAAATTGTTAAGCTCTCAGGATTGTTGAAACAGAAACAAAATGAAGAAGCCCCTGCATTGTGAATACCTTCAGAAAGCAGGGCTACGTGAGGAGGAGATGCCATCCCTGGTGGGTGCTGCAGTACAGGTATCTCCCAGATGAGCCATTACACTCCCACAAGGAGCTCCACAAAGTGCTGCCTCTTCCCCATGCAGAGCCCACAAAGCTGCTCTTACAAGAGCCTTCAGAAATAACATCTTTCCACTGAGGCTCCCCAAAGCCTAGGGTGGGTTAACACAGGATTCAATTTTGAATGACCCATTGGAAGGAGACAAATGAGACCATCCTGAGTCCCTCTTCTCTTCCTCCAAATGTTGTAGCAGCACAGCAGTTGTGCCAGACTAAATGTTGACAGTCTTTAACGTGATTTGTCTGTACTAAAGTTAATGCTGCACTTCATGTACTATATTTATATCCATCTATTCCCTTTCATGTCAGATAAGTTCTAGTGTGTGGGATGTATAAGGAGATTGACTGAAAAAATAATTTTTAACCCTCTGAGTTCTACAGCTTCCTGCAGGTAGACAAGGTTGAGGTTATTTTCCTATCAGATGGTTATGGTGTGCTTTCCTTTTTTTTTTCCTGACTCTTTATTATGTTGTGCTATTATAAAACTGTAGTGTGGAAGTTGCAAAAACCTTGGTTGTGAGGTTTATATGCAGTGCAGCAAAGCAAAACTTAGAATATTGTGAGGGCTGCCTGGAACTTTGCTGAAGAAGTGGCTTGGGAAACTCTCCCAGCTGTGAAGGAGGTTTATCCCTAGGCTGTAGCACTTAACTGCTGTGTCCCTCTTACTAAAAGGAGGCTCCTACTAAACCTTCCCTGAGAGGAGGCCTGGAGTCCTGCTGTGATTAAAGTCCAGGACACATTTCTGTCTATCCTTGGGAGGTAGCTGGATGAAGTTTCTCTTCTCTGGTGGGTGAATTATAGTGTGGAGGTACCTCTTCAAGCATTCCCTTTCCTGCCTGTATAGAGAAGCTGGTGAGAAAATTCTGCATGGTCCTAGCTGCTGCTATGAAAGGTGTTTGTCATCCTCTCTTTTCAGAGGGTGAGACAAATGGTAAACACCTCTACAATTTTATTTATATATGTATGTATTCACGCTGTTGTCAGATGCATCTTTAGCTTTATGCTGCATAAGGTAAAGGGCAGCAGGAGCAGTGGGTGGGAGAGTCAAGATTACAGGTTTATATCTATAGCAGACAAGAACCAGATTTGAGTCATTGCCTGGCTTTAATTTCTCCAGACCAAGTTCTACTTTAAAGTCCCCCTGAACCTAAAGCCAAATCCCTTCTCATTTGCCTGCCTTGGTAAGTGCTGAGCACAGATGCTCAGCTGCTGTAAATAATCTCGGCTCTGACGTCAGGGCTGTTACAACAATTGACATCAGCTGAAGACACATCGATGGCTAAGCATAACCCACAGGTATTATAGCATGATTTACAGAGGCTCTTAGCAGTGTAAACCACATGCTTTATAGCTGCTGAGAAGGAGAAGAAAGTGTCTGACAACAAGCAAAGGCATCTTTAGTAGCATTTTTATATGGATGAAATTTCCCAGTTAGGGGTTTTTAGGAAATACATTTGCTGTGCTACACAGCACCACATAGTTCAAGCACGTAGTACTCCAGGCATTCAATTTATCACAATCTATCGTGCTAACTTGGCTAATTTGACACTGTTTCCTGCCGAAACGTTCTCAGACAGTTCTGCATTGCCTGCTAATCTCCATAACATGCGAGCCTGTGGGAAGGACCCTAAAGAAAAGCAGACCTCGGTGCTATGGATTAGAGGGAAGGGAGAAGAACAGATCTGAGTAGTTCATCAAATCATAGAATATCCTGAGTTGAAAGGAACCCACAAGGATCATCAGAGTCCAGCTCCTAGCCCTTCACACAACAGCCCCAAGAGTCACACCATGTGCCCAAGAGTATTATCCAAAATCTTCTTGAACTCTGCCAGGCTTGGTGTTGTGACCACTGCCCTGGGGAGCCTGTTCCAGTGCCTGACCACCCTCTGGGGAGCAAGAACCTTTTCCTAATATCCAACCTAAACCTTCCCTGGCAGAGCTTCAGGCCATTCCCTCTGGTCCTGTCACTGGCCACCAGAGAGAAGTGTGTTCATTATATTTATTATGCTGTAATGTGATATAAATAATAAGTACAACATAGAATATTATTATTATATTCATTCATTAGTATTTCTTGTAATTTACTTAATTTTTGGAAACAGCTGTAGTGAAATACTGTTCCTCCCACAATATGGGTAAATGACAGCAAATTTCAACTAAACATGCCTTGAAGGAGGGGTGACTCTCTGAAGTCTTGCTGTGGAAGAGCTGGATAATGAACTGAAATGTGACTGAGAGGCAGCAAGGACAGAGAGGAGGTATCTCCTGGAGAGAAAGGATTCTACTTAAAGGTCTGAAGCCTCTCTCTGGGTAGCTCCTAGCTGAGCAGAAACAGGCAGCTGAAGTGATGCTGTCGAGTCTCTTGCAGCACTCAGCAGCGATTTCAGCATTTTCCAGTACTTGAGAACTGATCTGGAGACTGTGCTAGTGCAGAGCTGCTGGGAAGCCAGGGAAAACGCTGCCTGCCCAGACTGCTAATCCTGCACACGCACCAGGCTGACCTTGGGATGTGTCATCAGGGTTCCTGCATCCTCTTGAGCTGCAATCCCTCATAGTTTGTGTAAGAGAGAGTGCTAACCCGGCCTGGACTGTGCAGGCGTAAATCTGGAAAAGAGAAAATAGAGAGGTGCCATCAGAATGGGTGACTTTCCCGTGCTACAGCAGCCACAAGTCAAGGTATAGATGCTGATCAAGAAGAAATGTCATCTCCAGCACAGCGAGGGCTGTGTGTCCTGGTCTCCCCCTGAACTGGAGTTGCTTTTGTCATTATGTAGCCCCTGAGAACATACTGTGACAGTGCAGAAGTGACGGGGAATGTGTAGTTAGGCTTTACCTTCATAAGTCTCAACTGTTGATCTATATGAGCTAAATATTCAAGGACAGAAAGGTACATAAGGAGAAAAAGCCTCTTTAATTAGGCTGCTCAAACTTGGATATCTTCATTGTTAAACATTTGCTAAGACAGCTGAGGAGCCAAAGGGGATTATTTTGTCTATTATTAACTAGCTGCTGAACATTTCTTAATTGATACTATATTGTCTCTTTCATTAATAAACATTACCAGAGTTTATGGAAAATTAGCACTTGCAAGCATTGCCTGTTTAAAATGGACTCCTAAGTACAGATTAGTGCCAATTTGCTTTTGTAAGTTTAAGTAGTAAACTTGGAGTGTCTTACAGCCACTGACTTCTGGCAAAAAAATTGATGTCACTTTGCTTCTCTTGGATGGTGTACCCACAACTAAATTCAATATGTAGGCATGTCCATTTGGTATATTAAAACATAAATGGTTTTACAGTGACATTGAAAACTTCTGACAAAATCTGGGGTTGTAACACCCAGATCTCTATTTAGAAGGGTGTCTTTGAGGCAAAGTTTGTGGAGGCTTTTATTTCAATTGTGAATATGCACAAAGCTCTATCAGTAACTGAGCTGAAAAAAAACCACTTTTTAATTATAAAAGTTCCAGTGTTTCATTGCTGGGTGTGGGCTATAAGCAGAAAAGTGAGTGGAGCCAGGGATAAATACTGAAGCAATGATACTGAAGGCACATGTCCCTGTAAGAAATCCCTCTCTGAACTGGATGTACATGCAGAAGCTGTGCAATGCCCTGGTTTTATATTGCCTGCAATAATGGAGGAAAACAAAATTTGTCATAACCAGCAGGTGACTCGTACCTGGCAATTTCACATCAGGGCTTGCTCACAATTTACCTTGTCAGAAGCACAGGTCTGCTAACTCATCCTTGCTCTCCTGCCTGGGGGTCAGGCTAAAGGATCCAGGGACCACAGCCTGTTTTTAGGGCAGTTTCTGTCCCTGCTTCTAGTGATGTTGGCAAGGAAAGCAGAACAAGTACTTGCAGCACAGCAGAATTACTCCTTGGTTGACATTAGAGTGAGTTGGTTGGCTGGGGGTCCATTTATAGAGCTGGATCGAGGGGCAGTGCCAAGGAAATCAGAGCCTGCCTTCTGGGATGTGTTTTCAGCCTGTAAATTAATGGGTTTGTTTACACGGTTGAAATACAAGTTTCCCAGGTAAGCATCTTCTGGGACAGAGGTGTGCAATTTGACGTAGACATAGTAGAAAGGTTGCGTGACATTGTGTGTTTGAAAAACAAAACCAAACACCCAAATTCACCCACACAGGTTCCAGGTGTATGTCATAATTCTAGGTATTTTGTTAAAAAGTGTCTAATATTTTCTCCTGCATTTAAGACAGTGTATATACAAAAAGCTAAAAAGAAATAAAAATAAGGTTGTACTGATGAAGCCAGTTCTGGAATTTCCTTGCTTTTGAGACCTCAGCTATTTGTACACTGGGCATGTTGCTTTGGGTTTGGTTTTGTTTTGTTTTATTGCGAGGTCTTAGAGGCTTCTGGAAACACAAACACAATATATCTTGTAGAAACTGTTCTGCTTCTTGTGATGTTCCTAAGTGTGGAAGATATACTGTGGGAGGCTGTCATGTGAGCCACCTGTGGCAGGGTGCCATAGATGTCAGCCAGCCACCAGATCAGAATGAAGCATCGATTTACTATTTCTCTCCTACCAGAAAATAATAGTCCCTGTTGTGACCTCAGGCTCCTGTTGCACTGCAGTTGTAGACTTTTATGCTCTCACCTTCCTGCATGTTCTTGCTCTTTCTGTCTGCAGTCAGCTCCTGGTACCAGCTGATATTCCCACAGACGCTTGGCTCCTGTTTCTAACATCCCCACGTCTGCATAGGTACCGCTGAGGAGAATGTGTAGAATGTTCTCCTTGTTCTGAATCAAGTCCACCTCCAGCAGGCAGGAGCAGTGCTTGCAGGATAAATCGTGCTCGTCCTTGGAATCTTGTCTTGGGGAAGGCTGTTTGTGTGCAGCACGGGTGTCACAGAGGAGTGATGTGCAAGGGGAGCAGGGTCAGCACAGCTGGCAGATCCCTGCCACTACTGAACTAACTCCACCAGGCTTTCAGCTTTCTCTCAAAGTCTATCGGTTTCTCAGTGGATGACTTAAATTCGCTTTGGTTTTCTCTGCGTGGGCATCAGGTTCCCTCTGTAAACTCACACTGAGGAATCACTGTGAGATTTCTGCTGATGTCTTCAAAAAAAGAAATTCTGAGCAAGCCAGAATAGCATGAAATTCTTTCATGCTGGTAGATGGTCTGGCCAGACCCGACTTGAATCCTGTATCCTGTCATCTCACCCTTGAAATATCTTCAAATTCTGGAGTGGCACCTGAGTTCCCACTTCAGAGAGTGGGCAGTGACTAGTTTGGAAGCAAAACAGGTGAGAGGTACTGCATGGTCTGTTAGGGTGAAACCAGCCAAGAAGAAAAAAAAATGGGCAAAAAAAGTGGGAAGAGGTGTGCAGTCTTTCAGAAAGATCAGCAGATGATTTGAGTATGTTTTGTATTATTTAAGATATCATCTGGCAATTGTAGTTTGCCCTAAGAACAGCCCATTAAACCAGAGTTTTTTATTTTTTTAATATACTGCAAAGGTAAAACTTGTGTGGAAACCTTGTAGACATATATCTAGAATAAAGAACTTCTGTCTTAATGCCAAATGAAATCATTTGGAGATTAAATTTCTTCTTTACTGTAGAGAAATACATCTTGCATACACCTGTTAGTGGCAAATTTTGGCAGCTGTTTTCTAATAAGTAAATTTATCTGCTGCTATTCCATTTTGAGATTTTTTAATTTAGAAAAATGTTGAAAAGGAAGGTGTGAGGAATGCTGCTTTCCTCTGAGACACAAATACACATGGCTAAATTGAAGACAAGTTCATGTGAAATGCCTCTGTTATCCAAATGCCACGTTTTAGGTTATTATACTTTTACAAATATTGCAGTGGCAGAACAGCTGTAAGAAAGGTGATACAGGGAGAATGCTAAACAAGAGAAATGATGCCTGTACCCTGCAGTTGCTATGTGCTGGGAAAAGGGATGTATGTGGCAGGGGATCACCCAAGAGCTGGAGGCAGGTCAGAGGAAAGCTGCCCTGAGAGAAGCCAAAATAACTGCTGGGCCCCTGTGAGAACTTTGAAGATGGAATACATTTATATTGTAGGCAGAGGTGAAATCTGCATTCCACAGAGTTCAGCTGTGAAACTAGTGCTAAGATCAGTGACACCAAAAAGGGGAGGAAGTAGGTTCTTCCTCAACTTGAATCTCCCAGCAGTGGCCTGGCAGGATTTTAAAATAGAAATAAAGGAATTAAAGGCAGACTTGCAAGGATCAAGGAAACTCTGCTTTGCAAATAGTACCTGGTGGTGGAACAGGAGCAGGAACCAAGGGAGGGAAAGAGCAGAGCAACTTTGTTAACATCAGTGAGAAAATAATGGCTTCTGAATGCAAACCCTAAGGACCAAAGATCAAAGTTCTGTGGTCCATCGTCTTGGCCAGATGACGTGCTGAAATAAAATAATGGCTCTGCCAGCAGATGCTACAAGTTAAGCTACATTTCCATGCCAGCAATCTATGTAAAGATTCAATCATTCAAATGCAGGGGAAGAGTGAAAATTAAATAGTTGGAGATGGAGTAGTCAGAGAGCACCAAGGATGCAGAACAGCTAAAGATAATTAAATTACATAGAAATAAATTAGTTACCATAATGGTCAGATTAGGAAATAAAACACAGAAGCATAATCCTGCCAAGCGTTTGAGTAGAGCAACAGAACTGGAACTTAACTGAACTGACAAATGAGAGAGAGATTTATAGCTCTTGCCTAAATTTACAAACAGCTATAAGTATTCAAATTTTGCTGTCACATCTGAAAGCAATCAAAACTCATCCTGCCTGGACCTTGTTAAAATCCTAAATTTAGTTATTTTCTACAAGGTTTTGAAGCAATCTTAGTTGATGACTTCGACTGAAATTGTTAGACCTGATGGGTTTTGGAGTCCACTTTGCATCTCAGGCAAATTTATACTCAAAAGTTAGTGTTATGAACATGAGAAATAAAACCTTGCTTATCACAACACCTGTGAGCCAGATTGGTGTTACTTGCACAGCTTCAGTAACAACAAGCTCTTATACAGAGCCACAGCTGTGACCTAATTTGGCTACTTTGTGCCTGGAAACAAACCATGAACAAAGGTAAACAGCAGAGAGATTATCTTCTTTTAGCACACCTGAACTCACCAGGATGAATGAGCTGCTGGAATTTGTCTTCCAGCAATCATTTATGTGTGCCCCTTCCCTTGGGGGTGTTGTTGCCGTGGCCGGAGGGGATGTCTGTGTCTGCTGAAGGGCAGCTGGGCTGGAGCTGGTCAGCAGGTGGCTGATGTCCCCCGTGAATGTTGTGCAATGCTGCTACCAGGGCCTGGACTGGCACCCAAGGATGGCTGTACCATCCTGGTTCCTGCAGCCACGTGGCTCACAGTGGGGCTGGAGGAGCAGGGTTCTTCCTGTTGTGGAGTTGAAGGGATCCTTGTTTCCCAGGCGCAGATGAGGGCTGGGACTGTCCTGCCTGCTTTGGGCAGAGAATAAGCTATGGTCAACTCAGGCTTTGCTCAGCCTGTAGCCCTGCTCCAGACCATCCCATGGGAAGTGGGTGGCTCTGAGAGAGCTCCCATGGTGTGATCCGTAGTGGATCGTTGTCATCTCCAGCTTGTCATAGGAGGCAGGGCTGAATTGCTTGCCAGATAAATGTGGAGGGCCGAATTACCAGGGTGATGAGGGGATAGAGTCCTCAGAGCACGCACTACTGGGGAACTTGCACCCCTCCAGCAGCAGCACCCCAGGCTGGGATGTGCCATGTGGGACAGGAGCCCGCTGAGGTGTGGGGATGTCATTGCTGAGTTGTAGCTGTGCTCCTCACACGGACATGAACATCTAAGAAAGCACAGAGAAGGTTCTTTTTCTTTTTTAAAATTTAATTTAATTTCCGAACTGTATGACCTTTCAGTGTGGTTCTATTAGCATCTCTGCTCCTACAGTTTGAAGCTCCTTTCTAGGCCACTCTGTGTGCAGATCAGTCTGTCTTTCATGGTGACTTTGAGCTGACTGGAAACAAATCTTTCTTTTCTTTTTTATTTCTAATAGTAAGACTCCATGAGCTATATTTTGACCTTGTAGGGGAGAAAGGATGAAGCAGTAGTAGCAACTGATGTATGGGAAAAATCTGGATATTAATAAATGTAGCAATCCCAATGAGGCTAGAGCAACACAAAGAGATTGATGTTTTTTCTCAGGTCACAGTTTTGCCTCTGGCAGTATTAGCAGGGATGCCATTTATTCATCAGTGTGATTTTGTTTACGAAGGCAGATGTATTCCTACCTTCTTCATTATATTTTGAGGTTGTTTTTTTTTCTCTCAGCTTAAAACTTGAGGGCTGATAACTGTACAGTGAGGCTGCTGGTACTTGCTCATTTTTCAGGAGTGATCAAGAAATGAAGAAGATTTCATTCTCACAGTAACTGAGTAGGACGGCCCAAAATGTTACAAGTATAGAAATGATTAGCTTGGCCTTTTCGGCCATTCATACTCAGCATCATAGAAACACTGCACAACTGTTCATGATTTTCTCTCTGCTTTTTATTTTCCTTGTTGTCACGAATGAAGTGAGAATGAATGCCCTGCATTCATTATGAAAATAATTTTGATGGCTAGGGTAATGGGGATGCTCAGTGTTATGAGGGAACAGTATTTTTAAGAATACTTTAAATAGCATATTTAAGCAAACAGTTGGACAGTCAGCACCTCCCACAGATATGAAATTATCTCTGGCTTCCAAGAGGGGAGAAAGTTTAATAATTTCACTTCTTTCATGGTTTGTATTTATTGAAGTAGTTAACATTTGTCTTCTCATTGAAATTACTGACTTTTTTAAGGCTCTAGCTTCAAAAAAAAATTACAAAAAGAACAAAACCAACCAAGGCTCCAAAATATGTTCTGCTGACAGAAAAAAGAAATGGTGTGAAACTCTTTTAAATCACTTTTCAATAAACGCAAAATAAAGGCCAATTTTACTGTGCTAGGACATAAATGGTAGTTGAAGCAAGCCAAGACATTGGCTGTAATGACATCTCCACTGCAGCTGGCCCATCATCACAAATGGTTTTAGTGGGCTGTGTTTCCAGCTTTGGAGCTCTCAATTCACCCGAGCTGATGCTGCCTGTGAAAACGCTAAGGAAACAGTGTTGATGTTTCAGCATTCACCCTCCAGAAAGGCTTCCTGTGATCCATCTTGGCGAGGGCTTGGTCCTTCCTAGGCAGCTTCGGGATCCTCCTCACCCTTGGTGGGTGCACACCACTTCCACGTTAATTTTGCAGCCTCCGTGATGCATTTTTCTTTCCCAGCCAAGCAATCCTCAGGTAACAAGAGGCTGGATGCACCTGCAGCCCCTCCGTGTGCCGCACCGGAGCCGCTGCTGTGCCAGGAGCAGGATGCATCCTGCCAGATGGGCTGCAGCGAGTGACTCAGAGCTGTTGCATAATCTGCAACGGGATAAACTTGGCTTACCAGGAACATTCCCAAATCAGAAGTGTTTCCCTCCTGCCCCAAAAATCCTAAGCAGAAAAGATCCAGAGATTGCACTCGTCTCGGGTTGGTTTTGGTATTTTGGGATGCACGTAGTTGGCAGCTCCAGGATGATCCGTAATCTCCAGGGCTGGGAATGCAATTAAAAGGAAAGATGTGTTTGTATGTGTGGGTGGGCGTGTAATATTCTCAGGCTTGTGGCCTTGAGAGGAAACAGTAAATAGCATATGAAACTCCATAAAATGGTAAGCATTGGCAGCTTTGTTCCTCGAGGATTATGCACCAGCCTAAAGAAGTAAAACTGTGTTACCTAATAGGATAGACAGGATCTTGGCAAAGATGAGACTGGCAGGTATTACGCATCGGCAGAGTGTGGTCAGCCTCATGTTTGGTATGATTAAAGCTTTTTGCTGGAAAATGTGTGATGAGACATTTTCAGCAAGGAATTCTCTTTGTTATTTGCAGAGATTATATAAAAATGGAAGCTTTTTTCCAAAACCAGTAAGGAGCAAATACCACTTTTCTTCAATTGCACAAGCTCTGCCCTCCCACAAGGTAGTAGATAAATTAGAGTTGAATATATAAATCTATTCTACTCAGGGATCAGCTACACCAATAAATCAGTATTTTCTTCCTACGTATGCAGTATATAAATGGCACATTCACAGATGTCAAATAAGTTTCCCAAACTAAGGAAACTGCTCAACACACTTCAGATCTTCGTAGCAACGCTTAAAGTACCACCCTAATAGCATCAGTGGAGTAGAAACTGTTTAGCAGAATAGCACAGACTTTATATAGGGCCTTCCTTAGGCTGATATTTTTAGTCTTCAGACTTCAGTTATTCATGCTGAACTAGTAGAGCCTTTCAGAATATCTATTTTATTTGAAACCTGCAATCTTGACAGCAGCTTTTTGGCTAGTTCTCTGTCTTATTGCAAACCTTACCTGTTTTCTTCATACACCAAATACAGAGGGACGATAAAACACACAGGATTCGGCCACACTCTCATAAATTCATGAAACATGGGATTTCTTGCTGTGAGAAAAACAGCTAAGTGATTGCTGCTTTATCTAGTAAAACAAATGTGTCCTTCCCAACAGAGATGATAATTCTTACTGACCTGAATGCTTATAGATTTTATCCCTAAATATCTGGCTTTCAGAAGAGCTCGTATCCTTCTTCAGCATTTAAATGAAACTCTCATGGCTTCCAGCTGCTCTTTCCAAGGACTAGATGAGTATACCACACACACATACCTTGGTGTCTAAATCGGGATATTTAGGTGCTGGGCTCATTCAAAGATGAAGATCTTTGAAAGAATAATGCTAAATTGCACTTGGAGAGTTGCTGAAAAGCCTGGTGCTAGCTACAAAATGAAGTGGCAGCTTTTTAATGCCGCCGTTTTAGAAAGTGAGTATCTACAATTAGCCCCCTAAATTCTTATTTGGATACCCTGCTTTAAATCACACGCATATAGCTGCAGATGGAGATACCACACTCTTACATACCCATTTTAGATTAACATGGCATAGAAGCCAGCATGGCTAATACCAGCTATCACTAAGTAATAAGCTATTTCCACTAAATTGCTGCAGAACTACTGCATTGAGAGGTGGATATGAGCACTGCGAGACCGTGCACTGATTCTTTTGTGCTATTAAGTGAATGATAAAAAAAATTACTTGAAAAACCAAATCCTGTTGCACCAGGTTTTTGGTGTAAAAACTCTCCTTTTAATGGAAATGACAAGATCTTGAGCAGTAAAGGCACAGCTGGTGCTCACATCTGGGTTAGGAAAAAAGGGCCAGTGATGAAAGGTTGCAGCAGGAATTGAGGGTCTTCCAAGGAAAAAAAACTAGAATACTTAGTGTTGTGGGAAGCCTGTTGTGTGTATAATTGGGACTCTTCACTGAAGAGGAAGAGTAGAAAATGAGGGGACATTAGGATCGTACACAGCAGATCTGTGATTCTGTAAGCATCAAGGAAAGGGATATAAATCTTTTAGCATGGGACCCCTTGGCTTAAATGGAGAGTTTTTTAATAGACTCCATGTTCTTGTGTAACTGCCTGTGAGGATTCTTGCCTAAAGGGGCCTGTTTTGGTCAGTGTTGAGGACAAGGTGGCTGGCTGCATGGACTGCTGCTCCCAGCCACGCTGGCAGCTTCTGTGCTCACTCAGTGGCACTGGCTGTCGAATAATCAAGTAGGTGCTCGGTGTGAGATCTCTTCATCTTAGCCCTCCACTTCTGCTTCTGAAAAGAGCTGAGCTCCAGGTTAGCACTGAAAAAATCTGAGGTAGATGAAAGTCAGTGAGTAACTGACTAAGTCAGTGAGTGAAAAGAAAGAGAAAATGAGTATTTATAATCATCTAATAACTTTGTTGATTTTTTGTGTATAGGCCTAAAGAGCTATTTGGATCTTTTGTGATGAGATATGTGCTTAGCTTGGAGAAGGAGGCAATTATACTGTGAGAAAACTCAACAGAGCATATATGTTTGATATGATCTGCATAATAACATAAATCTAGCATCTATGTGAAGATGATTTCAGCTGTCTCATACAGAAAGGCAGCTGGATTTTGGGACGAGGCCACCCACTGCCAGGAGAAAAATGCTTGAATCTTCAATACCTTTGATTCATGGGCTTTAGGAGGTGAGAATCATACTGTCACAGCATGTGCCTCGGAAGCATGTTAAATTTCCTACGCCTTGTCCTCTCCCCCTCTCTCACAGTCTGCTTCTAAATTGAACTCTCTGCAGATGAAACTTTAACTTTGTTTCTGATACCTCTACATAAATCCCCTGTTTTCCATTCTGACAGGAATTTTACTGAAGAAAAAAAAAAGGGTATTTTCCCCCCCCTCTTGTCTCTGCAGCGCTGACAGTTTTGTGCTTGTCCTTTCTTGAAATATCTAAGTTAATTTTATAGCTATTGAGGAGCACGGTGTAAACGCAGCTTTATAACCCTTAACCACAACACAACACCCTCCTCCCTTGAATCTCCGCCTCCTGTACCTATTCTTGCAAACCGCCTGGAGCAATGTTTCTGCCTCATAAATCTGAGCCTTTAAGAGGGGCAGCGTTGCATGCACTGCTCTAGCTGAAGTAGTCTATCTGGCTGATTTTTCTGATAATGCCTTTTTGATGTGTTGCTGGTAAATGGCTTTATTTGTAAGAGACTACAGTCGAGGCAAAAATCCCGGTAGTGACAAAAATAACCATTATGGGCAATGCTAGCTTTTCCACTCATTTGTAGTTTACCTTTAGCCTCCAGTTAAGCTTGTTGCCGATTTTTTTTTTTTTTTTGGTGCCTTCTATGCACAGACCACAGAGGGTTTGTTCTTCCTCTGTCTAAAGTCCCACACCATCAATTAGTACAGGAAGACAGGTTCCTCCATGGTATTTGAATCCAAGCAAACCTAAACCAAGCAATGTTTTGCTAATCTCTACATGCACCTGCAGAGGAACAGAGGCTGCACCTGTGGGGGAAAAAAGTCACCAGTAGCTTTTCATGTGCAAAGCTCTTAAATGTAGAAATTACACAAGGCAAATTATGGGGGGGGTGTGGTTTATAGGTGACTGCTTTTATTGTACCTTATCATATGCAGAAAATGAATCATCTGGTACAGAAATGGCTCTTTAGGGATCAACATATGCACCTGAGCCTAGATCTGCATTTAAAAGACAGCAAAGAGATCTCTTAGAGTGTAGCTGGAGGAATAATATTGCAAATCCATGGGATTTTGACAGGTAATTAATCAAAAAAAATCCATATTTAGATACTCAGATGCTAGGCACCAAGAAAGAATTCTGCCTTTTCAGTATAGTAACTCTCAGGGCTGTACATTTTTAACACATCTAAAAATCAGGCTGCTGATGTTGATGCCTATGTTTATTTCCAGAGTCTGTGTAGCTGGATGAGCTGTAGCATAATGGTGGAAACCCTTTCAGTTTAGAGAAAGAAACAGCAGTTGTGCAGTGGCAACAGCAACAGGCAGGTCTGTGCTGCCACACGGACTCACATTGTCACACGGGTACGGCAAAATAGCTGTCAGAGCCTTTGAGAAGCCCTGATCCAGCTGAAGACTGGAGGCCCAGCTGTATCCCTGTGTGTTTAATGCACAATTTCAGAGTTTTCTGGCACAGAGCAGCTTGCTTTTCAAAGCAGACTAATTAATCACAGCCACCAAGAGAGCAGAAATGGCCATTCGGGGTTAACGAGAATGTGACAGCAGTGAAGTTGTGCAAGCGTGTTGGTGGAAACTGGCCCTAGGAGGGGTGCTGTGGATGTAAACATCCCTCACTGTGCATATTGCACAATTGTATGAACAGAGTATTGCCTGGTGTGTCCCTTTAATTTCACACTGGGGAAAAGCTGGGGGTTTTTTAAACAGTACTTTTGGAATATTGGTATCACCAACAGTTTACTTTTCCCTTTCAATCATGGTACCAGTTGTTCATGACTCTGTCCTTTGGCTCGTCATTGTCCTGAATAACCTGTTGCTCAGGATTGTAACATTTTCTTCCCTGCACATGAGATGCTCTGCCTCGTGTCAGAGTGTGCACAGTGCCAGGGTAGCTGTGCTCATCAGTCAGCTCAGAAAGCTTGGCAGCAGAGTTTAATGACAAGCACAATGCTCACATCAAAAGGGATGGTGGTTGTCTTAGAGATATTTGCAGCTCATTTTGAAGCAGGAAAGTGGCTTGTATCTGCCTGCATTGGAGGTCCTTGAATTCCAGGCGTGAGACCTTATTCTGTGGTTTTTGACCAGCTAGAAGACACCATTTGGAGAACACTTTCCTGTGCTTGCCTCCACATTTTCCTGAAATATTTTCACCCAGTTCAGGGGAGGTTCTCGTTTACTAAGTTTTGTGACATTGATCTGTGGCTGCTCTCTCGTCTTCTATAGAGTCTGTCTTTGCCACAGTGGCAGTGTACTCACACATTCGCTTTCATCCCCAACCAAGCCAAACTGAAAGATTAGAACTTGAAAATGCCTTATGCCACGTCACCGGGCTTTATTAAGAGCATGAGGTTAGGATAAGGCTCTGCTCCACTGTTGATGACTTGTCTCCTTACGATATCTCCAGTTCCAGCTGAGCTGTATGTTTTCATGTCTCCTTGCTCTGTGCTGTGCTCTGTCATTAACCGCTCCATTTCTGCTGCATTTCACAATGTTTGAACAGAGGTGACAGCCAAACCTCTTACTCCCATCCTTGCTAGAAGATGACAGGAGACCAGAAAGAAACACAGTTGAGAGGGAAAATATCCCAAATTACACTCCTGTTCGTAGTGTTGGAGTGTGAGAAGGAAAGGCAGAGAACGCAGCACAGTCATCTACAAATCATTTTGTCACTCAGAGACTGAATAACTTAATGACAAAGTTATTCCTGCCAAGTTCTGATGGCTCCTTACCTTCATAACATCTGCACTAATTAGTAACTTCACTTGGAAGCTGCTTGTGGAGGGTATTGTTCTGCTGTCAGTCATCAGACACTGATACCTTGCTGGATGAGAGAAGGAGCCTCCTGCTCTGCACTTTGTTCAGAGATCGAGTTAAATGTGTGTCTGTGGTGCTTGGAATGCAGATCAGGTGCATCACTTATGAGTCCTTTGGGTGGCCACGGGATTGTCATGCGCTGATAACACTGAGCAAGTGCCATAAACACAAATGTGACTGGAAGATGTGGCAGGAGAAGCATTTCCGACCTGCAGTATCTGGAGTATCGCGTGAAGCTTGTTAGGAGTGTTCGTTAAAAACGCATTCATGATGGAAAGGATAGGAAGGGCTTGGAGGAATGGAGAACTTTTAGTAGGAGAGTGAAAGTGATTTCCTTCTTTCACACAGCAAAGCAAGACCTGAGGAGCAGCATGAGTGGGAGAAAGAACAATATTTTGAGGAAAATTCTGTCTCAAACCCTGCTGGACAGCCTGCAGCTGGAGTAGTAAAGGGAGAAAAAAAAAAGCTGAACTCTCTGTAAGAAGACTGATGGATTCATTCAAGTGTTTGCATGATGTGGTGCCTGCAATGATATGACCTTGATCTCAGTAACCTGGGAGATTCTTTCCAGTCCCAGCTTGTTCTGACTGCCCAAAAAGCAGTATGGTGGTATAACCCAGTTCTTTCTTCCAGCTAATGTCTAGATGAAAGAAAGAGATGTTACTTTAGTGTTCTGTTTGGCATTGTTTTCTTTATTTTTTTCCTCCTTTTGTCATTCGTAACTTTCCTGTTCACTGCTGGTTTTTGTCCCCCAGTTCCACTTTATTGTCCAGTGTAGCCTTAACACCTTGCTGGGCTATTTATCCATTCCAAATTTTTAACAGCAATTCCACCATGTTATATCTTGTCTTAAAATAACATTTGCTACTAGATTTGGTAATTCTGATTAGTTGGCTTTTTCTTGTTGGATTTTTTTTTTTCCTCATCACTTCTGTAGTTTCTTGGGATGTTTAACACTAACACAAAAAATATCACCAAGACCACCCCCAGCCCCTAAAAAGAATGTCACAAACCCTTTTCCCCCCTAAGTACAGATCTTAAAACCTCAAAGAAGATAACCATTTTTTGTTGTTTTCTTCTTTTCATTATTTTATTATTCTGCTTTAGAAAGCATTTGTGCTAAAGAAAAATGTGTGAGAAAAAATATGATTATGACCCTCTTTTAAATGTTTCTGCATTTTTTTCATAAGAAATTAAGTTTGTAGCAGCCTTCCTTCTCTTGGTATTATAGAATTTGGACAGCCGGAAGAGTGTTCCAGGGAAATTGGACACTTTCATGAAGTTGCTAAATGCAAAACAAACCAGCATCCAGTGAAGAAAGTCCCATGAATAGCATTGTCATGGTCTTTTCCTTACACATCTTCCTTTTCTGAATGTTACTAGCCTGTATATCCTTCCTAGAATTTCTACAAACCCCTCCTTTCTGTGAATAATGATGATAACAGATGTCATGACAACTTGTTTGATTTATTAAAGGTACAGAGTTTGTAGGAAATTCACCAGCATTTGGCAGGGAAGAGCAGAGATTTAGGAAGAAGAAAATCTGGCAAAGGAGATAAATTGATGGGTCTGGGAAGCAGGGGCATTCCAGACTGGTATTATTGTGTTCCTTATGTGTTATTTGGCCAGCTTAGGGAAACTGAGAAGTGATTTGGAGAGCACAGTGTGTCTGAGGTAAGGTACAGCTGAAGGTTATCAGTACATCACTGCAGACACAGTTTGGGTGGAAGAAGACAAATCTCTCTGGTTTCACACTAACTGGTAAAGACTTTGTGGCTGACGACCAGCCCAGTGCTGTCTCTGTTAATATTGACAGTGCCCTGGATGATCACTTTCTCAGGACTCTTTCTTTCTTATTGAATGTATTTGTAAATTCTGGAATATTTATTCAAGACTGAACACTGTCATATGTTTAGATAACCAAATGATCTAAAGCAAGTTGTGTCACTGACTAATCCAGATGTTCTCTGTGCAGGATTTTTTGCAGCCATTAGCTCAGACTATATTCTTTTTCTCTTTTAATTTTATGCTTTCTGAAGCCATTTTTAAAAATATTTCATCATCCGAGTCACTACTACTAGCATGCAATTCACAAATCCTCTTTTAAATAATTGAATACTGATGATCAACTAATACATCAAAGAATGCTGATGTAAAGTTTTTTCTGTAATTTCCACTATGCCAGCGGCAAGTGTGGTGAATCAACTGTTTTATCCATCTTCCTCTTTAATATCAAGCATATTGAATTTTATAGACTAACTGAAATAAAAATAAATGACAAGGAAAACCACTTTATGTTGCTGAAAATGTGTACTGAGTGGATTTCAGAACTTTGTGATAATTCATAACTTCTTGTGCAGAAGAGCAAAGCATTGACATTATAAGTGAAAAAGGAATGATTTCAATTACATTCAAAAATCATAGTGGATCCAAGTTATGTAAATGTAACAGTAATTCTTGTGGACCTCACAATTATGCAAAAAAACCTTCATATTCAGGGCTTAATTTCCTTTTTTATCTCATGCACAGGGAGCTGAGCAATTCAGAGTATAATTAAGGAGAAATTCAATTTTTGCATGAAATATATACAGTATTGTCAACATGTCTGTATAGGTTTTTACGTATGTGAAGACCAAACACAGAAAAGAAATTAAGTTTACCATATACCAGTATTTTATCAGGCATCTCATGTGCTACTTGAAGTAAGTTGCCTTTTCATGTTCTAATTATATACATTTTAACTAAATTTACCTCCTGAAATATTTTCCTTAAGGAGAGGTTGCCTGATGAGGTGTT
This sequence comes from Rhagologus leucostigma, assembly GCA_013397725.1. Lineage (NCBI taxonomy): Eukaryota > Metazoa > Chordata > Aves > Passeriformes > Rhagologus > Rhagologus leucostigma. Next base: position 1,745,127 of record VZTD01004439.1, read on the forward strand.
CACACATCAGTTGCCTCACACACAGGGTTTACAGTTCAATAGCTCTGAAAACAATGACAGTGAAATTGCATTAGTGGACCTTTCTCCTTTGTAAGTGCTTAAAGATCAGTCAGATGACTTAAGCAGGGTATTTCTGGAGAAGGAAGAAATGTTGTGGACCCATACTGTAACAAAAGAACTACTGCCGAGGTATTTTTAATGTGTTGATAAGCCATCAAGTGCTCTGATGTTTGAGCATCAGTTGATGAGCAAGGCTCAGTTATTCCAGCTAAAGCTACCCAGACCCTCTCAATCACGCTTTTTCTTCTTCTTCTTTTATACTTTAAGTATCCCAGATTGGCAGAAGAGAGGAAAATGAGTGCTCAGAAATGTCCATTGAAAATATTTGCACTGAGCAAAAAAAAGGGAGCTAAAACATTTGGACTTGGAGTGCCACCAATATTCTGATTTTACTGATGCAAATTCATGAGCTCTGGCCACTAATTTTCCACTCCTCAAAGGGAGGATGATCAGGACATTAAAATAATGGAGTTGTGTTTTCAGATGACATTTTTTTCTGTTTTATTTTCCTTCATGCTGTTTATATTCCAGACATTACTATTTTCTTCCTGGTCTAAGTTTCCTTTCACAGATTTTAAGCTTTTCTGTTAGATGGGATCCTCCAGCTGCTCAGCAGAACAGCCTTTCTGGACACTGGTGAGCTAAATGCAAGTGTTAAGATCAAACCCAGATAGTTGTCAGGCCTCCCCTTTTTGTTTTGTAACACCAACAGAAGAGTTGCCTTTTTTTCCCAGAAGAAGGTCAAGGCTTTCTGTGCATGTGTTGTGCATGTGCAGAAAGCCCAGAGCTACATCCAGAACTTGAAGAACCTCTGCAGAATGAGCATGTCCTTGAGTCCCTGTTGTCTTTCTGCCTCTCCTGGTGTTCTTGGATAGTGTTTCATGAAAACTCATTATGCCCAAAACAAAATCCAGTGGCTGTACTTAAAGTCACTTAGGCTGCTTGTACTGTGAAAAGATGTTGGTATGAATGAGGCAGAATGTTGTCAGAAATATTTTTTTTTTTGAAAAATCATCTGTGGCTGAGGTCGGGTCTTAGATTATTAAAGACCCTTGCAGATGGTGAGAGGATCAGTGAGAGCACTTGTGAGATCTGCACAGCAGTTCTCACTTCTAGAGACATATATTAATGCACTGAACATTTCTTTGTTTTTAAGCATAGTTCTAATCTATACATCGCCTCTTGCTCATCTACTTTCTAAAAAGATAGGAATAATACGGCTTTCACAATAAGATATTCCTCAGCAAGAAAACTAATCTCCTGTGTAGCCAAACTCTCTCAGCAACTTGAGAGCTATACAAGGCCACTTTTGAGGAAAAAAAGGGACATTATTGTCCTTGGATGTGTACTGATGGTATTGAGTGAAGTGCTTGGAAACCAAGGCGCATCTTTGTAGCAGGAATAGTCGAGATTTGTGGAAGATTACGGCTAGAAAAGAAAAAGCAGTTTCTTTTTTTCCACCTCTTTATAATTGGTGCAACTATGGGGCAGTGGGGAAGCTTGAGCAAATATACAACAACTTGTACTATGCAGGAGGGTTATACACGGAAAAAGAGAGGAAGAAACAGAGGGAGGAGGGGGAGCTAGCTGTTATTTTTCTCCTTGAAAAAGCAGACAAAGAAGTCCTTTCCTTCCATTTAAAAGTAGTCCTCCTTCTACCAGCACATTGCTGGGCAGCAACATAGGGAGGAGGAGGGAAAAGAGGATTTTTCCTATTATATCCCATTCTGTTTTTTTCTCCCTGCTGAAGACATCTATTTTTGTAAACAAAACCCCAAAAACTTGCTGTTTCCAAGAAAGAGCAGGGCCTCTGGGTCCCCTCCGGAGCAAGCAGCTCTAGGTTAAACCCTGGATGTCTGGAACACCTGCCACCACTGACAGTAGAGCTCAGTCCTTAGGAAAGCAACTCGCACAGACCAAAAATATGGTCATTGTGAAGCTGATCACTTCCTGTGAATTGGATAATTACCAAGAGAAATATTTAATCTTAACTCTCTAGTGGAAAACGGCATCTATGTGAGATTTAGTTTGTATCCTCAATAAGACATCTGTGTGTTTCCAGCTGCTTGTCATAAACTGATGTGTAGGACTATTAAGTAAAGAAAAATATTTTCCCTCAACCAAGTAAGAAATAAAACAGCAATGGCTGAAAATGTAAGTGCTATTGGCAGGAATGTGCTTTTTAGGGTAATGGGTTTGTGTACGCCCTGGATAGCCCAAGCTGCAGTTTTCTGAAGAACCTTGAACACTGATACAGCTGACAGTGGTACTGGTTACCAAGGGTAACATGAAGTGTGGGTTTTAAAGACGTTTCTGTTGGTATTGCAAACATTTTACATTTTCTCTCCATTGATACTAGATGACACACTGTTTGCACTATCCCCGTTTTTGAGACTCTCTCCTTAAAGGAAGCAGGAATTAGTTAATTGGGCATCTTTGAACATCAGGAGCAGCTCATAAGAAATTTATACCACCACATTTCCCAGGGTCTCTCGCCAACATTAACACCAGTTTAAAATAAATAAAGCAAGCCTATCATATTATAGCCCACAGCTTCTGATAGGTGGTACCTGCGCTAAGATGATAACTGCAGAGCTTGAATTAAGATGTCTCTAAGGACAAGCTGAAAGATTGCCTCATCTTAATATTGGTGAAAGCAAGTGAGTAATGTTTTTAAAGCTTTGTATTGAGAAATGCCTTTACCCCAGTACAGGGCAACATCTTCATCCCCATTTTCGCACATTCGGGCTGAATTTTTGTATAGATGGTGTATTATGGCTATTATGTATAAATTACAGTGTACGGAACTGGTTGTACTTATTTCTGTAACACAGGCACCACTGGTGCACGCCGCTTTTTATGGCATGTTACTGTTTTGAATGAATTGAGATTATCTTCTGTGGAAGGTCAGCAATTTCAATGTCTTTCTCGTGACAGGAGCTAGACAGTATTATCAGTTGTAATTTTCAGCTCATAAAGTAAACTGCTGCACAACATAACACGCTCCTGTGGGTTCCACCTTAGGTAGCTGAGTGTTACTCATTTGTTAAATGATCCTTAGGTGCAGTCTGAGCATTTTCTTCTGACAGCTTCTGACTCACAGAGTGCACGTGCACTTGTTTGACTGGAGATGCTGGCAGAGAAGGCTGCTCAGCTCTCTTGGGATCAAGCACTGGAAGAAGGACCAAGGTTGTCATTTAGGGTGTCTTGGAAGTGCCTTATTCCTTATTCTTGGTTGAGTAGTTCCCACTAGATATTTCTGTGTACTTTCCTGTGTAGTGCAAAAGGTTTTTTGTTTTTTTTTTTTTGTTATCACCTGCTGAGACCTTCACTTTATTTGCCATGTGTGCAGTCATTCAGTATTTGTCTCAGGGCTACACTCTTGGAACTGAGTGTCATAATGAGGCACTCAGGCCAAAGGTGCTCCCTTGGAAGAGAAGAAAGATATTGAGATAAGGAAGCAAAAGTCCTTCTCTACGTACTGTATAAAACTCCAGCTTGGGCATTTGGCTCTGTCTGCCAGTATGCAATCTGGTGAAGGTTGTCATAAGTCCAAAACGGGGATTTTACACAGAATGAATTGAAAGATACATTGCACATATCTTGGGGCACAAGAATAAGAACTGTCACTTCCTGTGTAAACGCTAGTGTGCCCAAAATGCAAGAAGTAGGGCACTTGGAGGGTGTAAGAAAATTGTCAACTGAGCAGGTAGATTAGGTAAACTTCTATTAAGTTTGCTAAAGCTCCAGCTGGGTACTGTGACTGATCATAAATGAGCTTTAATATTCCCCCTTTCTCAGCTGCAAATGACAGTCCCTGTCTTATTCTTCAGTAGTTCACAGAAAGCCAAAACTCTGTAAGCTTCCAACATATGCAGAGGGTTGGCCTTGTGTGTGACCTCTCTCACCTCTCGAACTGTGCTGCAGAACTGCAGACCTGGGTCCACAGCCATGTGGGCTTCTGATGCTGTCATCTGTGTCCACTGTCAGGGGAAAAAAAGATAAGAGGGAAATGAATGTTCAGAGAGCAGAGTGTCAGTGTGGGATCAAATGCAAGAAATAGTGCATGGGCAGGTTTGTAAAAGAGGTGTTTGCTGTGGCTTCTGTAGTAAACAATGTTCTTCTCCAGCCCACAGACCAGCAAGTAAAGGGCACATCATCAGTGTTAATTTACTTGAATCTCCTATCAGAGGACCAATATGAAATATTAATCCCTGTGAGAGAGAAATTACTGATGTGACCTTTGACCATGTCAGAGTGCGCCCACGTGTAGGACTCCTCTGGTGGTTTGCTGACAATTTGGAGTACAGGCAGTACAGTCCCTAAAGCTGTGAAGTCAGCCTGCATCTTCATCAGAGAAGCTCTTGCCTTTTTTTTTTCCTTCCACAATGGCCTTACTGCTATGGGTTTTTTCGGCTTCTCAATAGCAGCTGGTCAGGCAGACAGCATGGAGACCATGAGCTACATCTTGAACTAGGCAAGTTCAGAAGTTTGCTGCAGATGTGATTTGTACCAACGAATACTTGGAGAGAAAGGATAAACAAAGAGAGGCTGCTGATGTGCAAGTGGAATGCGGTGTTCCTGACAAAGTCCAGCAGAGGAGCAGGTGGAGAAAGTGACACAAAAGGGACAAATGCAAGGTTTAGCAACTATATTTTGCCTGTTCAGGGTGCTGTGTGATTTATATGACTAACCAAGTCAGCGTGCTGTGAGTGTGGATAATGAATGGTGTGCCAGTGATTTATGGATCAAAGACTACTTGCTCTGAGCATAGCCTCATAATTCTAAATAAGAAATAAACTAATAATTTATTCGTTTTGGGAGCAGCTCTTCATCAGCAAAAGGGACAAGAATTATTTTTGTTATTTGATGCATATTCTTTGCTCAGGTGTATTTAGTTGCTTACACACTATCCTGGCAGGCGGAAGAAGAACCTTGTGTATGAGACAGTGAAAATAACATTTTTGTCGTTCTGTCTGAATGCTTAAAGACTGATGAAGTCCTTCAACTGTTTTAATGTGGCTATGGGTGTTCCCCTAACTACTGGTTTCCTGGCACATTTCCAAAACATAGACTTTTAACCTGCGAAAGAAGTAGGAGAAAAATCCTGTCACGTTTTATGCAGATTTCCTGGTCAAAGCAGGTGCAATTGGATGCTGACTGCGCAGCCAATACCAGCACACTTCAGCATGCCCCAGAAACCTGAGGCAAAGCTGAGGGAGGAGAAAAAACCCAAAACATAACAGATGCTACCATCATTGTCCTTTTAATCACTGCCAAATTTGCTACCTGTGGGCTTCATTTGTACTGTGGGCTGTATGAATTGATGTGACTAGAGACTGGAAGATAAAAGCTTTCATAAATTGTAGATAACCAGGAAAATGTCAGTAGCTGCTTTTTGCCTCACCATCACCTGAACCCTTCTGCAAGCCTGTCAGCTCTGGGAGAGCAGAGGCTATCAACCACTGCTTTTGTTTGTACAGTTCCTGATACAATGAGACTTTAACCCTGACAGGGGTTTCAAAGTGTGACTAAATATTGTATAACAAATAATAAAAAGGCTTAAAATATGCAAATTCATGCAGCTACAGCACTCGCTTTCATATTACCCCAGTGAATTAGGAGAGGGCAATGTGGTGGGAGTAGAGAGGCGTAGTTCATTCAGCAGTTGCCCAAACAAGGAAGTTTTTTCTCTTTTTTTTTAAATATTATTATTATTATTCTCTATGGGGGTTTTTCTTTGTTATTCTTTGTCATTCTCTCCTATTGTTGCTGAATGTAGGAGGTCCACTTGTCCAGTCTGCTGTCTACCTGCACTTCTCCAGGTAGCACAGACAGTGGTCAAGCTGCACCTTCCTTCCCATAACCTGTGGGTATTTTGGCTTATTGATAAGCGGTGGTTTTACTGTGGTTCATCTGCGACAGACGCTAAAAATATTTCAGGATTTATATTGCTTAGTGGTGACATTATGCCAGCACTGTCACCTAGGTAATGGAACTAATTGCCATAGCAACAAGACTTTATCATTCAGCAGCCCCAACATTTTTGACATATGGGAGAAACTAAAGATTTGAAGTAGGACAAAAAATGAAATGTATCTGATTGGGCTAAGTCACATTAATAGTCATGGACAGGAATCTTCTGTGCAGAGTAAATCAAATCAGAGTAAACGATATATCTTTTAGAGGCCCATTTACTTCAAACTAAATTGTTTAATGTAAAAAAACTTTCTTCCTCTGGGGAAAAAATAGAGGCATTTAATTAAGACAAGGAGATAATAAACCTGATTGTTTAAGTGTTATTGTAAAGCCCCTGGGTATTGCTCCCATTCTAGGCATTGTATGAGACTAAGGAAATGACAAAGTACTTCTAAAAAATTTCAGCTGAGCATTCTCTCACTTCAGGGTTAGTCATATACCTTGCCAAATTGAGATTGCAGTGAGAGTGCTGGAACTGGTGGCAAAGTTCCCTGAGCCATGCCCAGGGGAGCTCCAGCTTGCTTGCCTGTTTTCAGCAGTGCTGGCTCTGCCTCAGCCTTTTTTTGGGGAAGGGCAAAAACCTCCAGATATACCTGGAACGGTCTAATCCAGCTACAATTAGGCCCAAAATTATAAAAAGCTAGAGTGAAATTTTCCCTCACTCAAGTCAATGCAACTTTTGCTCTGGAATCAGTAGTCAGAAGATATTTTTGACCACATGATGGAGAAAGTGGTTGGAAATACCACACCTTAGGTTCCATCTAGAGTACTGCACCCAAAGTAGGGACTGCCAGGTATTGGTGAACTGGAGAAAGTTTAGGGGAGGAGACCAGTGTGGTTGGGGCAGGATCATTTGCCCTGTAAAGGTGGACAAACTCTGCAAGAGGCTGCATAGAGGGGGTCACAGTGACTCCATCCTTGGAGGCTTTCAAGCCCTGGCTGGACAAAGCCCTGAGCAACCTGCTCTGAATTCAATGTTGATCCTGCTTTGGGCAAGAGTTTAGGCTAGAGATGTTCCAGCTGTCTTCCAACTGGAGTTATTCTATGACTTTGTGGTTTTACCGGAAGATACAATTCCTCTTTATTCCTCCTAATCTTCCTACCTATATCTAATCTCTTAAAACTGTATGCCTATGGTGTCCTGTGAAGCAACAACAACAAATATATTGGAGAGTTTCTTTTCTATAACAAAGGGGAATGTATCATATTTAGTTAAAAAGTAACTAATCACAGAATATAGACTTTAATTTAGTGTGTGTTATACTTGCCTGTACTGAGGTAAGCGTTACCATTTTAATCAACACAACTATTTTGGTTCAGGCAGAAGCAGTGAACAAATTCTCAGATAAAGAACAGTGACTCACTCACTTTCTGCCTCCAACATAAATATTAGCTGCTCTTCAGTAAATGCAACTGATCTGTGCTTAGAAATGCATTACTCTGCTGATAAAATGCTCCTTCTTCCAATTACTTACCCATATTGTACAGGCTCAGCATTAACTTAAGCTTTTCACCCTTGCAGAATTAGACACAATAATTATTTTTAACACATTGTCTGATTGTTTTCTTTATCGGGAGTTCAGGTTTGCATTCCCACCTTTAGTCTCAAACCCTATCTAATAAAAGAAGAGAATTTGGGCAATTAGGGTGGAGGGTCGAAATAATCCTGACAATTACTTTTCATTCTAATCGAGATTGTAAACACTAAGAATTTCTCTCTGCATCTTGTAAGTTTTTCTCATCATCACCCTCCCAGGTACACTTAGAAATAGATGCTTTGTGTTTTATGTTCTATAACCTCAATGGCTTTGGGGTCTTGGAAGCCAATTTTAAAGGCTCAGAAAAATCACAGCAAAACAGCTGCTTGGTTTTATGAAATATAAATGGTATCATTGAAAATGCACAGATGGCTTCTTGGTGATGCGTTTCACAAACACGCTTAGATGTTGTTCAAAATATGAATTTGAATAAATCCGTGATTAATAATTTTCTAGTTGGTGACAGCAGCTATTGGGGTGAGAGCAGGTAGTCAGATATCATAAGCTTATTTTTCCCCTTTTTTTTTTTTTTGCATTTGTTGAGATTAAAATCACTTTCTAGCTTTTAATTAAAATAAAATTCAGTTTTAGACATGGTTTTACTTTGACATTGAACAGTGTGGAAACATGGAATGGAGGATTACCATCGGTAGAAACAAAAGTGTAGATTCATTTGCAGCTTGAACCACTGCATTCTTTGTATGTTTGTGTGGGTTTTGTCTTGCTACACTGTGCTGCACTCACATGAAAAGAAAAAAGAGGAAGAGACTTTACCCGCTTCACAACATGTGCAGAATAATTTTGAGTCTTTGACATTTGAGTGAAAAATACCCAGTATTTTATAATATGCTTGAACAATAATTGCCTTAAGAGGGGAAAAAAGAACCTTCATTGAGCGCTGGTAGGGATTTCTTCTGTGATTTAAGCAGTCACTGAAAGGAGGTTGTTTATTTTGGCTGCGCTACATGTCAAGAATGGTTTGAAAGAAGCAATCGAATGCTTTTCCTTGCATACTGATCATTCATTATATAGCTATCAATAACTGCCTAATAAAACTAGTCCAAAATAAATCATGCTTTCTTAACTGCTTGGTAAACGTTGGACAACACTTCAAGGCACTTCTCAATACAGTAGCACTTTACAAAAGCAATCTATACTCTAAGCGCCCACTACTGTTACCAGTTCATTAAAATGTTAAGTTAATGTATTCAGGCTCCTTCACTGGAAAGTGAAAACCAGTAACAAAGCCGAAAAAGCTGCATGTGTCTGATTATACTATGCCAGAAGTAAATAATAGAGCGTTATTCAATTCATAGCACAAGTAATGGATTTTGGATAGCAGCACGCATCCATTTGAAAAATGATGGACATGTCAAAATGAAGTATGCCATAGGCACAAAGTAAAAACTTCTAAAATAGATGATGATAAGTTCGAGACCTGTGCCTGAAATTTTGAGGCTCAAATAAGTCTTATTTGTTTCTTTTAAAAAAAAACTTTAACTGACTGGCAATTTATTTAATTAAAATGTGGGTCTTTAGTGAAATGTTCACAGGATTTTTCAGCATATGCCTTGTATCTGTAAAACTTAGAACAATTGGAAGCATGTATTGGAAGTGAGGCAGTACTGACAGGAAAGCACATGTTTGAAATACTTTGTATTAATTAGAAGTATCCAACTTGGCACTGAAGCTTCGGGCATATTTGGGATAGAATTTATTGAAAATAACACATAATTACTAAAATTCAGTGCTTCTAAACATTTGGGCCTGGCAATATCAGTGCAGGCATCTGAAACCAATGAATGAAAACTCTGTGTGGAAGCGTTGGTCCTGAAATCCAATACAGAAGCCCATATTCACCTAGTAGTGTTTTAGCTGTGGTAAAACCTGGACATAAAGGTTTCACTACATTAGCCTGGTAATCTGCTGGATAAAAAAAGTGCGTGGGGTCTGTCCTGTTGCTTTGCAGCGATAAGGATGGGATAACCTGCATTTGAGTATCGTGAGTAGGTCTGACTCTGCTTATTGGAGAGCTGCATTTGTCGGGCAGATCCACAGCAGCTTCAGCCAGTGCTGTGGAGTTAAGAGTTTTTGCTGCCTCTTTTATGGGTAGCAGTGGGCTTTGCTTTTCAAAACATGATTGTCCATGACTTAGTCAAGGGAGCCCTCTGGGGTCTAACTCTAAATCATTTGTCTGCTGGCTCGCCATCATCTCTTGTGTGTGGAGGGTAAAGGAAGTGGGGCGGGATCTACTGGAACAGAGCTTCATCTGCATGAGAGGGCTACATCTCTGTGTACCTGTGGCACTGACGGACATGGTTTAGAGTGGGACTTGTCAGTGTTAGGTTTGCAGCTGGACTTGATGATCTTAAAGTTCTTTTCTAACTTAAATGGAGTGGAAGTCAGGAAGTCAAGCAATCCAGCTCCTTACCAGCCAGACCCAATCACAGCCCTGTGGCTCAGAGTAGGTCTGTAACCCAGCCTGAGGGGGAATTTTGGTGGACTGCTGATGATGTAGAGGTGCCAGGTGTTGCTTGGCATGTCCTAGTTGGTCAAACATGTCCCAGGGACTGGATCATGCCTTGTCAATTAGATAGCAAGCACATACAGCTTGTATGGAGGTGGAAAAGATGTAGAGGCCTGCTAAAGCAAGGGGGTTAACGTAGCATGAGGAAAAATGTGCACTTAAAATCTGCTGACAGGATTACAATAGATGGGTAAAGGAAAGGATGCTGGTGTGAATTGCTGGAGGAAGGAGCTATGTAGGTGTGGCAGAAATTCCATCAGAGGAGAGGAGCTGCACACGTGGGGAATCTAATGGGCACTGAGGGAAGGAGTCTGGAGTAAGAAAATATAAGAGAGGAAATGTGGTTTCTATCTTCTGTGGGTAAGTTGGAGTTTTTAATGGGCAACTTATCTGAATCTGTTACTAAAGATCTTCCGAGAGGGAATTTCTAAAAATTCCATAGATAATTAAGTATCTTTACTGCTGAAAGCTTTTCCTAATATCTACTCTTGCTCTAGTTGAAGTTCATTAGCTTTTAACTGTCTTCCTTTGTCACGGGTAAGAGCTTTTTACAGTGTTCTTTTGCATAGATGAACACTGTTATATGCTGCCTCTTAGCATTTTCCCTAAATCAAACTAGCCCAAATTTTTGCAGAAAACTGGGATCTTTTTGTCACTCTGTACTTCACCCCAAGTGTTCCACACCTGCCTAGAAATATGCTGGCCAAACCTGAATACACTGTTCTCACAGAGGCCTTGCAAGTCCCAAGGGAAAGGGAAGGATTATCTTATGTAATGACTTTACTAATGTAAAACTTTGCATTTTTCTCTTATCTAATATGTTTGCAGACCTGTCAATTTAACACACATCCTATATTTTATCATCTGGGTCAGAAACAAATCATGAAGAGACTGCATCCCTCCACAGAGAGGTGTTGCACGGGACTGTACTCTGGCAGCATATGCTCTCTGGATGTTTTTTGGGACACTTGGTTTTCCATCCTGTAGTTTAATTTATACCATGTTTCTTAGGTTTTTTACGCAGATGTTACAGGAGATAAGGTCAGAAGTCTTACCCAAGTCAAGATATCTGGTACTTATTGCAACTTCTCTCTAAACACAAGCTGTTTACCCTCCCGAGGAAAGCAACTAAATTTGTCTTCAGCATTTGTTCCTAGTTTATTGGCTGTTTATTGACAGTTTATTGGCTGTTTCTAGTCTTTCTTATTTTTCTTTTAATTGCTTGTACATTCTTCAACTGGTTTTTTTTCACTATTTCCCCAAGAGCTGAAATTGTGTAGTCTATAATATTCTCTTTTCTACCTTATGGTAAAGGAGCATTGTTTTTATCCCTCTGCAGTCTTTTGGGTCTCCACTTATTTTCCAGAAATTCTCAAAGATAACCACTAGGAAATCTGAGACTAATTCAGCCAGTTCTACAAAAGTATTTTACGAGAAATTTAATCAGACCCAGCCACTTGGAAAACATCTAGCTTATCTTTATCTAAGTGTTCACGGCACTGCTCTGAGAGATCATTCATCCTTATCTATAGGTGTTTAAATAAGTAAGCACCTTAATTACGGCTGACCTTTTTAATAAAGAATGAAATGAAAAAGGCATTGATGTTGAGATTAAGTTCACTGTCTCAGCCTTCTCTGTTACTTCTTGTATTAGAGCCCATATTATGCTAACTGCATTATCCATAAAATGAAGAGAAAGAAAGACTTCAGAAACTTTCCAGACTCCCTGAAGCCATGGCAATTAAAAGCCCGTCTTATTGCAGTTTGGATCAAATTTTTCTGGGGGCATAACAAGTATTGGGTTGTGTTCAAGGACTTTGTATTATTTTGAGTCATCCTTGACAGGAAGGGTAAAAGGGGAATATGGAAATATTTGCAAAGTGTCAGTTGTGTCCCCAGTGGTACAGGTAACGTGAGATTGGCACCAGACTCCAAAGTCTCAACTGCAAATGGCTCTAAAAAACCTGGTAGTCTACCTTGAACAAAAAAAGTAATCTCTTTTTCATGCCATCTTTTTAAAGGTTTTTCATGTCATGCTCCGACATAAGAGAACATTAGCTACAATAAAGAATATCAGTAAGCCTGAGTCATGGATGGGAATATGATAGGAGCATAAAACAAGACCCCATAAATCTTAAATGTTTTGGCAAATGGAAATCAGCACTCGCAAACTCTGCAGTTCACTGGATGAGCAGCATACAACAGGGGCTTGTTCTGATGCATTTGCAGTGCCAAACGCATTATTTTTCCCTTTCACGTCCACACTACTCTCCAAATACAGATTTTGATAAAAGCCTAAACTAGTGTGAATTCTACCATCTACAGAAAGGCCAAGAAATGCAATAGTTTTGCTTCTGACTCATGCATGGATATGCCTTTTATTGCCAAGGGTAAGGTATGTGGTCATCAGGTCAAATGGGAAAATCTCACAGGATTTGTGTAATACCAGAGGAAAACAGCACAAGGGGCAAGTATTAGCTCTGACATTTCTTAAAAAAAAAAAAAAAAAAGCTGCAAAGGCCTTTGATATGACTTTATCATCTTGAATAGCTCCCACGGGAGTCTGGACTTCTTAGGAGGCTGCAAGAAAGCTGCAAGCACTGAAGGAATTGACAGCAATGTAGCACTTGGGACTTTACTGCATTCATGCTGAACCAATAATTTTCAAGAGTAATGTTTCTGGAATTGCTACTGTGCACAATAAGAAAGATGCTTTAAAAACACATATATGTGTATGTGTGGGGAGAAATCCTGTTTGTGCTGAACTCCTTCATCTCTTGTCCTTTCTGGAAAAATTGATTTTAGGGAAGAAATATTCAAGGGCATCTTCTTGTAGTGATGTCTGTTGTCATCCCACCAGGGAGAAGGAAAAAGGAAAAGATTTCCCTCACAATCTCATGATGTAGGATGCTGAGAAGGCTGAACTTCAAACTTGGTGATGCCCTGAATCTCTGGCTGCCCAGAGAACAGTGAGGTTTTGGTCTTCTCAGCCTGCTGCTCCCAAGATGCTGCATTGTCCTGGTGGCATAACTCCAACATTTCCACAGGATTGAAGGCTACTCAGCCCTGGCTCACCCCTCCCCATTTCTAAGGCATGGAATAGCTGAGGGGGAGGGAAGAAAAAGTACATGTGTAAGCAGTATTCCAGGCTCCTGTAAAGTGTCTACTGTTATGCCAGATGGGAAAATGTTAGTTAAACTTACAGTAACTTAACTAGATTAGGATTAATTTATGAGAATTATGAATGAATGGTGAAAGGTGGTCCAGAAGAAGCTGGCAAAAGGCCATGTTGAAAGGGAAACTCTTAAAAAGTGTCTAGCAAAGTACAGTTATCAGATTACGGCATAATAATCCAATAAATAAATAATCATGATAATGATTTAATATTTTCATCAACGACCTCAGTACCAAAAAGTAGGAGAGAATTAATGATTTTTTTTTTGGGTGGTACAGATGTGGGACATAGTAACAATAAAAATGTGAATTACCATCTATATAGAAATAATTAGATGACCTTGAGATCAGGAACCATTTAAATGTGATGGAACATTATAGTACAAAATGCAAAGATATGCACTTTGGGACCATGAACAAGAATTTCAGGCCTTAACTGGTGCTTGAGCTGGGAACAGAGAGGGAGCTAGGTCGTATGTTTTAGTCAGCTGCAGACATAGTTATGAAAAAGCTCATTGAGGTCATAAGTCATTAAATTCTTCCTTTAGTGTAGTGACTTACAAGGCTCCAGCCTGTATCTGAAATACTGTGCGCGTCTCTTTGTATAATCTCACAAAAATTAATTTAAGGTGGAACGAGTGAGACAGGCACAACGGTCTTAGCAGGCGATCTTATGAAAGGAAATCAAAAGTGTGGTTTCTTCAGGTGAGAAGAAACAAAGGTTGAGAGAGGATATCACTGATAGCTACAGATTTACCAGAGGAGGAGACACTAAAGGAGGGAGCAAGAGAGGAAAAGTGCTCTTTGAGCAGCAATGACAGCATTGACACAACAGCACTTTCATACGTAAAAACAGGCAGAGCGTTTACGTGTTTTCCTGTAGCACGGACGGCATGATTCCTTCAACTTGTTTTTAGGATAGGAACTGATGAGTTTTGATTAAAAGTTTATGACACCCTATTACCTAGGACAGCACAAGGCTGCAGGCAGATGTCCATCTCACTCCTGTGTTCGAATCTCCATTGTGGACATCCCCATTCTCTCCACTCCACTGCTCCCCCTCTCTTTTTGTTCCTTCCTGCTTGCTCCCATCTCCAGAGCTGCCCAGGTATATCTTATTTATTTTGTTTGCGTCACTTATTTTGCACATGGTTTGATGACTTTTTTTCTAAGATAAACTTGCACTTCACTCAGCCCTGTGGAGACGTGCAAGAGCTGCACTCACTGCATCTCCTGCTTTTCTGATAGAAAATAAATTCTCCTTCACACTGGGTCTGGCTTTTCAGTTCACAGACAAGAGGAGGGAGATGCACTGAATGTTTGAAGAAGAATTTAGAAATCATACTATTCAATTACTAGTAACTCTGATGTTTTTTGTCTAACATGAGAGAAAAGCTCCTTGTTTTAACATTCCGATAGGTCCATAAAGTAGTTATTGTTTTCCTGACCATACAGAGTATGCTGCCATATGTTCACAGTCAGAAATGGCATGAGGTACTAGTCGTAATGGCTTTTATTTATGACAGTTTCTGGGATCCAGGGCTCTAGCTATAATGGCTCAGCAGGTTTCCACAGCTCAGCTGTGAGTAGACCTAATTCTGATTCATTCAGACTGTTCCCGCAGTCAAAAGCAGTAGCAAATAGCAGATACTGCTGATAAATTGCAGATAGAAAAAGTTTAAAATCAATATAATGATTATAGTTGATCCAATCAGAAACAAGTAGACAAATTAAGAGAAGTTCAAGAAAGAACAAGAGGGTAAAATCCACCGTGATTAGTACTGTGTCGTGCTTATCACAGGATTCAGATACTTTGATATTATGCAGCAGGTCAAAAGAATACAGAAAAAATGCTGCCGAGGAGGAAACTACGTACACTCAAGGATAAGTGTTTTGCAGAGACAGGAGTGGTTTAAAAAAGTACCACCCATGGCATCACATTCAGCTCTGCCTTGCACCACTTTTCTCTTTTCCACTGTTGCTCCTGTGGGATTTTTTTCAGTCAATTGCCAGCTCAGTAGTCAATAAATTGCTAACTCAGTAGTTAAAGAGATACAGATTACTAAGAGGTTTTGCTCTTCCCAAAAGGAGCATCTGCTGCGTGCTTGCCGGGTTACAGAATGCAAAGCAACCCATTCAGTGCTGTGCTGGAATGGTGGTCAGCCCTAGCTACTTTCACGATCCCTGTATGGGGCAAAAGACTATTTGTTGTTCCAGCCAAGGATTTAGCAAGTCCTGTTTAAAATTTACTGTTACTTTGCAGGAAGAACTGCAGCCTCTCAGGAGTTATAGGTAGGGGAAATGAGGAGCTCTGTTGTACCATGTGATGGCATGCCCATCAGCAGGGCAAAGGCTTGAGGGATAGTGGGAGAAAATTATGCTAAAGAGGAAGAACACGTTGCCTCTTGAATGCTTTTTCAGCTCTTTGGAAAGATTAAAAACCCAACATATTGGTAATTCGTTTAACATGACCTTACCCATGTTCAACCCTTTCTGACTGTGTAGTTGTGTTTACTTGAATAATTTTTTACCTAGCAAAGGAGAAATCACAGCTCAGCAGCGGCAATGTGCTCAGAAGCCCACTGAAGTTGCTGGGATCTATAGGAACTAAGAAGTTAAAATGGTTCACGGGAATATGCTGCCCACATCTCAGCCCATGTCCTGTCTCTTCTGTTCCTTGTTCCTAGTTGGTTCCTGTCTGTCAGAAGGAAGGATTAGCCCTTGCCTGGCACTAGCCTGAAGCCTCTTGGCAAAATCACGTTACTTCTGGGCTGAACGCCAAGTGCCCGGGGTTTGAGATGAACCAGGGCGTAGTTCCCAGGTGCACTTACCTGTGCAGGTGAAGTCATGAGGTAGGAGCAGCTCAACTCAAATAGTGCTGTCTTAGCATTCAGGTGGACACAGACCTTTCTCCTCTCACTCCAGTCTAAATGAAAACACTAAATTTAGGATGTGTCCTCCAGGACTCCGATCCAGGGAAAGCCACAGACCTGGTGGAAGTTACAATACGTCATGTGCTCCCTACACTGTGTAAACTGGGATCCAGTCACACATCTTGGACATGGTTTGACTCCCTGCTGGGGCAAGACCTGTGCAGCATCCCTTTCCCATAATGACTTCCAAGGTGGGAAAAAAAACCAAACGTACGAATGCAGAGAGTCAGAGTGCACTCTACAGGTCCGAAATAGCTCCTCTGAGTTTAGGGGTGGTTGTTGACAGCCCTTGACTGCTGGACACTGGCTGTTAATACTGCAAGTCCTCACTTCTATTCTCAGATAGGTATTTGAGCAGAAGTAGTAAGCAGGTAGATATTCATCCCTTCTTCTCTCACTGACGTGTGCTGTAGATGGTTCGACACTGACAGTTTTCCCTGCTGGACAGCCTGGAGGGTAATTAATAACCAGGATGCCAGTTTGACTCCTGATCTACTGTAGTGCTTGCTTAAATAATAAATTGTCCCTTCCTTGGATTTTGCAAAAAGGCTAGAATTCAGCAATTGCTCTTGAATGTGAAATACTGTATCTTTTCAATGGACACTTGAATTTAGCTGAGCTCAACCTGACATGGCACTTTACTGTAAACCAGTCGTGATAGCCAGGAATGAATTTTTTCTGTGCTGCCTGCCATGTAAAAGTAAACTTTGACAAGTCACAGATGCCTCATTCTATAAATTCATCACTGAATTTGTGTGAGACCTGAAGTGATGGAAACAAAACAGAAATATTTATGGGTGTCTGAAGTCCGTGTGATCGACTGGGATCTGCAGAGTCATTGCTTCCCTGCAGGAAATGTCCCATTCCCAATTTCAGCAGCCAAGTGCAGTTGAATGTGATTTGTATAAGAAAGAAAAAAAACAATCATCTGTAGGACACATGCAGATGTTTTGGCTAAATTCTGATGAAATATTACTGTGGCTTTTTTTCCCCAGGCTGCTGTTGGAGAGGCTTATACTGTCTAATTTCAAGAGCAGATCTAGCTCTCACGGGAGCCTGCATCTTTATTGCCATGTAACTCATGTTGCGGGATCTCCTGCCAATCTACCAACACAAACAATAAGATTATTAAATGTAGTGTGTGTTTTGCTGCCTCTTGAAAATGGTTGAAATAAGGATTAGCTTTACTAGCTTTTTCTTCCATAGCAAAATGGAGAAAAAATTGTCTCATATCTAAAACTCTAGTAGTTCATAGTTTGTACTTAAATTCACAGAACTAAGTGACACACACCCTGGACTGGGTTATTCCCCATAGGAAGACAGCTGGTGCCATTTCCATGTATTCCGCAGGCACTGCTCCTTGAATTTTGGATGAGCGAAATGGGGGATTCCTCTTCATCCGCCTCCAGGTGTCAGCTCCTCCAAGAGGGAAGAGGTAGAAAAGCAGTGGTGGGGACTTGGCTCCCGATGCTTGCCAAGCACAGAGAACGGAGCAGGATGCTCCCCCTTTGCTCCAGGAAAACCTGGCTGGCAGAGCTGCCTTCAGACCGGAGCTGTACCAGGACTCCCCCAGGACCAAAGAGTTTTTTGGTTTGGTTGTTTTTGGGTTTTTTTGTCCCACACTGTGGGCTGCAATGTGAAAGCTATACCCAGGGCTCAATCTGCTTACTTCAAACATCCAATATCCTCACTTCTTTGCCAGGGAGGATTATACATTTTTCACAAAGTGAGCAAGTATGCTTTCAGAGAAAAAATATTTCCATGGCTACAGATCCTTCTCATGCCATAGAATTGCTTATGCAACTCAGCTAGCACAGAGCTAATGAAATGAGAGGAAGTAATTAAATGAAAGGATGGCTGGGTGTTTGATGTCAAATTTCTGTTTTACACCTGAGACCCTTGGGAACTGTCTCAGGTGGCCAGGGATGTTGTCCAAGTTTGTATTTTGCACGAAGATTGCACTCCATTTTTGATCCTGTGGGGTTTTTGCTGTTGCATTGTGCATAGAAGCGGCCCTTGTGCAGTTTTGTAATTGCAGTTAGTCCATATGCTGTTGTGCACTCATCTCACATGTAAGGAAACATACCTGTTACGCAAACAGGAGTGTGACTCACGTTGATGGTATGGGTATGAAAGTATAAAATCATAGAGGATCTGAACAGCACTAAAATACCAAAAGGCCTTTATTTCCTTGTGCAATACTTTTGCAATGTGAAGTACTGGAATTAAAATCTCCCTGGCATCAACAGAAGATGATGGTGCAGGGAATATCTGGCAGATAGTTTTTGCCTGTAGGGCCTTTCCTCTGGATGCCTAGACTTTCATATTTTCTCTGAGATTTTCTGCAATATGATGATATTGCAGATCATGAGAGCAACATAAAATTTCCTTTTCTCTTCCTAAGCTAAATTGTAGTTTATTAATAGGTAAAGTGTACCAGTTCAATATAAAGGATTCTGTAAGTGGGCTCTAAGTGTCAAATTCTTGTTGTTCTTGGTTTATCTTTAATCACTTTTTTAATCACTTTCATAGCCATGCAGACTAGATAAGCAGGAGGAAGTGCTCAGAATTCCTGTTCGTCTTTAAAACCCTGTCAAATACTTTTTAAATGCCTCTGATCATTTCCCTTAATCCTGCCATTGTAATGAACCTAAGATGGTTCTCCATTTAATTTAATGAGGTGAAGGCATTTCTTAAGGATTAGATATTAGTGTCACATATATTTGTAACTTTAAAAATATCTGCCAAGTTAGGAAGAAATTCTGTGTTAATTGAAGGACAGCTTCAGCAAAGATAAAATGAAAGACTCCTCCTAATGGTGTACATACGCACCAAAACAGATGGAAGAGGCATTTCACCAGCATCTTCTAAGTACAAGTAAGTAAATGTGACAATATTAATTTGAGGGAAAGGACATGATTAGAACCCTCTGACTTTTTTTTTGTGGGAGCTGAATCGGATGTATCTTATTTATATGACTGTGAAGAGCTTCCAGTCATATTGTAAAGATTTCTAAGGGCCAATTTGAAAGAGATTGCACTATGAGTGTCAAGTCGACAAGCTCACATCCTCTCCTTGATGTGAAGTGCTAAGTTCATGAAGATGTCAGTGTGTTGCCTTGCCAAGTCTCCCAGCTGGAGAGTAATACTGCATAATAGTCATGAGACTTCAGATCCAACATTATCAGTTCAACCATTGCAGGGTTTCAGAGGGAAAACCATAGCACAAGAAAGTAATTTTCAGATAAGTTACATTCAGTGGCATTATCGGAATTGATTTCACATTGCTGGGCAGATGCACAAAATTCACGCTTGCTCTTTCAAGTCAAATAATGTTCCTGGTAACATTCAGTGGAAGCTTTGCCTGGGCTGGCAAAAAAAATCATGAACTGAAAGCAATTTCAGGCTGTTTCAGGAGACGTGCATACATTAGCACATACGAGTAGCATACCTATCTACATCGCAGTTCTAACATTCTCCTGGTTTTCTTACAATGTTAGTCTGAGCTGTGATCAGCAGGGGTTATCTGAATTGGAACCTCCTTGATTAAAATGAGTGAGGAAAGATTGGCCAGGCACTGCTGGAATTCAAAACTCTTGGCACCTGGTCTGAAAGTGGAACAGTATGGAAGTAACTACTGAAAGGGTACAGAGCTTGTATGATTGGATTTACTTGTGATGGGATGTCTTTAATTTGGGTGGTTGCTTTCGATATGTGCTCTGAAGGTGTGCTGAGCGTGCCTATCCTTGTGGATAGGAGCCCTCACCCTCTTAATAGCACTTCTATACATCTAATGAATCAATCAATCAATACCAGCTTAAAGAGCTGTGCTTCTGAATGCTAGCCAGCTGGGGGTTTTTTTGCTTCACAGTGAGGGTGTTCTCTGTATGAAACTTTTGCCAGTGTTTTTAATTTGTACTTACTGCAATACGAATTCTTTTGAAGTGCATACCTTACAAAAGGCAGCTTGGAAGCTTTCACCAGACTCGCCTCTCTCTGAGACACTGTCTGCTAAGCAGAGGAAATTGTCCGGCTTGTCAGTGCCAAGGTAATAAAACAATGTAGGTAAAGTCCAGAGTGTGACTTTTGTCTCTCTTGGGTAGTGACCTTAAAATGTTTGATCTGTTCCACGTCATATTCATTTCTAGAAAGGAGGCTTTGACTGCTGCAGTGTAGCTCTATCTTATCCTTTATCCAAAAAAGAATATAGGGATGGCTTTTTCCATGCTGATTAGGCTGACAAGAGTCATTCTCAGGTCTTCTAGGCTAACCATTGCAAAGGCAGTGCTAGACTGTGGTCCAAAGGCTCTCTCCTTTCAAGAAGAGCAAAGGAGAGAGCCAAGCAAACACCAACATCCTTGTGCTTCTGTGACAACTCATTAAAAATCTACCACTTCTCGGTTGCATCTTTTGGGACTTAAGGGGAGAAATATGGGGATTCTTTGAGTAGGGTAGTGTCCCATCAGCCAATGAATAATCTCATTCTTTTCTTGAATTCTCACATTTCAGTTTCTTGCTTTCCCAACAAGCAGCCCTTGGAAACCACAGCAGCTGGTTTCCCCTCAGTGTTGGATGTAGGTGTCTTTGTAATGTGTCTGGGCAGGGAAGAAGTGTTGGCTCCACCACAAGGGTCTAAACAGTGAGACTCAGGGCTTCAAAGCCTAAAGAACTGGTGTCCACAATCTCCCGTGCCATGAAGCACTCCTTGTGTACTGGCATTCCATCAGTGAGAGGTCCTTATGCTAGAATTATGGGCTAACTAAGAATACCAAAACACCTTAGCAGTCAGATGGAGACTTTTCTGGTTGCCTTGCAGCTCTGAGAGGCCTGAGGCATTGAAATGTGTAGCGCTTTATATTTGTACTTTAACCAAGCAACCATCCAGCCTCTCCTGGATATAGCAAGGAATTTACTCTGGTTAAGGCCTTTGAGAGGTTCTGTAGTAGGTATATCCACTCTTAACTTTGCTAATGTACCAGGAGACTTCCTTTCATGAGTTTCCCCTCACTCTAGCTGAGTTTGTCTCCTGTGTAGCTTTTGGACTTTTGCTGGAGCATACAAAGCAGGTAACGTGATCTTTGACACAACTCCAATAACACATTGAAGATTCTCGTCTAATTTGCTGGAGACATATTAAAAAACAAGGAATAAGTGTAAGTGATTAAGTAAAATGCATGATTACTTGTCCTCACGCAGACCTCAAGTTAAAATACTGAACATTATTTCACTTGAACGTGTTTCCCTTTGTTTATTTGTAAAACATTCCATGTGAATAAATTTGATAAGCTGTACTCAGGGTAGGTGAGTTATGAGAATGGAAGTTTCATTGCTGTCCTGGTCCCAGAAGACAGTATCTTTATTACCTTTTTAGTTCAGATTCTGGGCATAATATTATGTTTTAAAGCATAGATCAAGCAGAAAGGCTATAGTTTTTATGTAAAGTATGCTGCTTTTAAAAGATGTAGGAAACCAAGCTGTTTTTCTTCACATGGATATAAAAACCCATTAGAAAAACTGGAATTATTCACTTTCTGGGCATTAAACCCTTGCTGCACCTTGTTATGACACTTCATGCTAGAAGACTCACGTTTATGTGACCCATAAGTTTTCTAAACCACCTGCATTAGAGTAGTTATTCTCACCAACACACGCAGGGTCTCAATTTTTGTGTTCTCATGAGCAGCATCCAGGGTGGCAGGGAGAAGCCCATTAGCCAGCCCCTAAGCAGGCATGATGAATCCCCTCCCTCCTGAAATCACCCACAACCCCACCTCGGAGCCATTTGGGAGATCACCAGACGAATACATGCACGTTAAATCTGTCTGCACCTTACGAGGTGTTGACTTCCTAATGGAAACTGTTTTCTAACATGAGCAAGGCTAATCCATAACTTACATACTCGGGAAAATCCATCAATAAACACGCCTGTGACAATGGGATTTTTGACAAGAAGCACTGCAGAATCTTATTTACCTCCTCTGCACAGCCAGCAAATACACACCAGGGAAACTGTTACTTTTGATATAGACATATAACTTAAATAATGCTCAAATGACTGGTGCAGGCATTGGCTACAGAGGATAAAAAAGAAAGCTGGATTAACTAAAAATAGTTGTATTAAAAATCAGTGTATTTTCTTCCTTGAGGAGAAGAGGGGAAAAAAAAATCAACCCACAACTCTAATCTTGGACTAGAAGACTACAGGTAGAAAAGTTCAGGTCTTGCCCTTCTCATTTTTGAAAGACACTTTTCTAGTTCAAAGGGGCTTTGGTTTAGCTTCAGGGGAAATATCAAGGATTATAATTGGAAGACTTTTCTAGTTTTTCCTAGCTGGATCTCAGAAATACAGTATGTATTTAACAAAGCCACACACAGAAAAAAAGAACAGAGCAACTTTGAAATAAACCTTTCATTCCTCCTGCTGCCGTGCAGTCTATACTGTCACCCTGCATTTTCCCTGAGAGGAAGGAGTATGGAACAAGGGATGAAAGGTATTGGAAAATGGAGAAGTGCAAGATTAAAAATAAATCAAAAAAGGCAAAGCATGTCGAGATAGGTGGATTTACACCAGCTACTAAATTCTCCTCTTAAATGGGTACCTGTGGAAAGATTTGTCTGTATTTCATGGGATGTTTCCGCAATTAACTGCAATACAATTGATTAGGAATTTTTGTGGAGATCATGACTGGATGGACACCAGAAACAGCTAATTTTAACAATCTGCCAGCTTTTGCTGTGCTCTGATCCTGTCCTTACTGAAAGCCCTGGGAAGTGAAGTGCTGGCCCTACTGAGTCAGGGGAGACATGTGGCTGACATTGGGGATAGCGGTGGCAAAATTTCACCCTGGGAAACACAGTTTTGACCTTAATAATTGTCTAAACATTTGTGCCTGTGCTTTCAGTTCGAGGTGGGGAGCTGCTAACTTTCGTTTTTTTTTTTTTTAAGCAAATGATATATTTTCTTGCTCCTGTCTTTTCTTGTTGCATATTTTGCTCATGTTCTGATTAGGTATGGTCAGCTGGGTACAGGAGCATTAAATATTGAGAATGAATCATTTCATCAATTATGTACTTAAGGTATATTAAAACAATAAAGAACACACCTTCGTTATATAACTCCCTAGGCCAGAAGCTCTTCTTTTGAAAACAGTATTTTGAATGGTGTAGCTGGCAGCAAATTAACCACTTTACATAATAAGAATCAGAAGGTTTTGTGTTTAGATATTTTATCTCCTAACAAAAATGAGTCTTAGTATTTTTCCAAATTGTTTCTGGATTGCAACATAGCTGAAGGCACACGAATCACTGCAGCCTTAATGTCTGAAAAGGTTAATAACTACTACCAGTGATCATCCAGAACCACTTACTCACACTTTACTAGTTGACAAGAAAATGTTTTCTTGAATATATTTTCAACTGTTTGCTGCTCAGAGTCAAAAAATGAGTTTTTAAAAACCCATGATCCAAGGCTTCACGATATTCCTGAGCTGTCAGGAAGGAGGGGAGCTGCTCCTTTTATTCAGGTTAGCTGCTAAAGGTGTATCAGCCAGCGTCCTTGACTATTTCACAGCTGGTCACTTCCGTATACCCTCCAACTCTGGTGGTATTCCTTCTGCTGAAAATTTTTAACATTTTAGTGACACAAACCTTATTTTTGGTGCTAAATCTTGGATGGCCTGACAGTTTGACTCCACGTTTATGCTCTTCTGTGAGACCACTTAGTGTCAGAGGTTTGTGAATTGCTAGGATCTTGTCATTCAAAAGAGTTTCGATGATGACATCCAGATACAAGCGGCTTTAATGTTTGAGAATCAGTTTGTCTGATGTTAAGGGTAGTGGGAGTCGGGGCTTGTGGGTTTTATTCCCTGCTCTGGCACTGATTTGTTATTGCTGAAGACAGAGAGTACCTTGTTGACAAGGCTCAGGATGTTTAATGCTTTATTCTGAAAACGCTGGTTCCCACAGTCACTTTACAGGGTATCTCAGCTTGCCATTGTTAGCAACAGGAGCAGAAAGAAAGGAGCCAATTTCTATTCAGCTTGCTGGGAAGAGTCAGAAAAAGTAACTTATGAAAATACTCTTTCTGTAAGGGTGTTTTTAAAATATCAAAATAATTGTTTCTAACTCCAAAACCAATGCTGGATCCAAGCATGACTACTGCATGCTGTCAAATTCTGTATTCTGGCTTATGCTCAGACCTTTCTGTACTAACTAAACTCAAAGCAGTGTTTGGTTTTATCTTCCTCCGCTTTAGGAAGTGTTCTCTTGCAGACTCCTGGCAATATTCTGAATATTAAACTTTAGTAATGATAGAAGTCTTCACTCTGACAGTGCTTAGAGGAAACTTGTGCT
This sequence comes from Rhagologus leucostigma, assembly GCA_013397725.1. Taxonomy (NCBI): domain Eukaryota; kingdom Metazoa; phylum Chordata; class Aves; order Passeriformes; genus Rhagologus; species Rhagologus leucostigma. The sequence goes on from VZTD01004439.1 coordinate 1,769,689, forward strand.
GCCTTCATTCTCCTTTTCCTTTCTTTTGAGATTTGAAAACTATCATTGTTTTACCCAAGACCACAGAAAAAGATAAGGTCAGTCTCTGTTACCAGTTTCCCAGCGAGAACTACAAGTCAGTGTTTCTGTTCTCCAGAATACAAGATGCAATGCTCAATTCGACAGTGTGGCCAGTGGCTGTAATTATGGGGCTCTGGTTTGAAGGGAAAACCATGGTAAAAACTGATGGACACAAAATGGTAAAGGCAGTTAATGAAAGCATGCTTTATAATACGATTATACTGGAAATCCCTATGAGAATGTGACCTGAGTGGCTTTTCTTGGCTTTTGGCTCTTCTGGACTAAAATCTTTCTTTCATAAGCTCATTCTAAACAGCAAGTACAGCCTACAGTGAAATTTGAGACACTGGCCACTTGCTCTTTATGCTCATTCCTATTGTATCAGGAATTCCTGATGTATGGAGCACGATAGACAGGTCCTTTCTAGTCATAGGTGATGTAGCTGTGGGCATCATGATTATCTCACTCTGTCTGTAATGAAAGAAATGACACATTTGGAAATAATGTGTCATAAATCTAGGTAGAAATTATATAGTTAGAGGTTATAAGATGTAAAAAGGCAAAACAAACTAGAAAGTAACAAACAAAACACCTACCCACCAGCTGTACATCTGCTTTGTGCTTTTCTGACGATGACCAGTTTTTAGCTGTGTTTCTCTCCCAGGAGAACATCCCAAATCCTGAATACATAGGTAAGAGGTGACTGTGAGAAAAAAAGGCTGCTTCCACCCTAAAACAGCATGAAAAACGGATCTCTGAGGGAGCGAGGAAGCTTTAAATCCCTGTCAGACCAAGGAGGTGACTGAGCTGAAGTAGCCACGGGGTGCAGTTCAGCCATTCTGCACAGCCTGGGATGGAGGGAATGTTTTCCCCGCAGTGGGCTGTATATTTTAAAAGTCCTGTTAGGTCTATTTTTTATAAAGCCCAGGAGAACAGGCATATAGCAAGCCTTGGCAGTTCTTGGGCCTTGGGGAACAGGGCCATGACAATATTTTGTGAAGGCCTTCAAAACTGAGAGTGAAGGTGAGCTCCTCAGCTCATTTCCAGTCCGAGGTTTTCCTGAGTATGTGCCTGGAAATAAAAATTCAAAAGCGTGTAGTGACTAATGGCCTTGGATATTTACAGGTTTATGCAGGGGCTGCTTCAGGAAATCCTCAAAATTGTCATATTGTGAGAAAAAGTTCAGTGGAATCTGACACATTACTTTTAGTTGTTGTTGTTAATTATGCTGCAGAGCCTGGCTCTTGTTCATGTTACACTTTTCCACCTTCCAGAAAAACACAGGCTGTCTGTAGGGCTGGAGCTGTGCAAAGAGGTCTCTGTTGGCTCTTCTAGTTCAGATCCTGATTATAGATACGTCTGAGTCCAAGTCTTTGAGTTATTCCTCATCTTAGCTTGACAAAGTAGGGAAGCTTGGAGGTGGGGAGTGCATTTGATAGAATTAAGGGGAACAAAAGGGCAGCTTTGATATCATAGCTTTTGACAAGGAGAAGAACTAAAGAGAATTACGGTGACCTCAAGTTGCCACAGAGTCTGCTTTAGCTTGGATTTTGTTTGGCAGGCTGGCTGGGAAAAAAAATAAATCAATATTCTATTCTAGGTGGCAAATATGTGGTTTTGCCTTATCTGTGATTTCTAAGGCATGAAATCAGCATCTAATAACACAACCTCTGTACCGAAAACAGAAATTTTTGAAGAGAGTCCATCTCTCGTGAAGAAAAGGGGGAAAACGCAATTTCCCTTCTAGTTTCCTATTATTGTTCTCCCCTCCCTTCCCTTCCAGGACTTGAAAGATTCCACCCCTATAGGAATGGCTTTTACTATTCACTTAATTTGCCTGGCGATCGTAATGTTCTGTGACTTTTTCCGTAACTGTTCTATTGGAGAGGATGCCTCAGCACCCTCCCAAGACATTACTGGGGAAGGAAGGTGGGAGGAACAGCGAAGGTTGAGCTGACTTCAGGACTGATGTGATCTTGCAGCTGACAGTGGGAGGCTTTTTTGCTCCTTTGCAATAACATTTGCTGCTATTGGAACTGTCAGTAAAGTGGGAAAAAGCAATTAATATTTTTGCCTCTGTCTTTCACAAAATCCTTACATTTCTGCAAGCAAAGCTCTTGAAAGAAATCATAGTTCACCTTGAGGAGCAATAGGAGAAAAAAGAACTATAAGAACTCTCTACGTGTCCTTTGCTCATTAACAATGACAGACTGTGGAGGAAAGATATCCCGCAGCACAAGTTTTGTAAATACAATTCCAATAAAATCTAATTTCAGGACAAATAAAAGTCAGAAAAGGAAGTTAATTGGACATTTCTTTTGAAAGCTGCTTTTTCTTCAACTTTTTGTATTAACAAGTTCAGCCAAAATTTTTGTCAGCCTGAAAGTGCAAGACAGAGAAGAATTATTATACTTCATGTCCATTAGGTGGAATGTTTTTTAACAAAATAGACCTTCCCCTTTTCCAGGATTTGCTGAGGAAGGTGGAAATCTGCCCGTGAGTGACTCACCGAAGTCCCACTAGCAGTGCATTTATTCTGTTATGTGCATCACTGATGTCCCGAGCCAAAAGGGAAGCAGCAGGAAACCATGACCTGTGCTCCGAGCAGTCAGACGGAATCAGGCAGTTTGATTTTCACAAGGTGATGAGCTGCTTTGGCTCCCGTTGGAATCCTGAGCTGCCTTTCTCTAGGGCATTGGGGATCCAAGCAGACAGGAGGCTGCTGCCCTCAGCAAAAGCCCTCGGTGGGTGTCCTGGGAACAAAGGCTTTTCCAAGTACCTGCTGGTCCTGAGTCTCCACCTGGAGCTGGGATTGCTTTGTTGGGTGATCCCGAAAAGCTTTTAGAAACTCACCAGGGTATTTGTAGGGGTTTGCTTTTAATTTTCCTCTTCAGTGGAATTGCAAAGAGCAAAACTCACACTGATGTAACCAGATTTAGTGTTTCGTTCCTGTTCTTGAAACCTTCGATCTCTACTGCATTAAATCTACTTTAAATCTGAAATATTTGTTAATGTAAATAATTAAAGCACATAAAGGGCAGTGCCTGAAAAGCCAAGCTGTGTTCACGATCCGATTTTTCTAAGCATTGAGTAGGTTCCTAATGGAAATCCAGCTCTCCTTGGGTTGCGTAGGCGCTCAGTAAGACTCCTTGAATTCATTACAGATGATGCACAATGCCTGATTCATTTACAAGAGTGTTAAAGTTCCTATGTAAACGTCTTTGAAATGAGAGTGTGTCTTAAAAATTTTGAAGTCCTTGGGATAGTTCATAAGCAGCAAATGTCTTTGAGATGCAAATATTTCCTTTTCTCACTGAAAGGCCAGCTGTACCCAAAAAGTCTGGGCGTGGGATGGATAATGGTGCTTAAAAGCTTCAACAGTGTTAATAAAAGGAACAAATTTTCTGTGGCTTGCAGGTTTTGTACAGTGTCTGCAACCAAGTCCAGCTTGTGTAAACCCTGACCTTAGAAATGAATCTTCAGCCACATCAGGCACAAATGGGTGGAACAACCAGGTTTAGGGGAGCCAGAGGGTTTTATCCCAGCAAATATTGATGTGTAGATGAGTAACAGTTATATCTAATTTTGATTCCTCTAAACCCCATTCAAAAAAAACCCAAAAGGGTTAATATATATTTCTGACAAGAATTATTAGGGGGGTTGATAAAGTAAAAAAAGAATAATTATTTAAAAGTAGGAGAAAATTTCTGAAAACCCAGTTGCATGTCTGTTGCTGAGAAATTCCTTGATAATTTGTAGGGAAATGAGTTATGGCAAGGAACTGAAGAAAGACAGCTTGCCTTTTTTGTCTGGCTCTAATCAAAATTCTGCTCAGATGTTTTTCGTGAGTTCCCCTGTCTGCCAAACTTGCAGATTTCAGAGAAGAGAGAAGGGCTGCGGGAGGTTTAATCTGGTTTCTGTTTTCCCACTGAATTATTACCACTCCAACTATTCTTTGCAGCGCCTGCTCTTTGTTTCCTGCTGTTTGATTACAAGCCTGTGTGCAGGTGAAGCCATTCACTCCGTGCTGGCCCCTCCACCGTGCCCAGGGCTGGGGCTGCCGGGCAGCGCAGCTCCCGTGGGGCAGAGCCTGCTCAGCAGCCGGGCTTGGTGGGGCTGCCGCCCCTCCTTCCCGAGCCACCCAGGGCCAGGAGGATGCTGCCCTGTGCTGCTGGTGAATGCCAGAGCTGTATTGCTGTGCACAAGAGCCTGGAGGAAGCACGGAAGGAATTGTAATTTGGAGAGGTCTGCTGGCAGCACAGATTAGACCTCTCGCTCTGGGCTGTGCCTAAGCAGTAGCTGTCTTTTCTTTCCATCAGAGAGCAAAGCTTTTGTGTAATACCTGCTTTAATTGAGCTGTGGATCTCTTGCTGGCTGCACTCTCTGTTATAAAATCTGTGACCGTGCTGGTATCACACACAAATATTGAAAGAGGGTTGTTTTGCTCAATATTCTGTAGCATTTATGGTTACATATGGGGGTTTTATAGGTATAGCTCAAAAGAAGCTACTAGCTTCATTGACTTTTTCTTGCCTAAGTAAGGAAGTCTCTGTATGAGTTGTGCAGACTGGATGTGAGTTTTCTTCTACTTCTACATTGTGTAAATTTGAACCTGAGACCTACAGCCCTGTATTCCTTGAGAACCTACCTTATTTGTCACTAGACAACTCAGTTCTGTCATTTTCACCACTAATGGGATTCTGTGACCTTGTTAATATAGCAATATGTTGCCTGTCATATCATCAGTAATGATGCCCCAAATAATAAAAGCAGGGGTAAAATGCCAGCCGAAAAAACAGTGGAGAAAAAAATTACATTCGTTTCTCTATATTCTTTTCCAGGAAATAAAAAAAAGCCTCCATTATCTTAAAAGAATTATATTACTTTAGAATCCTACTTAATGTGATGAAATAGTTAAAGCGCTGCTCATCTCTAGTACAATTTGACAAAATAGCTCTTTAAAGATCTTCTTAGGGAAAGGAGGGCATAAATACGGAGTGAATCTTTATAACATAGCAGAGCCCGTCATTAGATTAGGAGAATATTATGACACCAGATACCAAAAGAAAAATTTTTGTGAATGGACTTTATGATGTATCACGGCTTTCGTTCAGTTGTTTATCTCCTAACATTACATAATTCAGTATATTTTACCACCGTAATGATAAATATTGTTCTTATTGAAGTAATACCAAGTCTGACTATTTTATATATGTAAAGCTCATATGCATAGTACATAGTTAGGAGTGACCTGATGACTTCAGGTACTGAATAAATAATGGAAGGTAGGTATAGGAAAATGAAGTGGCAATCAAGTCTCCTGAGTCCCTGTCCAGTGCTACGTTTACCAGACCACACTGCCTCTTGATTTACGACTAAAATCTCCAAGGAAAGTTTATATTGCTGCCTGTCAGAAGGATATATGAAATGAGGTTGGAATCGCATTCATCACCACTCCATGCCCGACACAGCAAAGGAGGAAGTGAAGATCTGTGGATCTGGGCAGGATCACATAGGCAGAACTGCAAAGAAGGACTTGAAGATTCTTCTAATTATCACTCCCTTGTTACAAGCTAAGAGCAATGCCTTCAGAAAGCCAATAGGTTAATTCAAAGGCAGGCTTTTCAGCAGAGGAGGCGAAAGGTTTTCTGGGATTAGTGGCCTGTGGGGGAATGCCAGGGTCAATGAGCAAGTCTCCACTGCTCAGTGGAGCATCATGGTGATCACTCAAGCTGGAGCTTTCCTCTGCTGAGCCTGCCCAGTGTCACAGTGCAGTGTCACACTGAGGCCTGCCTCTGATCAAAGAGCAGCACAGCAGCGCTGCTGTCTGGAAAAGAAACCAGCACAGGAGTCTGCTCTGTGCTGCTTCCTGCACCGTGGGCATGTCAGCAAAAAAGAATTTTGTTACCCTCAGTGTAGTACTTTCTGTTGGATTCCAAATCCCTTGCGATGTCAGAGCCTTTTTCCGGCCTATGGAGGTGCTGTGTATTTTATCAGACCCAAAGGTGATGTACTGAGGATTTTTACATTATTGGGCATTTTCGAAAGTGATAAAGTTTGAATCCTAGCTACGTTCCTCCCTGATATGAAAATATCCTGCCCAGTTGGTTCACCTTGAATTTGCTGCTGAATGTAGTACTTAGAGCTGTTTACACATAATTAGCAACAATTCAAGGAAGGACTAAGTTTTAATAGCATTTATTTTACTGTACCATCTTTTACGTGTGCTGGCAGTTCTTATAGAGGAATTCATAACACACTATATTCCCCTGATCAGTATCCATGAAAGTCCTGGACAAGCATTAAAAATAATAGCTAAACAAGAAACAGTCACTGAGCTTTTGATGAATCCTTGTTATAGTACATATTAATTGTCTTGAAGAGCAAATAGTCTTCAAAGAAGCACTGAAACACATGCCTAGGGAGTCTGTGGAGTCTCCATCCTTGGAGATGTTCAAAACCTGACAGCTGTAGCTGGCTTTGCTGTGAGCAGGAGGGGTGGAACAGATGATTTCCAGAGGTGGAAATTTCTCAGCTGTTCTAAGACTGTGAGTATATTTGAGATTACATCCTGCATGGAAAATGGCAGATGTGAAACAAGGAAACAAAAAATAGCTCAATATATTGACTCCTTCTCTGGGCAAGCCAGAGTCCAATCAAATATGCTTAAATTTAGGCATGCATGTTGTGTAGCCCATCAAGCAGGCTTGCCACCTTGCCTTCAAGTAAATGGGCTATTCTTGTGCTTGAATCTAATATCCTTAATTGCTTCGTTGAAATCCAAGAAAGAAAATAAGAAATCCTTTTTAGAAAACACACAAATTTTCCCCAAATTAAAAATGTATGTTAAGCATTGCTTGAATATATATAAGTCTTAGACTAAATTTATGCAGAAGCTACAATAACATTACTAATTTGAGAGGTTTTTACTAAAAAGAAATTTGAGGAAGAAAAATCTAGTCAGCCTTTATCTTTCAGCTTTTACCAGCCCAAACTCCTGGGTTTCCATAAACAAGATTTAAAAATTAGTCTTTACAGGCTAAGTCTTAATAAAATCTGGACTCTCTAAAGGTTTTGTTGGGGGTGGGGTTAGGTGGAAGGGAGGTTATTTCTTTATCCTTTTTCTTAAATCAAAATAGTTCATGATAAACAGCTTCTATTGTCAGCCATCCTTTAAGCCAGGGATTGGTGTCAAACGGGGTTGTTTAATGCACAGGGCCTGCAAAGTATGCATCTTTCTTAGCACACAGCTCTAATCCTTCATGGTCCACCAACTCTACCTTTATGAGTTCTTTTGATTGGTAATTGAGAGAATAAATCTTTGAAGAACTTACATAAATGCAAAAAAGAAACCCCATTAAGATTCAAGCAGTAAAATGCCTGCTGACGTATTTTATATGGTACCTTCTCAGTCTTTTGCCATTTAAATTCATTTTACCAGACAAGCATTTGAGATTGGCATCCAGTTATGAATTTTGTTTTCTTATGCATTGTCATCTGCACCCTCTATATTTTAACTTTTAATGCCAGCACAGTGAGTGAACTGTTCTGAGAGCTGCATTCTTCTGAAGAATTTTGCAGTACTGAAGACGCAGAGCAGAATAAAGAATTCAGTGTGTTGAGGCACTTTTTTCCCCCCTTCCCTATTTCAGATATACAGATCAGACATTTTCAGCTTTTCAGTCAAGTGACCACAAGATCCTGGGCAAAAGGTGACTCAACAAAGGGGACATTGCAGCTGAAAGCCCTTGAAGTTATAATGGTTTTCAAAGACAAATGTTTCTCTGGTCTGTAGTGTACAGCTCAGCCCCTATAGGTTTGCTTACTTGCCCTACAGGTAGGAAGAATTATTTCAACATGGCTTGTTAGGTTAAATGTGACCTCATACAGAGCATAATAAAGGTAAATTTGAAGACTTCTTGGCTTTGTGCTGCTTTAGTTATCAATTTATAACTCCTCCTCCTCTGTGTTTCTGTTATAAGAGGAGCACAATCACATACCATAGGGGAAAATAGAGAACTTTTAGTGGAGAAATGTAAGAGATTCATCAAAATACTGGACCATTTGCATTGTTTATATATTTGGGTAACAGTTCTAAAAGCAGTACTGTAGTAATGTACCTGTGATATTGCATATTTAAAAGGCTGTATCAAAAAGATACCCCATAGAAAGATGAAAAAATTATGATTTCATAGCAGATATGCTGCTCATCCTGTGGGATCATGGCTGTAGAACTTGCACAAACTGCATATTGGCTTTGCAAAGAGATAAGTTTCATTTCTACGGGCTAATTGACTCAGTCTTCTTCCAAGGTTAGCTACAACTAGAGAAACAGGCATGCTTGTTTGTGATGTACAATCCATTGTGTATTGTCTTTAATATTGAATAGGTCATAACCTGTTTGTAGGGCGGCTGAAATAGGAGTAGAAGGCCTTGTTTTTTATCTGCTGGTACTGTAGGTAGTGTTGAACAATATGCAGAGGCAGCCCCATGTCATGTTCCAAACCTAAGCTCCTTAAAAAAATAAAATAACATTTCAAAGCTGAAACTTCGAAGGGGAAATACTTGTTCCTGTTTCTCTGCATAAAAGTCCAGGCACGGACCAGGAAGAAAATTTTGTGATAAATACTCAGTAATTAGATAAGCAGTAATTGATAGGCGTTCTTAAACTCTTTTGGCAAAAACTCATAATGAGTTCATAGGACTTGGATGTTCAGTGCTTTATAAACCAAAAGCCAGAACAGAAAGTCTTGCCTTAAACTTTAATTCACAGAAAAACATGATACCAAACCAAATATGTTTTTCTGTCAATACAGTCTGGGGAGAAGGGAGGACAGAGAAGTACTTTTATTTCTATTTTTGTTGGAATTTAACAGCCATGAAGTTGTCACACTGGTATTCTCAAAGACCAAAAGTTTCTGTCCGGCCAAGTTCAGTTTATGCAGCGCTAGTTCAAATATTGCTGTGCTGCCACATCCACGCCTGCTGCTCTGCACAGGGAGGGAGAGCATCGGGGGGGTGTTTGCAGGGTGCGACCCGCCTGTCAGGCTGACGTGGCGTGTCCTCTCTCATGGACAAAAGCTGCAGCCAGGAGGGATTTGGTGAAATGGAATTGGCTTTAAGGAGAGAGTAGTCCCAAGTCCTAAATATTGCAAAAACAAGATGACAGCCAAAACCTTTAGTCAGTCCTCTGTGTTAGTAAAAATTTCCTTCTAAATGAATGTTATTTGATCATATTTGACTTAGTCAAACTTTTGTATTATTTCTCACGTTGGAATACTGTTCTACTCCCTGCCTCGTAATTTTTCTATGTAATATCAGGTATTTAAGAACTTCCAGTAAGGAAAAATCACACAAGGTCTGGGGTATAACCCATCTGTAAATTGCTTTATCTGCCCACACTGACAGTAGTCATAAGATGACCGTTCTTCTTACAGTAGTCTTAACTTACCTCCAGTGCTTTGTAGAGCAGCTCCAAATCCGAAACTGACCTGCAGGCCCCACCAAAAACCTCACACATACCATCAAAGCCTACTTCCTTCTGTCCATACCAAGAATTTGTAGACAATAAGGACACCATGAGATGACATTAATCAGAAAACTGTGGTGGCATTCTGAATGGAAGCTGTAGTGGGCTCTTGGAAGACCTTTATGTCTAGCTTCCCAGTGCTCTATGAAAATTTGCCTGAAGATGATCTTTTTGGAAAGCACCAGTTTTAGCTATATTTAACATTATAATTAGATTATTTTTAACATAATCAGTATTATTATTTCACTTTGCTTAATCTCCATGTCTGCCCTGACTCCATGTTCCCGTCCCCTTTCACACTTTCTTCCCCTTCAGCCTGAAGGTTTCCTTGCTTTTCCGTCTCAGCCACAACTCCTTCTTTTCCCTGCCATTCCTGTTTCCCCTGGAACTGTTGTGCAGCTACACTATTTTTTCCTTCTCCATTAGCCGTAAAGTACTGCCTCACAGCTGCTGAGCTGAGCATTCCCATGTGCTGCTGTCCAGATGTGACATGGGTGATTCCAGTTCTTGTTTCCTTAACTTGTAGCAGCATTCCCTAACAGAGGCAGCTGTAATGGCTCTTCCACTTTATATTAAATTCTTTTTTAATGAGGGCAGTTTTGCTGGTCAGCTTTGTTCTGCACAGAAATATATGCACAGTTAACACCATATATTTCAGCTAAATCTTCAGATTGTCATTAGAGACATGACAGCCTCACGGTAGCTGCTCCTACTGTCCCTAAACAGGGACTGAAAAGATCAGCAGCTTTTTAAGAAATACCTTCCTACTGCAGGGCAGTATTCCTCGGATTGCTATGTATTTAAAATTTATACGTTTTGTATTAGAAGTTAAATTATAGATAAGTGCAGCAGCATCAGTATCACATTCATTTCTGGGTATATCTAAGATAAAGGAGGGTAGATGCTGTCAGCTTTAGGTACCTTTGTCATTTCAGCTGTAAGGGTCAAACTAGTCAGAGTAAACTTAAGTTTCAACATTCCTTCAGCGCACCCTTTCTTAAAGCCTTAAATCCTACAATATTGGCCAAGTTTGCACTGTAGCTTGCTTTGAATTCAGTAATTTGAATGATTCTGGGATGGAACAGAGGAAGAGGCAGATCAGGTCTTTTGGGTAGCACTAGTGTCCCTACCCCACTCAAGAGATGGTGGTGGCTGGAGTGAAGCTCCCCCCAGGATTTATCTGGGCAGAGTTGCGGTTATCTGCGAGGGCTGGAAATCCAGACTGGATGTGCTCTCCCTCGCCTGCTGCACGCAGTCTGTCACAGGGACCCCACCTGCCCGCCAGCCTAATTCAGCTTAGAATTAATGTCCCCCATGCTGTCCCAGGAGCACTTTGGGCACCGTGGCTTCAGGCACATGCACATTTGGACAGGCATCACCACAGTGATTATACTTGGGCAACCTGTTGAGCTTTCTTTAATTTAATTTAATTTTTAATAGAGCTTGACATATTTCCAAAGTATAATCAATGCAGTGACATCTGCTTGAGTCCTGGCTCCACAGGTCCTGTCTAGCTCTAGGTCTTATTCCCAACCTTCATTTAGCTAACTAATGTGCATATTTAATGATGTGCACACAGTTTCCTGATCTTGGAATGCAGTATCATGTCTGGCTGGAGTGATTTCAAGTCATTATTGTCTTGTTTCTGTCTTGGGCATGGTCCAAGACTCTCTACTGCTGCCTGTTAACTTTCCACTGGCCCTAAACTCTGAGCAAAACCATTAATATTTTTATTTACAAGTGTAAATGAAACATTTCTGGGAGAAATAAAATAACAGATTAAAGCTGTCATAGTCTATAACCTTCTCCATGCCAGGTACATATTTTCCCTTTGCTTTAAGATCACCAATTATGCTGACTGGAAGGTGAGAATGGATTTTGTCTTGTTAACATTTTTTTTTTTCTCTTTCACATTAAATCAGATATTAGATCCAACAGCTATATATTAAGTGTTGTGGGGAATTTTCCAGACCTCTTTTCCCTCATCTCCTGATAATTGCTGTAACAGCTGAGTCCATGGGAACAATTTCCCTGAAGTGCATTTAACAATGCTAGCAGACACTGCCTGCTTGGTTTGCTGACAATTTCCTTTATTCTTTAATAATGATTTCATTTAACACCTTAATGAAAATAATGTAGGAGATAAAACTTTAAGTTATAGTTAAAGCGTTCCTGTACTATAATTGGCATTGACCTTACCAATTAAATGTAATAAGAATTAAAAATTTATGTATTTTAATTGTACATTTAGTAAGTGAAGAATATAGCTTGTCTAATAAACATACAAAGATTTGTTTAGTTATTGGATTAAGTCCTTAATTTTGTGGAATTCAATTACAAGCATGGGGAGAAAGATGATGTTACGGCAAAAAGGAAAATTACAAATACTATTTCTTAACCACTTTCCTTTTAATAATGAAAACTGCAATCATAAAAGTATTTTTCAGCTCAAAGCTTTTATTTATCCCATTCCATTAAAAGCATATGAAGGAATTGCATACCTTCTTGTGGCATGCTTAGGTAAACTATTTGAAAACTCTCTGGCATTCAGCATAAACCCATGGCAGGTAACTGGAAATAATTAATTTTGATGCTCCTGATGGAGGCTGAGCACGAGGTTTGAATGACGTTTTGTATCAGAAGCTCCATTTTTCTTTGGATAAATGAGTCTTTTCCCTTTTTGGTATTCCCAAATCTCACTGCCAATTCAATGTGGTCATAAAAAGGAAGTGTTAGCGTGGAACACCAGCCAACTTTTTGACAAGAAACATTGTACACCCAACTTGATGGTAATCTGAACCATGATCCTTTTCCAAAGGGAGAAGGCTGTTTCCATACATTTAGGGAAACCATTGCATTTGAGGTGCAACTTCTGGAAACCAGTGTTCTCTCTCCTTCTGTTCAGGCAGCTGCAAGTGCCAGATGAGCATAGCACCCATCTTCTCTGTCTTGCAGTTTTTGCATTTCTTGTGGGACTGTGGAGAGACTGTGGCACCCTTGTCACTCTGTGCTCCCAAAATACAGCAACAAGTAGTGCTGGGCCTGCACGATGGCAATGTTCTGTAGCAGGGAACTCAAGAGGCCAGCAAGCTAGAGCAGCTTTTTTAAAAGGGAAGAATTGATATGTGAGGCTTGTCCCTTTTCAATTTCATGTTGCCTGCCAGTCTGCCTAGAGGGAAAAACAGACTGTGGCTGCGCTTCCAATTAGCAATTCCCACAGCAATTTTTGACCTGACATAAATAACGTGGCACAATATGCAATCCATGTCAGGCAACTTCATTTACAAACAGATTCTAGGATACTGAATGATGATTCATGATCAGGACACTGGGGGAAATCTCTGTCAAATGCAATATGGCAAGTATGAGGGATTGAAGATGGCAAGTTGGGAGTGTGAAACATCTGGAAAAACACAGGGGAAACCTTGGCCATGGTGACATCAGTAGGAACTCTGCCACTGGCTTCCATGGGACCAGGGTTTTACTCTGACTTTTATAGGCAAGAGACAGAAATAATAATAATAATCAAATAACTCATTCACGGAAAAGGGAATTTGGCTTTTTCCTAGACCAGAAGACACACATTGTGCCTCCTCTCTAAATCTGCGCTTAGATGGGCCAAAAGAATCCTGCCAAAATGATGTTGTGAAAGCAAGCCAAGCACAGCTCCAGCAAGGGTGACACAGTGTCACTTCTGCCTAATGGCTGTCTCTACATGTGGCAGTCGGAGAGATGCACCAGAAGTGTGCCTGTGTGAGTTAAGGACTCACAAGTTAATGTTTCCATGGCACTGTGTGCTTTCCAAGCCATCCTGGGTTAGTCTCAGCAGCTGTGCCAAGTGCAAGGTGAAAGTGGGCTTGCCATAAGATATTCTGTGAATTGTGTTGGAATATTTCAGTCTTTGGAGTAGAGGCTGGGTTCCGGGGGGTTAGAAACTGCCAAAAGGACCAGATTAGTTACGTCCAGAGAGCCCAGGTGGTGTAATGCCTAAGAGCAGTTGTAACATTTCTAGGGACTGCATACTTCCCAGGAAATGTTTAGCTTAGGAATCTGCTGGAAAATTTGTCTTTCTGGAAGACTCCCTGGTTCCACAGGGGTTGTCTTCCACATCTCCCCAAATTTGAACCAAAGCCAGTGCTGTCCTGATCCTCCCCCTAGCTGGCAATGCAGTTGCTTTTGTCTGATGGAGCTAAAACAATTTTAGTATCGTACTTCCTGCCCTTTCACTGTCAGTGTCTTTTATGGATTGCACAACGTTCTTTGTCTCACCCTTCAGCAGAGCCATGCAATTCCCAAGAATCGTTCTGTGGCTGTGCCCAACCCAAAAGGCAGACCTGCTGCACAGCGCACAGTGCAGTCCTGCCATCCCTGTTGTTCAGGGAACTTCTGGAATCCATCATCTCCAGTGCTTGGTGCTGCTCACTTTCCCACCTGGTGTGTGGAAAGGGTATGAACTATCCCCACAGCTGGGTGTTGGAAAATACTTCTAAACCAGTTTAAGCAGACACAGTTTCCTGATTTCCATCACGCTCAGTCTTGCCCTTGATTTCACCTGTATTCACAGGAAATAAAAGCCTCATTCAATGAAAAGCCTTCAAACTCCCCCTCTCCTGCCCATAGGTGCAGTGACCTTCAAGAGTGTGTTTAGTGGACTTCTCATCTGAGACACTCAGGGATCATAATGTACTTAACCTTCCTGGGGTTAAGATGTGAGGGCTGAGTATTATTCATCCTTCCTAACATCTGAGGCCTAATCATCCCAGGGAAATCCATTGTTTCTTTTGCCTCTTGCAGCCTCCAGCTTCAGCTGGACAATTGTGCAGTGCCACTTTGAAATTCGAGGGCCATTGAAATTCAATGGCTCCCAAAGTGCTACAGACACAGCCTGAAAAGACAAAGGGTGAGGGGAAGCCTCTGGAATCAGTGTGGTTTGGTAATCCTTACAAAATTAGGTTGGATATTAAGACTCTTTTATCGCAGGGTTTCTGCACTGCTAAATCAATCCCCTCAATAACAATAGATCCTTGTCATACTCCTTGGGATATTTTTATTATTTAGGTTGGGAGCTGTGCAATGACTTCTCTAAGGATTTAAAAGACAATTGGCATTTTGGCCAGTAACTAGATAATGTCTTGCAAGGTGGAAAAACATACATGGGGCTTGAAATGAGGAAAAGGGTGGCAATCTGCACTCAGTATTTGCTTTCTGCTGACAGGTTGGCAATCTACCTCTGTACCTTAGCCAGTATAACATTCACCTGGTTTTGGAAAGGAGGGGCTATTGCATCTTTTTGATTTTAGTTTCCTTTTGCTGACTACATTATAGTGGAAAGACGACAGATGAGACAAGGAGAACAGGCGTATTTTTATTTTTTCTTCTGTGACAAGTTTTGTCTATAAAGAATTAGGAAAACAGCTGATGATGGCTGCTGGTATATATCAGCGTACAGTTAGAAAATGCTTCTATTGGAGGCATTGTAGTATATTATAAGCTAATCTTCATCTACTTGCTTATATTGTTGAGATTGATGGCCTCATCTTTTTCCTACATCTCCTTTCCTAGAGGTTTAAGAAATAAGAAACCTCACAAAGGCACCTTTATAATTTTTTTCCCCACTATTAATTCCCATCTTGAACTACCACGTGTGAAGTGCTGTTCTCCCTCACTTCTCCAAAGCACAGGTGGGGCTGGCTGAGCAAGTGCAATTGGCCCCTGCATCCTTCAGGGGCAGTCCCCACCCTTGCTTCTTCCCCGGTGGGTGATTTCATAAAGGAGAGCTTGGAGCGGGTCTTCTTGGTGTAATGGGAACTCTTGAGGGTGCAGAAGGGCTGGAATGGAGGTCAAAGCTGCTGGAGAGTGGGCTTTGAGGGTCTGCAGGTGGGGTGAGGGCATCAGATGGGCAGTGCCAGGAGCTTGGTGGCTTCTTGTGGGGACAATAAAGAGTTTTTTCAAATATATTAATGGTAATAGGCATTGTAAAAATACTATCAGCCCATTGCAGGATGAGGATGGTCACCTCACAAACAGGGACAGGGACAAGGCAGAGGTGTTCAATGCATTCTTTGCCTCTGTCTTCAATATGAATGGGAGACCAAGGGGTCTCAGTGTCCTGAGGTGGAGAAACATGACTGCGAGATGGATCAACTCCTAGTCAACCCTGAAATTGTGAGGGGTCTGATGCTCCAGCTGGATCCTTACAAATGTATAGGACCTGATGGGATTCATCTAAGAACCCTCAAAGAGCTGCTGATGTCATCTCAGTCTACAACATCCTCGTGAGGGGAAGAGAAGGAGCAACCACTGGTTTCTCTCTGGTGACCAGTGACAGGACCCAAGGGAATGGCCTGAAGTTGTGTCAGGGAAGGTTTAGGTTGGATATTAGAGAAAGGTTCTTCACCCAGAGGGTGGTTGGGCACTGGAACAGTAAGACCAAGGTGGCCCAGGGATGATTTCCTTCTGAGCATATAAAAAGGATGCCTGTGTGTATTTATCACAATGAGCCTTGCCGCCTCTCTGTCTGAAGCTCTGTATTCACTCTCCATTTCGGCTTCTGATCAAAATCACCATTGGCACCAAATTGCATAATAGGTGAAGTGTGCTTAACCCATGGTTTATTTGGCAGACATTTGCCTGTGCGGTTTTATTTATGGTGTTTTTTTCAAAGATTGATGGCAGCTGACAGGAGGTACTGAAACAATTGATAAAGGCAACTGACATTTTGTCAGCTGTCTGGGTGACAGGAATATATTACTTGCATTTAGATTGTTTTGTGTGAATAAGTCATCATTCATGCCAAAATTCACCTTTGGCCCTTTCCAACTGGTTCTTGAAAAGTGGCTGGGAAATGTGTTTCCTTAAGCAGTGAGCAGCTTGCTGTAAGGAACAGATGCTTACCCTCAATTAAATTCTTCATAGAGATACTATTTAAATATTTAAAACATTATTGATGTAGTTGATTGAATTCTGTTCATGGCAAAGTTAAGGACAACATATTATTCTCCTCTTTGAATGCTCTATGAAAAAAAGCCAACAATTTGGTGAAACCCAGTCAGGCAACTTAATATGGATGAGAAGTAAGCCTCTGTGCAGTGTATTTTAGCTGTCATTTTCTCTTTGAAATGGTGCTAACAGTCTTTGAAAGGATTGAAGTCTTGCACCTGCCAAGGTTTTCCACCTGTCCATGATTCTCCAAGTGATGCATATTCCAATCCCACAGTGTCATGGAAGTGATCTCTTTGATGAGCTTTGATCTCTTTGTTTCTTCACTGCACCTCTAAGTCATCATAAAACACCTAAATGGCAAAGTTCTCATGCATAAATATTGCACAGCAAATGGCATAAGGGGTTTTCCTTACGTGGGTATGCAAAAACTGAGGCGAGGGGAGTCATTTTGAATGACAGAGGTCCTGTACTGCCCTTCAGAAAATGCCTTCTGCTGTTACAAATGTTCTGCCTGCAGGCGTACTAATTGCCACCGTGTTTCCCAAAAGAGGGTAGTAGTTGAGCCAAGGATAGATGTGATGGAGTGCTCCTGCCCTGTCCCTGCACAGTTGTTTGTCTCCATAAGACATTACGGACATGAATGAAAGCGATGAGACATGGCCAAGTCCTTTATCAAACTCTTTCAGTGAGGAAAGTGGGAAGTCTTTTCCAAGACTTGACACTTTAGTTGCGTGTGTTGGAGTTTTTCGCATGATGAGAATCATGCAGTGATCATCAATGTTACTCTAATTGCCTGTACATGCACTGACAGGGCCAGTGAACCCAGATGCTTCCCAGGTTGATCTGTTGTTCAGCTGCCTTCCTCCCCTGCGATACTTTTCATTTCTTGGTACTCTTCTTTCCACCTGAACCTGATGCTGTCATGGAGCAATAAGAAGGCACTTCTCAGAAATGTGAATGCAGAAAGAGACTGAATCAGTTCAGCTCCTCAGGCTAGATTTTGGATAGGCTGCACAAACGTAGACGAAGCTGAAAAGTCACCCAAACACAGTCTTTATTACTGAGGATTGTCACTAGGATGTAACCAAACAAATCCTTGGTGCTAATGGAGCAACGGCAATGAGTAACAGAAACTGGGGAGGAGGAGAAGAGAAAGTTCATTTTGAGCTGTTTCCATTGCCACATTTATTGATGAGATGCATGGGATTAACAGTCTTGGAAATAAATTCATCCAAGATAATTAATTTTTCCTAATTCATAGACTCTCTACATCATGCCTAATAGCTTGGGACATGAATGCCAATAGATGTCTGCTTCTGCAGAATGCGCTCCATGAATATTTTTTCCCCATTTCTCTCTGAAACTCCACAACTTTTCACGACCGGTATTTTTGCAGAGCTGCAGGATAAATCCCCATCTGGCTCTTGCTGTGCACCAGCACGCAGAGTGTATTTATTGGAAATGGCTTGGCATTTAGACTTTTTCCATTGGCACTAATATGCACCATGTCAGGCTACATCAGGCTGTGTTACAACATGTGGCTTGATGGGACTTGACATGACCTGACATAGCACAATGTACGTGTCTCCTTACATCAGAGACTAACAGAAATACAGCCTAATAAAGAGTAATAATGCACAAAATACAAAGACTTTATTGCTGCCTTTCATCAGAGGCAGGTAGCACGTGTTAGGTTTCTGGCACACATTTAATTGTGAGTTTTTTGCAGTAAACTCCCATCCTGCTATTTGTAGCCTTATGCAACTACAGATCTGCTGGTGGGTTAAAGACCACTTTTTATCATTCCCTTTTGCAAATGTATTGAGAATGCAATTGTGTAATAGTTCAGATATTTTGCCATCCTAAGTGATTCAGTTTATCATACTGGCCCATAATGTTCTCATTTGCCCCTTCTCTGATATCTTAATTTGTAGTATTGCTAGAAGTGTGGTATTTAGTATGGCTTTCAGCTTCTATTTTCAAAGTTTCTCTTTGCATCTCTAATGCTATGCTCTATCTGCTCTGCCATCTTCTTGTAATCTACTTGCTGCTCAATACTTCACTAAAAAAGTTACTTAGGTATGGCTGAGTGACCTCTTTTGAAGCTATCAATAACTCATTTTGATTTCTGTATTTTTAGCGAAGGCTTGCACAAGCATTGCTTTGAAAAGCAATGAAATTTCAGAATTTCAGTGCAATTATTCTGCTTTTGGATGCTGATGACTCACAGGGAAACTTTCCATTGCTTTTGTGGAAGAAAATACTACCAAGATGTCATTTCCTAGAGGAGTTTGGGGGACAAAGGAAGGGAAGTCCTTCAGCTCTGTAAATGATGAAGGAGTGAGTAGGTTTTTGTCTCTAGGGGTACATCTGCTTTTGATGCTGAAGGCCTGTTTGTCTTCTCTGACTGCAGTTGTCTGTTGGTATTACACATTTTCACCACCACCAGAGACAGGGGTGCATATAACATAAAGAAATGGACATTAAATAGACGGCCGCAAATCACAGATGAGGCTGATTCAAAGTTTTTGTTTGTTTGCTGGTCTTCGTTTACTGGGTTTTACTGTTTTAAAATATATATGTGAGACTTCTTAAGAATATTTGAGCTGGATCTGCTCTTCTAACCTGGAGCTTTTGAAACTCCTGCTTGGTGTTGCAGCTCTTTTGGCAACGAGCGCATCACTTCAAATCTACATCCAAGGGTAACTGTGTCCTCCATTTAAATTCAGTTCAAGCCACATAATTTGAAGAACAAATATACGACAACAAATATATTTCAAGAAATGTCAATAAAAGACACAAAACCATGGTTGCCACTTAGTATTTGGGGGGAAACATAACCACAAAAAGTTGAGTGATGAATGTAGGTGTGGCAGTGGCAGATTAAGTGTAGTGTCTACAAGTACTGATGTGTGAATGAATGAATAGAAATTCTACCGGCATCTCATGAATAAAGTCTGAGGCTGTCTGAACTACTCAAAAATACTCTTCGTGTGAGTATAAAACCCCCAAATATTACCATTTTCAGTTTATGAATTTTAAATGAACCCTAAAATTAACACTTGTATCACAGGGGGAAAAAAATCCATATTTCAAAGAATCAAAGGAAGAAAACGTGAAGCTGATCTTATTGACTGCTTCATAAAAAAATTGAGAAACTCACTTTACATCACTCTTTGACATCTTTAAATGGTAATTTCATCTTTCAAATGTCTTTTCATTCTGTGTCTTCATCTTCCTTCTTCAAAACTCCCTTTCAAGCTTCTGAAGGTATGGGACTTTTCTTTAGTATCAGGGAAAAGAGTTAGGAGAATTATCAGTTAATATATGGAAATCAGACTTCCTCTCTTGAGCTAGAGGCATGTGAGCAGGGAAAAACATTCAAAGTCAACTACAGCAAGATGAGTTTAATCTGACAGTTTGGCTGTCTGAAATTCTGTAATTTTACCCATGTGATTCTTTTAGTCCTCTTGTGCTATTCCTTATAAATATGGCATAGCATAATGGGGACTTCCGAGCTATTCTTCATTTTAAGAAAATTAACTGTTTCTGCCTGCTGACTGCTTAAGGTTGCTTCTTCTAAAATTAATTTCAAAGGGGAACTGTAATCTGCCTTTTCACTCCAAATAAAGTGTGAAGCTCCTGACAATAGCCCTTTCCCTCCAGAAGGACTGGTATCCAAAATGGCACCAACCAGCTTTGGGAAATATCTGAGTGCTGAAGCCTACAGTAATTATGCAAAAGGATTTCCATTCTTCCAAATACATGTGTTGGATTTCAGATTATATTCGTTTAAAAAGCCTGTAACCTTCTGCACTAGAATGTGATTGTTTCATCATACTCTGCTCTTAAACCTGCACACAGGAAAGCCAAGTATGGAGTGGAGCAGGTAACCCACCACCCTCTGCAGTCCAAAGGTCTGCTCTGGGTATTGCCTCTCCTCACTTGCTTCCTTAAGGTAATCCTTCTGTGCTGAATCATGTAGGAAAAAATTACATTTTTTCTCAGATGTGACAGGTAAGGGCAGCTGTGAAAATCAGGTCTGAGCTATTTGGTGGTAATGGAGTATTTTGGGTAATTGCAGTACCAGCCACTAGACTGTACCACACCAGCTGTGTGGAATATGGACTCTGGAAATTTCAAGGCAGGTACTGTTGTCATCTGAAATCAGAACAGCTGCAATTATGTTGTGACAAGTGATAAGAATTTTCTATTTCAGGAATCATTTGCTTACACTTGGGATGTGTTGATCAAAAGCTCTGGGGTGAATCACAGTCTTCCTTCAGGAAGAATTTTTTGTCTAGACAGCAGGGTATTACTCCTTGTGCCTCCAGTGAGTACTGCAACTTTAACATTACCAATTTTGAATGAAAATGAATGGTTCAAGTTATAATTATTGATGCACTGTTCTTCCCAATTTGAATAAACATTACGCTATTGCCTGTCTAGAGTATATCTTAATCGTAGAAACTCTTCGCTCTATTAATCTTAATTACCTCTGCTTCAATACTTGAAGGCTGGGGATGGAGTCAAAATAAAAGGCGTCAAGAAAACATTTGTTTCTAATTGTCAGATGGCCAGTGGCTTCAATGGAGGTACACAGCTACCCTGTGGAGTGTATAGAATTGGGGAATAAAGAACTTACGGGGGTTTTAATGGGGTCTTTTTCCCTAGAGTTAGCTAACATTTTACCCTGCCTTTTCCGGGTGTTGATGAAATGGGCTGTTCAGATCCTATGTGCTTGGTCAAGATGTGTGTGTGAGAAAGACAAATCATAACTATTTTCTTGGAGTAACTTTTTTTTAAGAATCCTCAATTATCGTTAAGAGTAACAAGTTAATTTAGAGGGAACCTTATATTGGCTGTCAGCATCCAATAAGAAATTATCCCCCTATCCAAACAGGTATCTCCCTCTACTCTGACTTGACCCATCCCAAACTGTATGTCTGTCAATCAGCACATGTTCTGTCCATTGCCAACATTCCTGTAACCCTGGTGCCAGCATATCTGCTCTAACTTGTCATGGCTTATGAACACTTGTACCATTCAGTCTGTGCAGTACTTACCTGTGAAACAGAAATGATGTGATGGGGGTAAGTTCATCTTTCCACTGGCTTTCATCAGTTTCAAGGAGTCATCTCCCTGTTGCTTTCAAACTTCTCCAGATTAACCCTCTTCCTCCCTGCTCTGCCTGGATCTATAAAGTGCTACAGTGATAAACATTATTCATATTCAGGATAAGTCACACTATATCCTTGTGTGACAATTTAATTTCAAGAAAGGGCCTTACAGAGTTGTGGTGTAAAGAGTGCCATCATTTATTCCAGTCATATTAAACTGTTTTGTTAAAATTTTTCTTCTTTTTTTTTTTTTATTCTGCTTTTGGAAAAAAACCAAACACCTGCTGTTGTAGTTATCAGTTTCATCTACCAGAAGTAAAAAGCTACTGCATTTCATAGATTATTATATCTCCTATTTCTGTTAGCATCACATTAACATAGCACTATTGTGCTAAGAAAAAGGTCCTGCGCATGAACAAAGCTTGAAGAGCAGTGAGATGTGTCTTTCCAGGCCGGAATGACTGTCTATTTTCACTTGTAATAACAAACGTAGAGTCTGCTCAGTCTGCATCCCAGGATAGTAGTTGAAAAGGAAGAAGTAACTTTGTAAATGCTGTGAAATGGTTTCTGATTCTTTCCAGTGAATTGCACGGGAAATGAAGGCACAGGTTTGTGACTCTGCTGTTCTGAGGACACCCCACAGGAAAGCATGAGGCAAAATTCTGGTAAATTTACCAGGAGTTTTTTTATGGGTTTCATCAGTGGTCATTGGGTCAGCCCCTAAATCTGAGTTTTCTTTTCCTGGGGAAAACCACTTTTTGCACAACACAACATGGCTCTGTCAGCTTTTCGCTTGCATTATTTATTCCGGTTTTAAAGTTTAAGGTAATAAAATAGATTAGGCGTTATCTCTGTATCTGCCCAATCTGTTTCATAATGAATTTTAAAATAATTTGGAGTGCTACAATGACAAATACTTTACCCCTTCAGAGAGACCTAGCCTAATGTACTTTTCAGGACTGATAAATAGAGTTTGCACTTTTTGACATCAGCCTATTCCCTTGAGTGAATTTTAAGTTGCATTGTATTCACTATGGGGCCATCTTCTGGTCAGTTTGCTGCTATAAATAAGCACACTATTTATAACTGTATGGAAGAGAAAATGTGCATTAGAAACATTTATGGTATCTACTGGAAGTGCTAATTAAATTATATGGTGAATACGTGCCTCACTGATTTAAGTATGTTGAACACTTCACAATATTATTTTAAATAAATGAACATATGCTCTCTTCTCCCTTGCTAACATTCTTTCTCGTTATCTTGTTAAACACCTTAATTTTAATTGACTCCTCTGCAAAGACAAGCAAAAATATCAAAATTCAAAGCTCCATACAGAATCTGTGGCATTCTGGAAACAAATATCATCTTCTGTAGTCTTTTCTTTTTTCTTGATCAATTTCTCCTATTGCAAAAAAACCCATGGTGTATACAAAGCAAACAGTGACAGATCATGTATGCAGACGTTTTATTGAGATTTGCCATTAAATAACTGATTTTTCTCCCCTTGTCTACCTAGTTTTCCTTTTAGCTTTCATGAATGGAAAGCTAGTTAACAAAACAAAGCTATTTCTATTATGTACTGTACAAAGAATTCACCCTCGGTCTTAAGAGCTACTTGCAAACTTTTGGGGGTCACAAACATGTCAGTCCCAATCCATTACCAGTCTTTATTATCCGTGGAAAATATCTAAGTGCAAAGCTATTTTCATTCTTGCAATATGTCCTGTTATGTTCAGTCTGATTTCTACCCTATAAGAATTGTTTTCTGTTTGTAAAACCAGCGGTGAATGATCTTGCAAACCTCCGATGCTAGGCTCTAGATTGAGGTATTCGTATTTGTTGAAGGCATATTTTTTACCCAAGCCTGTGCAGTAATTACAGGCTATTCTTTACTCCTGTATGTGTTCATCTGTGCAGTTTCAGCAGAACAATCATTTGTTGTGCGTGACAGCTGTCTATGGGTTAAGATGCTTATTAACAGCCTTCTCCAAAACTTGCACTGGAGTCAAAGCATAAAACACTGGATGGAGTGATTCCTGCCCACTCTGTGCTTTGGGTTCAGCCAACAATAACTGAGAGAAGTTTAAGATTGAGGGTAGTTACATAGGCAAATGTCCTCAAAGTGATGATGATGATGATGATGATTATTATTATTACCTGTAATTACAAGTGTTAAATCAGTAGTGATATTACAGGTGATATGCCCTGCCCTTGGCCCAAGTAAACACTGGTAGAGCACAAATAGTGAAGTCCCATCAGTCACTGTTTGGAGAAAGGCATCAAAATAAGATGGGTTCTAAACATTCAGCCCTGCTCACGAGGGAGGTGCTGCCATTAAAGCCTGTAGGGAAATCACTATGGATTGGGGTTTGTATCCTGACTGAAGAATCCTTTAACTACAAGCTTGTTACAGGAGGCAGAAGGTGGCAAACCCCTAAACAGCTGGGAAAGGACCACCTAGGTTTGAACTTTCTGATCTTCTGTCCCTCTTGCCATCAACTTTCCTTGGCAATTCTGAAGTATGTAATCCTGAAGTCCTGAAGTGTGTAATCTCTTGGTTGCTCCTTTCTTTTTTTTTTTGGTTTATTTTTTGTTTTGGTTGGTTTTTTGGGGGTTTTTTTTGTATTTTTTGCAGCTTATAGCAATCATTTTGCAGGGATAAAAAAAATAAATTATACCACACCTGCTTTCATTTCCTCATGGTGTTCTGCAGGTTGTGTCTAAGAAGTACCAGTGATCACATTATTTGTTAGGATAAATTAGCACAACAGCTGTGTTCTAAAATAAACAAGAAAAAATTGCTGTACTTGATAGTCCATTAGTGGAAGAAGACTGTGGAGGTGCAGATTATAACAATCAGGATTATTGGAAAATTAGGGGGATCGTGGTTGGTTTTCAGCGTCTGTACAGTTTTTCCAGTTCACAATGTCATTGTTTTTGTGCTCCATCCTTATTTTGGGTGAGCTTCAGATTTACCACTGAATGAAGGTCCGCATTTGGGATTTCTTTCAGACTCCAAGTCCTTTGTTCTTTCTTGTTGTCTCTTGATTTTTCAATGTTGCTGCTGAATTGTTGGTTCTAGAAAGGTTTTTTACCTGTTGCAAAGGCAGATCTTTTCAAAGAAGCTGTTGCCAACATAATCATAAAGTGAGGTTTTGGGCATTTACTGAACAAAACATGGAGGGTTTTTTAATCCCACAAAGCAGAGGAGAGAACAAATCTGTGTACAGGTAAAACATTTGCAGAATATCTGAGGGATAGATGAAGTTCTAAAGACATTCGTTACAGAGTGCCTGGGGGCAAATGAGAAGATGAGGAAAGGAAAGAGAATTGAAGCTCCCAAAGCAGTGGCAGCTCTGATGTTTTTAGTTAGCATACATCACAATAAAACCTTAGTGGTGTGTTTGTGTGCATGCATACACACGTGGAGGTACTGCAGTGGAGATTTAAGCAAACAGTATTGTACAAAACAGTAATACATGTTATTGATTGCTGGGTGATACTAAAGAGAAAAGCATCCTTAGTTATTAAATGTTAAAAAAAAAAAAAGCAAAAAGGGCCATTACCTCAACCTCATAAAAGAAAATTGTAATTCTCTCTTTTCATGTACAGCTACATGTCCCTCCTTGAAATTTTGGGGGTAGCCTGGGAAACTCTCTATGGTGGAAAGCTGTACAGGTGCGGTAAGCTTTCTCTTTTGGTGTCTTGTGTCAGGCTTGGTGCCACCACTGTCACTTGTTAGCACAGGAGGGGGAAAATTGTTATAAAGCGGAGTAGGATAGACCCAAAATCTTGTAGGCTTAATGTCCTCTAGGTTGTAGCCACTCATCTCTGAGAAGAAAGTAATATTGACAGTGTAAGCAATGTCTGCATGGAGCTAAAAGGAATAAGGAGGAATGATGCCAACCCATTATCCTATGGGGTTTTCTGGTTGGTTGGTTTTGGGGGTTTTTTTCTAGCTAGAATCACACAATGGTAGGACAGGCATTTAAAAAAATTTATGTTTATGAATTTCATGCTCCTACATCAACAGTGTCCTAAACTATGATACTCGTAGGTTGCAGCAGGTCCCTCTCAAACACTGTGTTTGAATTGTTCTCTTCTGATAACCAGAGGCTGAGATCCAGGGGCCCCTTATTCACTGCCCATGACCCAACGGAAAATTCCTGGTTTACACCAATTCATCCCCCATAAATGCAGTTTAGAGACACTTGCTCATGCATGCTCAGGGGCCATATCTGCTAATAGAAGTAGACAAGTGTGGATCATAAAGAAGTCAGATATTCAGCTGAACAAAACCATGTGGTGTTCCAAAAGCGGAAAAAAAATATGATATTACAGTGTTCAATATTTAATTTACAGTCCTTTTTAATAGGATAGCGCTGTCTTTGTCCTTTATACCTGCGTAGGAGCCACAAAAGTTGAAAATCATAGAAGAAAATTGTTGCAGAATGATTTCCATGCTGGTATCTCCATTTTCCTCCAAACCTGGCTGAAAATATACCAATGAGTGTTTCTGTTTTTCATCTCCTCCGCAGAAATGAAATTCTGGGGTCCCCTCTTGTCCCTGACTTTTGACTGACTCTGTGCCCACCTCTGCAGTGCCCGAGCCTTTTGGCAGAGTATTGAGAGATGTCACTGATGCCTGTTACATGTGTTTCATCCTCTCCTCTCTTCACTGCTTGGCTGGGTTTTATTAGATTTCCGTGTGGTATACATATGTCCAATTCATTAAGACAGGTTGAAGTATGGTTTTCCCTTGGAAGTCTGCAGAAAGTGTTGAAGCTTGTGATAGAGTCGAAAGTGTTGATGCTGCAGGGTTGTACTTCACAGCCTTGTAAAGCCCCTCAAGGAAGTCTGCCTCCTGCACAAATGAGATTTACCCTTTGCAAGGCAGTTCCTCTCTGCTTGAGGAGCAGCAATGCCTGTGATCCTCCTCTCAAGTTTTACATGCTACCACCACTCCTGGATATCTTTCTACATAAGCCCCTATTTGCATCCACAGCCTAATGAATCTCAAATCATATTGTACCTTGCCAGTGCTCAGATGGTGGAGGATGACTGCTGCAGGGTATAATTTCCCCTGCATATGTAAAACAGGTGAGGAGCCTCCAGCCAAGCTGAAAATTTACTGCAAAAAGTCTTCAGCAGTGAGAACATTTTCTCCTTCCTTGTGCCGGAGACATTGGAGCCATGATCAGTTACTTCTTGTTTCTAGAAATTACACACCATTTTTGGTAAAAACTAGGGAAAGTGTTTTTGTTGATGTGCAACATGTAGGAACAAAAGAAAACACAAAATTGAGTATTCTTTCCGATTTCTTCATGGAGAGCACTGAGCACTGTTTTCATGTTTTATAGTCTATATGAACTCATTATAGCCCTAGAATTCCTGCTTACCATATAAAAATTATGGCTATAACATACATGGAAACATTTATTCCCTTGAAACACTGGGGCTACGTGCTTTCCTGCCCATGGAAAGGAACAGTCATTCTTTTCCAGGAGCCCATTGCCAAAACTTGGATTCCACCTCCAAAATTTAATACTCGTTTTTTTGCTTACAGACAAATGTGCAAGCATAGAAAAGTTTTGGTGGTTATTACATACACTCGGCAGCCTCTCATCTGCACCTGAACCACTGGGACTATCTGCTAGGGTTAGAGATAAGGTTAGTGTTAGGTTTAGGGCTAGGGTTAGGGGTTAGGGTTAGCATTTGTGTTACAGTTAGGGGTTTAAGCTTCTGTTTCCTAAGGGAATGTATTTCGGTGCAGGCTTCATAGGTCACCTTGATTCAGCCCTAACTATATTCATTTAAAAATATTTGCTCTACTGGCCATTTCAGCTTCTTGCAGTCTGAGTTTGCTTGCTGTGTATATTGCTCTGGTTGCATGGATCATTGAACAGAGGACAGATATGCCCTTTGTTTCTCTCCTCTAATAATCAGTAAGGAAGTTGTAACTTATGTTTCCCTGTAATCAGGTTCTCAAAAAATCAAACAAGTGAACATGCAAACAAAAAAACTTCTCTGTAGCTTATGGGAAGAGATGTTCTCTGAATTATCTTGCTGACCCATTCTCATTGTAAGTGCTTATGATTTGAGTCCCATGGCATTAAATCACGGAATGGATTCACATTTTATATTTGCATCTCTGCTGTTTTCACTTGCTTATCACTGTGTGTTTACCTTCATCCACTTGAACTCTGCAGAGTCCAGTTTTCATGCCTAAGAAAAGAAAACACATGGAAAAGCAAGTTCTCATGCACACCTAAACTTATCAATGTCAAAAACCCCTTATGCTTCTTTTTACAATCAGAATTGATTCTTTCCTTCAAGATCTTCATATAGCAGTGGTGGTTCTGATGATACTATCTTAAAAAGCAAATAATACTTAATAGCGCTAATGAAATCTCATCAGGAAACTTATCCCTAAAAGGTATTTTCCTTGGTGTGTGCACGTAAAAATAATCCAGTTTCAAATCAAACAAATTAGTTGCTCTCAATTCCTTTGACGTTACTGTGTTACTGAGAAATATAAAATCCTCAAGAACTGGCACGTCATTCTAAGTCGGTGTTTCCCACTCAAAAGAGAAGCACTCCTGTCTTATTTCTTATTTCTTATTTCTTATTTCTTATTTCTTATTTCTTATTTCTTATTTCTTATTTCTTATTTCTTATTTCTTATTTCTTATTTTTCTTACTGAAAAAGTTTCCATTTATGGTCATCTTTGTGGTGTTCTGCACCACACTATGCGTGAAATAAGGCACCACGTTGCTCATTCAGATCCCTGGCCTCTCCTCTAACTAATGTCTCTGTGACACTAAAGGTATCTGCTGAAAAAATTAACTCAGATATGACAAGTAAAACCATATTAAGAGATTGCATGAAAAATCAGTGATGCAGCCATTAGTAGGCAGCCTGTGTTTCTACTCCTCATGTCTCTTTCCTATCCAGCAAATAGGACAGTTCAGCTTTCCACACAAATTTGCAGCAGACTCCAACAATATTTCCGTGGCTTCAGAGTGAGGTTTTTTCAGTAGCTTTGGAAAGAGGAGATCTAATATTGAGTTAGAATTGCTCTGGATGGAGAAGTGCAGAATTCGCCTGCTGGCACTGAACTTAGGTTGATGGCAGCTTTCACTTTCGAGGTCACTCTCAAAGCTCTCTCTTCTTCAGGGATAGATGACTTGGCCTAGCTTAGCTTCAGCAACAGTCTCTAAAACCACATCAATCTGAGCTATATAGACCTTTTCTTACAGCAGCAACCTCAGCCTTTTCCTCATCCTCTGCCACTGTGTTTCCTCTGGGATAAGTGGGAGTAATTGAGGTGGAGTGATTTTTCTTTTTACAGAATGAATCCACTACACAGGCTTATTTCTGCAGAGGGAAAAGCTTTTGTGTAAGGGCCACCTTGTCTGTGCCGTAGCATGTAGAGGTGTCCAAACAAACCTCAGCCTTTTGCATAGTCCCGCTGTCTGCCCAGGCAGAGCTGCAGTGATGAGGGGCCACCTTGGGAAGTAGGGTTGCCACTCTGATCTCCACGTGTCTCTGGATGAAGTAGTTCCTTTTCCATACTGCCCCTTGCAGCAGCGAAGCACAAAAAGTAAATGTCATGCTGGCTGTCACTGCAGCTCTTCCATAGCCAGCGAGCCTTGTGACAGCAAGCTGTTAACCAGGATGGTTGGATACTAGAGGAGAGGGAGCCAGCAAAAGCAGCTTTCCCTTGATGCTGTACCTGGGAGCAGAGCGGGAATATCCTGTTTGCAAGAGAGTCTTCTGGGTTGGAAATAAAGGAGGAAGAAAACTGTGGAGACCGAAGGCTAACTGCTGTAAGAGGGTAAACATTACAGTCAAAAATTCCCTACAGGGCTTTTGCTTTATGCTGGCTCACAAGCTAAGACAGAGGGGTTTTTCCCAGTTCAGAAAACCAGGACCGTGGTAGAACCCCCAGAGCCCAGACCCACACAGGATTCCAGGAGTACCTGTTGATACCTGCTCACAGTTTTCTTCCCAGGACAGGGTTGGTTTTGATCTTGTGCTCATTCCACTCCCCTTGCCATGCAAAGGCTTGGTCGTTGCTTTACAGCTTCAACTCATACACAAGTGGTGCAAGGGGAAGTGCTCAGAGTGCCTGGTGTAGAGATGTGGAAAAACACATCCTCCCTCCCCAGCTACTCCCTTCCTTCTCTGAAATCTGAAATCTGCCTTCTCTGGCATCTGAAATCTGGCCAGGATTACACATGGATTATTGTCATGTCAGCCAGCAACTCAACCCAGTACACTCAGTTCCCCCCGGAGGAACAGGGGAACAGGGGAGAGAATCAGAAGAGTAAAAGTTAGCGAATGGGCAGGTTGAGATAGAAACAGTGCAATAACTGAAACAAAAATTAAATCATGAATTTTAAAGACAAGCAAAGTCGCAAAAAGAGAGTGAAATAAAACTCAAGAAAAACAAGCCATGCGAATGAAAGATGATTTCTCCCCACCAGCTGACCAATGCCCAGCCTGTTCCCAAGCAGCAGCTTGCCCCAGTTTATAGGCTGAGCATGACGTCACATGGTATGGAATATCCTTTGGCCACTTGGGGTCAATTGTCCCCTCCCATAATCTTGTGAATCCCCAGCCTGCTCGCTGGTGGAGCAGTATGACAAGATGAAAAGTCCTTGACTTAGTTTAGGCACCTCTCAGCAACAATTAAAACATGTTATGAACACTTTATTGGCATCCAAAATCCAAATCACAGTACAATGCAGCTACTGTTCCAGCAGAAACCAGGACAGTATCCTTTAAATAACACCAAGAGTAGGGATAGGAAAATTGCAGCACATTTCAATCATGGAAGGCTCAATAACGAGACTCGTTTTTGGATCCATTGTGGCTTTTGCCAGGCTGAACGCTCTGGGGTCAGGTATAAATTGGGCTGGTTTTGCCCTGAAAATATTACGGCTAATGACATAATGACTGAACCTTCCTAGGAAAAAGCTTGATTTTTCTTTTAAACTTTACTTTTTTTCTCCTCTCTCCCAGTCTGCTGCACATTCTTCACCAATAGTTCAACTGGAAGACAGAACAAACAAAGCAAAACCCAAAAGGGCCAAGCTTTTATGGTTCTTTTACTGTAGCAATTAAATTACTGCAGCACTGTATTGCACCAAATGATGTCAACATTGAGACTGTGGTGTGAACCTTTCTTTTGGGAGTGAAACTAGAAATATAAATCTTGATGAGGGAAGAGTTCAAGTGATCATTATCTGTCCGTTTTCACTGAGAAAATGGACAAATATTGTTATATGTTTTATCTCAAGGTCTTCCTAGTTTAAGGGATACTGGCTTTCCTAACATAAAATGTTCTCTGAAAACAATAAAAAACCCAATAATAAAAAGGAAAAAAAATCTCTAAGCAAACAACAGGCTGTTATGAAAGGACTTTGTTCCATTTAGATGCTATTTTTCACTGCCATTACTTTTTCTCTTAAAATTTTTCAAAGCAAGAAAGGATTCCTCACTGCAGCTCTTCCCTTGAAAAAGCAGCAGTTAGACCCTAATCCAAGGTGGAAATTTTGGGCACTAATTCAATATAAATAAAAAATGGAGACAAGGAATGCTGGGTTTACCACCTGCCTATCAATTTTTCCATCAATCAACAAATTCTTGTTTGTGTTCTGGATTATAGCCCACAGGTATGGAACTGACTTCAGCATGACCTGTGATGCAAAATAAGAGGAATTCAGCTAAAATCATCATGTACCCAATATACCTGCCAGGCTGAGGGCACAGCCTAAACCAATTAGTCCCTGGTTCCTGCAGCTCTGGCACCTATCACACCAGTTTGTATTCTAGCAGTTGTGATTGCCCAGAGCTGCAAAACCTAAGGTCTCTTCACACTTAAACATTCCTCTCTCAAGTCATGCCCTTCTGACATCAGGAGGACTTGGATTGGAATGCACTAAATCAAAAATATATGTCTTGTCGTTTTCAGGTTTGGGGATTGTCTAAGCATTTACTAGATCCTAATGTTTTGTAAGAAAATTCTGGGTGAGGTGTTTTCCTGCCTTTTTGCGTTTTTTCATCATGTTTCATTTCATGATTTGCTTTTCATCTGGGAAAATTACACTGTTTTAAGTTTATTTTCATTTCTGAGGCAGTTTACTGAGTGACAGTGAGTTTTTATTTTTGTCTTTCTTCCTTCATCTTAAAATATTTATGTTACAAGCATTGTTGGACATATGCCTTAATTGTATTGTATAAATAACAAGACTTCTCCCATAGAGGAAAACATAATGCAGAGTTAATGTACTTGCATATTTTCACCCCAGGGCTACATTTGATCCACGCTGTTGTGACAACCACACTGGCCTTACCAGCTAAATGAATCTCTTCCTCCTAAAATGCAAAATCCTTGCTAGTCATTTCAAGATATAGCAAATACCAGCCATGATTGTGCAAAAATACGTCTTGCTTCCAGGTTATTGGTGTGTGATGCATGGGCATACCAATCTCAGCCTTTGAGGAGCATAATGTTGAAGAAGCATTGGGAGCAGAGAATGAGAGGAGTGAGCAATAGCCAAGGGCACTCAGTTGCCACCAAGGGACTCTGGTCAGTGATGAGCTGTGCTTGGGGAGAGGGGGAAAGCAGCACATGGGATGATGGCTGGGGAGAGCAGACATGCACATGTGATTATCCTGCATCATTTTTTCCCCCCTCTCTCATAACAGATATGCCTCCTGTATAGCTCTTTTGGTAAAGTATTTGATACAAGTTTTGGGGTTCTTCTTATAAAGTCTCTGAAGGCACAGGTAAAGGCTTCAGCCCTTTCCAGTTCACGTTTTCAAGCTTAGTTGCAGTGATGATGAGAAAAATCTTTCTGAACAATATTTTTTTGAAGTGCTCTAGTGGTGCCACTGGGTCAGCAGACACCTGCAGAGCTGGTGCTCGTCTGCCATCACACAGAGATGTTTCTCTGCAGCCGGGAGGAGTCTGGAGCGCATAAGGCCCTCAGAAGATTTTCAAGCAATCTCACCAGGGTGGTTTCCTCACCGCTGCACACCTGTTCCTAGTCCAGGGAATGCTCAACATCAGTAGAGACTTGCTGGTGTTCACAGGATTTCTTCAGAAAGCAGGGAAGAAAAACATCAAATGTGCCACTCCTTTAGGTTTGAAACCATGTTCAGCCGCTGTAGCTTTCCCCATCTCCTGCTTGTTTGATGTCAGATATTTCACCTGCACTTTCTGGTCTGTGGGAAATGTTGTATTAAACTGAGGTTTTGAAGAGCATCCCTCTTCAGATTCCCCTCAAGAGGTCTCATCTCAGCCTGGTTCTCTCTGCACTTTTGAAAGCATGAATGTTCTTAAAAGCCCCACTAATGTGAGGTTCATTGGTGCACTCTATGTTTCTAGTAATTTTTTTATGGTAAATTAGACTTCCTCTGTAATCATAGTGAAACAGTGAAGGAATGAACTGTAACATGGGGAAGGTTTTCTGTGCCAGTTTGCATGTCTGAATTGGTTTGCAGATGGTACAGGGTTTAAAAAGATCAAGAACACTGATCTTCATTCTAAGCCCCTGAAAAAAATGAATCTCATTTATGTCTCGTGGAAATCTCCCAAGTCAAATGACACAGAAATAAAGGGAGAATTGCTGCATTTTCTGCAACCTTATTTTGCTGAAAGAAAGCACAGGAAGCATTTTTGAAGGGTTATTTCTCAGTTGGTTTGGTTTTTTTAGTTTTGTCTTGCATTTACAAAACTGTTGGGATGGATTGGGATGGATTGTTGGCTCTAATGTGTTTTATCTTCTCATCTACATGAGAAATTTCATGCAAGCCAAACTCAGATAACAGAAAAGTGATAGCTGATTAGACCTGCTTGTTAGGTTCTGCTTGATTCTAGTAACTGAGAAATGCTCGGAACAAATTGTGTTAAGATTTGTTGCCTTTGCATTTAAAATTAATACATTATCCATACTGGAAATGTTAGCATCCTCCGACAATGCTGGGAAGGACAGTGTCAGTACTGCAGGTGGTTCTAAACAGAAAGGGACCCAAACACCTTTACTCCTTAACCCTGCTGCCTCATTTCGCAAGGATGGTCTTCTATGACTTCTCACTGAAATCAGGTTTATCGGAGGTGCAATTAAATAGATTCTTCTGCACTCAGGCATGGCATTACAGCACATGTTTGCTCGGTTGCCAAACTTAGGTCTTGCTGCTGGTAGACCATTGCTTTCTGTGCCTGTGCACCTGCACTGCTGCAGGAAAAAGCCTGCACTGTGGTTGTGCAAGGGCCCTTCTATTTCAGTGCCACTGAACTCCAAGCACCTCACTGCCAACTTTAACGCAAGCAAAAAAAAAAAAAAAAAAAGAATTTCAAACTGAAAAAAAAATGCAATCTATCTCAAAGCCAGGAACTGAATGCTTTTTAATTAATGTCCATCTTTCCTGGGGTTAGTTTGGGGCATTATTTTGTTATTTAAATGAAATTAAATTTTATAGTTGAGAGGAATCTAGTGGAAAAAAAAAAAACTGTGTTAAAAGGCGTTGAAGAAAGCAGTGCTGAACATAACAATTTATTTCTGCATAGCTAGAGGGGGGATTAATGTATTTGCCTTGAGCTCTTGCATTAGTATTCCCAGCTACTGAAAAACAAAAATCATAGGGTTTCAGTTTGGTTTGGGTTCTTTTTTTCTTTTGAGCAGTTTGCCTAGCCCTGGGTGATATGCTTACTAGTTAGAATTAAAAAAGCCATTAATTTTTACCTAATTTATTTCTACCCCTGTAGGCTCTTACTTTCCCGAAGGAAATAAGGAGGGTTCTTAGCAGCCTTTATTTGGATGTATTATATATTTTTTTTCTTTTTTTTTTTTTGTTCCCCAAGCAGGCTGAAGCTGTAGTGGCTGGGCACAGATCCTGCCTCTGAACCCAGACTGACCCATTTATTACTACAGACTCATGTAGGTCTCAAAAGCCTTTTCTTTGTTCTGATACATGTATCAGTAATGCAGTAATTTTGGCATTATTACAGGGTGACACCAGGTGAACAAAACCTTTTTTTTTTTCTTCCCAGTAAACCATGTGACCAAAAAAAAGACAATCAGGTCTCTTCTGAGCGCTTTTTTTTTTCCCTCTCCATAAAAACAGCAGCATTTGCTCCCTGAATTACTTGGGGGATATTTTATCAAAAACTGCTGCTGCTTCCCAAATGCCAAAGTGTGAGTAACTCAGAGAATGCTGAAGACAAAGTATTTCACACACAATATACAAAATTTTGGGCTAGCCCAGTATGTGGACATCCACCTGAGACAAAGTACAGTGGCTTTTATTCAACCGGAAGAAAAGTGCTCATTGTGTCTCCCTGTATGCTTGTGCTTGTCATGATATACACAATTCCTGCTGGGTTTTTCCGTTCTTTTGTATTATTTTGGCTAGGAAAACATGAGAGTATGGTATTTGTGAAGGCCTGCACAAATATGATGGTCTGTGTCTGGTGCAGTGATCTGGTATCCGCTGATACCCTCTCGTGATCATGTGGGTGTGATGGTGGGAATCCTGCTCCCATCCAAGCATGGACACCTAAAGAGAAGAGGGCAAGAAAGGGGCAGACCTTGCTTAGCACTGCTCTCTGAATGTGGCAAAGAGACAGGCTGAAACACCCACTGCCTGCTCCTGTGGGGAGGATTAAAATTATTCTGGTCACAAATAGTTCAGATGAACAAGGATGGAGCTGGAGAACTGTTCCAATTTTGCTGCTTCAGCACAGCAAGGAGGTGTGAAAACAAGGGCACTGCTTACCCCAGCCTGCTCAGCAACGCCAGGACAACCCATTGCAGGGGTTGTAAGGCCAGTGTCAGGTTGCTTGTGGGCTGGGCTTGCTGTTGGGAGTGTGCTGGTGTTGCCAGTGGTGCAGCTGTACCCCTGGGAAGCACCTCTGCCAGATGATCCTGCCATAAACGGCATTACCCACAGATTTGCATGAGCATCTGGTCTTTGGTTAGAGACTCTGAACTGCGTTTTATTCCTGTCTTGGAAACTGAGAGGCAGGTTTCCTGGAGAAATTTGTAAAAATGGGTGACACGGGTTCATAGGGCCAGCTCTCTCCCTTCTTCTCTGCCTGACTCCAGTGGCATTCCCAAATTGGTTTCCTTTGGAGAGACCTTTTTGGGAGTATGCATTACCAGAAGCTCTTGCTTGTATTGGGTAAAGTTCATCCAAAGTGCTTTGAAAGCATGGATTTGATGGCTGTCCGAGTCTGGAATGCTCAGGGAGGTGGATATTGGCAAATGCACTGAGTGGTTAATTGCTGCTTGGCAGCCACAGTGTGTCCACACTCTGGAATAGGTGAGGAACAGTTTTCAAAGATAAAATGGTGTCCGCCTGTAGGGCATTACATTTGTGACATCAAGCTCTTGGACAATAGGCATTACAGGTGCTTTTCATGTCCTAAGAGACAGGTATTGTGCAAGAATTGTGCATCCTGAAGGATGCTGATCTGCTAAGGGAAGTACTGCCTTTAAATATAAGGGTTAAAGTGAAAGACATGAATCCCTGAATTCTTGTAACATAGTTAATAAGATAATTGTGGCCGTTTATTTGTATTTTTAAGAGCCAGCAGGTATATTGGATGTATTTTATTTCGGGATATGGTGCATATAAAGTGAATACATTTGTGCTCTCTAGTAAGTCTAATTCACAGTATATTTATTTCGCTTTCAATTAACAATTCAACCAATAAAGATGCAAACAAGCTAAACAATTAGAAATATTTATGCATATATTCTACCTCATTTACTCAGACCTTCTCTGGTTCCTTTAGGTGCTGCCCTGAGATTCACCTACCTTCACCAAAAACAAAAGTTTACCCACTCTCTGACCAGGAGCATTACTGTTTAAGTCCATGGAGAAGAAGCCTCTGCTATCAGGAAGGGAAAGGAGCCCATCTGGAGAGCTGTGTGTGTGAGGCAGCCAGTGACAATGGCATACACATGGTGGCCTCTCAGGTACGTCACTGCTTCACCAAATTAACTCACTGTACTAAATCCAAGCCAAAGAACTACCACTCGCTTTCCTACCTGGACTGCCCTATACAAATAATGCTGCAGTTCAGCACATTGCTTTCATCAAAATTCAGTTATACTTATTTTCTAGAAGCTGAGCTTCCACTTGCTGTCAGATTGACTCTCACTGAATTGTCTCAGCTGCCTCTGAGTAGCCAGCAAGCAAAAATGTCTCTCCTACCAAATGAAGGGCTTTGCTTAAGAAACTACTCATTGAGAGCTAGGTCAAAAAGTGCTGATGTTTGACACTCTCGCAGCATATTGCCTTTTTCTTTTTTTTTTTCCTTTGTTATTGTAACTGTTGTAACTGTTCCATTTTCCTGGTAAATGATTAAGCATGTACTTGTTCTAATTTTCGATGCCTGCAGGTGGTAGTGAGCAGAGCTGTCTCCAGCCCTGCTCTGTAAACAATACAGGTATTATTCTTCATGAAAATCACAGTGTAGCTTTCTATAGCACAAAAAGTAGCTCCAGGCACTAAGCTTTGAATTGTGAAATAACTTTATAATTTAAATGTGGGCTCATGTTAACAAAAAGGAAATACCACAGTCAGAGTGGCTACTGTGGCACAAATTGTTCATTCTGGCCAACAAGGCATCTGTAACTTGTATTCTCATGGGCTGATAAATTCAGAGTGCAGGTGGTTAATACCTGAAAAATGCACTTGAATCAGCAACTCTTTTCCTGCATGTCTACTATGAACCCCTGTTTCTGGGGTTGTAGGAGATGGCTTTTTGTTGCTGAGTGGGTTCTGCTCACCAGATTGCATCCAAAGAAAAAGGCTTCACAGCTGTACCATGGTGCACACTTCAGGACTGCACTGCTGTACTTTGCGTTGGGAACAAAGGAGGAAAACATATTTGAACCTGGGATTACCTTTCAAATGCTTTACAGGCTTGCATGGCTGGTTATAATTAAATTGTCTCATCATTTCAGTAATTAAATGTAGTGTTGGTAAAAATAACCTAATCCAAGAAGTGTTTGCTGTCTTCACAAATGGTTTTGAAAACTGTAGCTCCAGAGTTGGCACAACAGCCTTTCAGCAGTTAAAGATGAGTATAAAACACCCCCCCTTGACTATGAATGAAACTGAACAGGGGCAGTTTGCTGGGCAACAAGCAGATGAGGAGATAAGTGTAATCTTGCCTGTAACAGCCCTTCTGTATTTTCTAGCAGAGGACTGATAAGTGCTTAAAGGTGAGATTTGTTTTGATGAGATGGATGATATCACAATTTTCTCTGTAGATAAGTAACAGTAAGAAGGGAAATTCAGCAGCTACATGCATCAATTTTGCCCAAACTGAAATTTGTGTGGTCAGAATTCTCTTTTTGTTGACGTACTTCGGATCAAGGCTTGTAACCACAGTGTTACTATCACACAGGAGTGGACATCCGAGTGACAGGACAATGCAGAGACTTTCAGTGCTGCTGCTTTGTGCTCACAAGATGGGGTATCCCACGGTTGTTTATCTGGAATTGCACATGGATATTCATTCCTCAAGGTTCAGGCAATTCTGCTCCATAACTTTGAAATGTGTTTGTCTATAAAAATGATGCCTATTCTATGAGAAAAGCAAAGCAGCAGTGCTTAAGTCAATGATAACCATCCTTTCTCTACAAAAAAAAATTAGGCATCACTAGAGAAATCCTCCTGTTGTAAAAACATTAAAATATTAATCTCTTTTATACCTTTCAAGGCATTGTGGGAGGGAGAAAAATGAAAAACAAAACTTCAAGATGCCTGTGCAAGCAACTTGTTAATAGAATGGGATCTTGTCTTTGTATTTAGTGCAGTAACTTTAAACTCTCAGCCCTTGCTTCGGTTAATGTTCATTAATCCATACACTAATTGCTGAGTCTGACAGTGGAGATGTATAAATAGTGAATGCAAAGTGTGGACAGATGAAAGTGGAGTTATCAGTGGTGTATTTTTAGGTGAGTAATAACTGATTATGAGATTAATAGCTTTAGTTTTCCACAAGGTGTCAAAAATGGGGCAAAAGTGATTCTTATCACAGGGTGTTAGAGACAAACTGGTGTAGAGTGAATTTCCCCTTTCAACAGGAATTTTCTCTGACACCGAGACAACGGATCAGCAAATTATTAGAGGCAAACAGCGCAAATTCATTGAAATATTTGCAAATTCAGCAGTATCTTTAGAGCACAAAGTTATCTCCACATATCTCTTTGACACTGTTAAGTATCTCTAATGACAAACATAAAGAAAACATGCTCTGTTAAGTCAACTTTTTGTGCCTTAATGCAGACAAGTGCAATGCATTTTCTACCCAGTTAATTACTTTTTTGTGCTACATATATACATTAGTATAATTGTTACAAATAGACAGCAGAGGTTTTTTCTTATGGTATCTGGTCTGAGCATTCCACCTTGATAGTCTCTGTTCCTTTATTCAATTGTAAAAAAGAGATGGCAATTAAAAAGGGTACATTTTGATCATGTGCACACTCGCTCTACAGGAGCACAGCCTCTCCCATCCAGGGCTATTAGCAGAAAAGAGCTCACACGTCCTCTCCGTCGCTTCAGCATCTTTATGACAGAAAAAGGATTCTAAACCCCACTTTCTATTTTAAAAGCCATAACATATCTAATAACTAATGCAAGTCAGGTATATTTTCTGATCAAGAAAGTAAGAAATGCCCTATATCCAAAAGGATAAGAACTGTGAGGAAGTCAAAGTTTGTAAATTCCCCTTCTCACCAAACTGCTTGTTTGGGATGGGATAAAGTGTTAAATTTCTCTAGGAGTGAATAAGACATTTCTCCGTTAATCCCAAAATGCATAAAAAGCTTAAATCCTTTTGGCTTGGGGGAAGGGTTGGAGAGGCTTGACACTATTAGAAAATTGCAAGCAACATAAAATGAGGTTAGAATAGAAATTCTGAAAGCACTGTGAAATCCAAGCAAGGCATATAATTCATCTAATAAGTCTGAATAGTTCTTTTTTCCAAAATATGATGGTGTTTTCCTTTTCAGTGCCCTCTAGTTACCTGGAATGGCAATACCTCACTCCTATCCACAGCCTAGCAGGCAGCTCCCAAAATGCAGCCTGTTCTGAGATGTGTTGCAATCACTCCTTTGAGAAATTAAATGTTACTTGAGAAACTCTGAGTAAAGGCAAGGGCTTTCAGCAGGCTTCAGGAACCTTTTGAATATCTTTATCTGACAGAACACCCGACTACATAGAAAACAGGATCAAGCTTACAAGGCGCAGGAATGAGGATTAAAAATGACAAGAGGGATTAGCCCACTGAGACAACAGATGAAAGTCACTACTTGTAACATGGGACTTCAAGTAATGATTTTTCAAAATCTACTGCTACTAATGGACTGTTGATGTATGGCTCCTAAAAGTCCTGACAGTTCAGCAGAGGTATTGACAAGGTTTGGTTTGCATTGAAGTCATTACACTCAATTTCACTTTTTTCCCTCTTCCTTATCTGTTTCTTTTTTTTTCTTTTCTTTTCTTTTCCTATTGCATTATCAAGTGGGAGTTTATTGAGCTCTTTCTTTTCTTTAGACACCCACTAGACCTAGGAATAGTGATAGAAGAAAGAGCCACGAAGTTTCGCAGTGGTGAGCCATCTCCAGCAGCTGCACCTTTAGGGTAATGAATGGATGGTAACTTGCCCCTACGGAGCTTTGGCAGGCAGCAAGATTTGGCTTTGTGCTGTACTTTGCTGGACTATATCAGAACTCACTGCCTTTTTCTTTAAGGCCAAAACATGCCAAACAGGTGACAGTGTTAGTGTTCCTGAAGCCGACAAAGGAAAATAGTGGTAAATATCCCGTCCTGTGTAGGCTGGGCGTCATTTGTTATCAGTCACAGGCACTTGTTGCTGTATTTAAATATGGTGTAGCTGTATGACCAGACTCCTTGCTTTGTTCCATTGTGAGGACAGACACCAGTTACACTCCAGTTCTTACCAGACAGGTATCAGCTGGTCCAGGACTGGGTTCCTGTGGCGTGACCCTTGAACAAGGGTACTGACCAGCAGCGGGCGCTTCAATCACGGAAGCACAGGTGCTTGTGCCTCTCTGTAACGACGATATTTATGACTAAATATTTGTGTGAAGGCTCCGTTTGCCCTGTAACTCCCTGGGCCGGTGGCTCACACCCATCTGTGAGTGTAACACTGTCTCACTTGTAAGAGTGGCACTGAAGATGAAAGAGAACCTTTACAGAGCTGAGCGTGGCGCGTTCCCCGTGATGAGGAATCTGCAGTGAGATAAAAGCCTGTCTCTGTACAAACCACTCGTGCACCTACGCCGCCATGGTAGCCCCCAGCATATATTTTTAGTATTAACACAGCGTTTTTAAAGGTCTGCTCTCTATGAAGCAACCTTTCCTTATCCCAGACGTGCTATTTTTTTTTTTTTTTGGGATGTCAATCTCTCATTCCCCTGAGCGCAAGCTCTTCAGTGCAGCAATGCATATGTTACAGTAGCTGAAATCTTCTGACCTCTGAAAGGCCCACGTGTGAAATAGAATACCATGAACCTGCCGTGATATTTTCATTATTTGGATAAAAATCCCACTGGTCCAGGGAGAGTTATGCTTCAATAACAACGAGAGAAGTTCCCGTCAGCTCCCACCAGCGCAGAGTACATCTGAAGGAGGAGTAAAGACACAGTCAGTGTCTGTACCAATTCTATAACTTTTTGTAAACAACACAACACCTCCCGGGCTGCAGCTGGGCTCACCTCTCCTTCTTCTAGACCAGCATTAAAAGGGAATGCATTAATAGGAAAGCTGAAAAGAAAAAAAAAATCTAAGGGGCAAGGAAAGGGGAGTAAAGGGATTGATCAGATGGGAGGCAACTTCATGGATCACATCTTCATGGAAAAACTGAGCCTTCCCAAGATTAGCAACTGGTGCCTGGGATCAGATGTAGCCCTAGTGCTCATCACACCTACCTGCTTTTTAGACAGTGTGTATTGGAAGGTCTACATTGGTTGATATCTTAAAAGATA
This sequence comes from Rhagologus leucostigma, assembly GCA_013397725.1. Lineage (NCBI taxonomy): Eukaryota > Metazoa > Chordata > Aves > Passeriformes > Rhagologus > Rhagologus leucostigma. Next base: position 1,811,386 of record VZTD01004439.1, read on the forward strand.
GGAGAAAAAGTAGATTCCTGGACCAGTCAGCTCCTCCATTTTCTGTGGCACGTAATGTACCAAGTCTCACTTAATTGACTGAATCTAGAATTTCCAGAGTCACTGAGGTCTTGTGTCACCACAGCATCTGTGCCAAAAGGACATCAGATTTTTGGTAAGCCAGTACTTACTCTCTATTCCTAAAATACTCTCAGAAGTGGATAATTCAGGAGACAGCTGCATTGCTTGATGTAAAAGCAGCAATGTAAATGTCTTTTTAATGATGTTCTTGCGGTTTTAGTAATAAAGAAACTGGCCTAGGAGAGAGAATGGAAAAGAAGGAATGCTGCTGAAGTTTATATGCAGACCTCTGAGTTTCATTAGCAGCATCAGTTTAATGCAGAGCTTGTCAACCATCCTGAAAATTCACCAACTCTGTAGGAGCAGTTTCACTGAAACCAAAGCTGCAGGTGCAGTTTTGATTTGAGGTTTTTTTTTGGTTATGCACACTTCAGACAGATAAAAACACACCCATGTCAAACAAACATGAACAGGCTATGACAACAAAAGCCTGCATCTTTTAGAAATAGAGACAGTTTTCTTTCAGCTGTACTTTGAGCCTTTCAGTATAAATGCAGAAGAGTGGTGAAAACATCCTAACAAACCTGGCTCACAAGGACAGGATTTAGCACCCTAGACGCTGTTTTTTAAAAGGTGTTCATCTCAAGTTGAGCGGCTTAAGGAGGAAAATGTAATGATATGTGGAAAAAATTATTTAGGAAAGGTTTTTTTTAGTGCTCTGTGTAACATGCATTTCTTTGTTTTCTGTTTGCTCTTGGCTGTTAAGACAAATGAGTAGTTAAATCACCCTCTGGGTCAAGTCATCCGGTGAGAGCTATTCTTCTAGGAGAAAACTGCATGTGTTGGCTTGGTCAGTTCAAGACACCAGACAAACAATCAAGAAAAGGGTATAAAGAGCCTGTCCTGGTGTGTGAAGAGTGAAGGCTAAGAAGGAGGGGCAGGCTGGAATGCAGGCAGTGAGCTGAATTTGTGCCTGTGTACGTCAGGATACCTAATGGAGGATGGATGGTGACAGCTGATAAGTGCAGCATATAGGTGGGTTTGTTGGGGGTTTATGATATACTTTTTCTTTTAACTCTTGGTCTGTAATACACAGAATGACACAGAGCTTTCTGGAAGCTAATGGGGGCCCAGTTTCCCACCCCTATTGCCCCTTGAAAGAACACAAAGGCAAGTACTTGTGCCAAAGTTAGCCCTGTTGGGGCAATCCCAGCAAGTCACCATGGACTAGGAAGGCAAAATCACAGTCCTGGGGGAAAGGAAAGAGGTGATCCTGGCAAGAGAGGGGTGGGTTTATACATGGAGGCACTAATAGGAGGCAGGCAAAGATTTTAACCCTAAATTATGGCATTTGGGTTTTCTCTTAAAACTGTAGTGAGCTGCAGTTTTACCCTGAATTCAAAGATTATGAAAAGAAGCCTATAATAATAATTAATTTGACTCAAAGCATAGTAATTTATGTGAAGTGAGCATAAAATTTTGACAGTGAATCACACCTACAATTCAGTAGGAGATGATGGTTCATTAAGTCAGGGCAACCCCATACATAAGTTGATAGGGCTCAAAACATTCCTTCTGAAGAGGGTATCTCATTCTTTGCCATGGCACAGCAGTGCATGTTTGTCGAAGAGCAAGAGCTGGCCTCAAGAAAGGGAACATCTCCACCTGATACTTCAGCCCTTAGAGGCTACTGGTTCTCGACTTGTAATTAACACTTCTCTGGTGTATAAAACACAGTAACACAAGTGTGGGGTCAAGCATTCAGCTTCTTGCAGCTCATCTTATTATCACCCTCATGGAACATCTTAAGCCATGCGAAAAAAGCGAGAAGGCCACATGGCCTGTGGCAGAGTGCTTTGCTGCAGATGGGCTTCACAGCCCCTGGACTCGTGCTGGCAGAAACAAAGCAGCATGAAATTCCCTTAACCTCTTCCCCTCTGAAACTCAACGGATGAATGGACTGAAACAGCTCTCACTAGTTTGATAAGACTAATTCTTACATAAATAGGCCTCTAAGCCAAATGTTTCACATTTGGGTGTCTGATTCATTGAGTGTGATTCTTCACTGAAAGCTGTGTCCGTTTCAGAACAAACACCATCAAATCAGCAGACAACATTTACAATTAAAATTCAAATGTCTCACATTCAGACTCTCTTTAATGTCAAGATTTTTTTTTTTAAGTCATGTGATCAGCTGCAACTTTAATTATTATCAGCTGAGGACTACTATAAAAATCCTCTTATTCTTTCTTCAGCATCCTTGTTTTGAATCAGCTGCAAGGACACGAAAAACTGAAGAACAAAACATGAATAGAAATTTAATGTCCTCAGCTAGGGAATATGCAGTACAAAACTGAAACAGAATGAAGAAGAGAATAAATACTGGAAGGCAAATTATTTCCTGCACCTTAATAATGCAAAAATATACATAAATATATATACATCTATAAATATAGAATCTTTTTGGACTAAACACAAATATACGTCAAGAAAAATTTTACTTATCTACTAAAAAGCATGTGTTTAAATGAAAGGTATGTCAGATTGTTTCTACACCATTTCTCCAGTAAAGTATCTTGGGTTTTACTTGGCCAATTTAGAGCCTTCCTGACTTCCACTGCTTTCCAGCAGATGAGGTTCTGACATGTATAATTCTCTATTAATTCCTCAAAGGAATTAATCTCTTTTTAAAGTAAAATGCAATAAAACTAATCAAGAAAATGTGTGAAAGCAACCAAATTTATTTAGACAAAATGTGTCAGCAGAAGGACAGAGTCTCATCTGTGATCAACACAGCTGATGTTTTTTTGTTGTTGTGTGCTTGAACTTAGAAAAATGTTACAGTGGAAAAGAATTTCCTAGTCTGAAATTTAAAGTAATTAGGAAAATTGCAGATTTTGCCCTCACACCTAGTAAAGTACTGCATTTAAGTACCTGAAACACCAGGAAGAGTGAAAAATTAACAATTTCAGGACTTCAGGATTAATGCTATCATTTTATCATTTCTCTTCAGATAGAATATCGTGGTTGTCATCTTAGTGGGCCTCAAAGTTTCTATTTGAACAGAACTGGAATCTGATTCTCTTCTCTCCTGGTAATGGGCTCTGGCTGACAATCTCTTATAAAAATGATTGGTCTAAGTTGAGTTGTTTTCAGAATGAGGCTCTTGCCAACTTGTCTGGTCTAATTAGCCCTCTCTGAAACCCTCATCCAGGAAATGCATGTGCCTTTTAGCGTGTTGAACTGTTTGATTTAACCCTTTTAAGGAAGGCACAGTCATCTTCAACTCTGCTATATGGTAAATTCATATGTTTTCCTTAGTGGAAGCAAAGCTTTTCAGCAGGCAGCCAAGTTAACAGCTCTCTGTTCAGATGACCTGTGCTGGATGGAGTGTGTTTGTCTTGGGGCAGGGGGTGATGTGACACAGCCAGTAAGTCTCACAAAACTCACTGCCAGGTCCTAGAGGGTACAAGTCGCTCTCATTTTTAAATGAGGAGACGGCGGGATAAGGAGAGCCACAAGCACTCTTCACTCGATCTCTCCGTCTCCAGGTAAGTTCCACAAGGCACTCCTTGCCGTTAGGATTTTATGGAGGTGGCTAAGATGCACTTGTGTTAGCAAGAGCAAGCTGCCCTTTTGCAGTGAAGCCGAAAGCACTGCTGCGTCTCTCTGCTGAGGGAGGATTGCATACAACGGAGTTTTGCCCTTCAGATCTGGTCTCTCACATCCAAGAGCAGATGGCTGCTCCTGCTCTCCCAGTAAAATGGGATTGTCTGCTTGCAATACCATGACAGGGCAGCACAAACATGTTGTTACACTTCCAAAGGGAAAGAGGAGGAGAAGTATGACACTCACACTGCTGCACCAGTTCTGCTAAACGAGGGGACAAAGGGTCTTTCTATCTTGCTTATTCTGGGCTAGTGACCCCAACCCAGTGAGTACCACAAGTCTCTTTGCATGAAGTGACTTGCCAAACCCTGAGGAAGGAGAGCTGTGAGAGTCTGACCTCCCTTTGCGGGTCTGAGCTCCCTCTCCCAGTGTTAGCCAGTGTTAGCCCCCGAGTTCACAAGTTCCCCACCTCGGAAGGATTTCTGTGTCTATCTCCGCCTACTGACCTCAAGTTAAAACTCAAAGGGACAGATACCCAGGAAAGGTATGTCTGATAGCTTGGTTGCAACTTAGCAAACTGCCAAGTTTGCCTACCCATAGGAGCAGGAGAGAGTCATTTAAATGGTTAAAGACCTCAGTCTCAAGGTGTTCTTTCTCTTCAAGAGCATCTGAATCTCTCTGAGAAGAGGCTGAATTTCACCAGCAGTAAAGAGTTGCCACAGATGTGAATTGGTTCTTGTTTCTTCTGTTTCTCAGCTTCTTCACTGACCTTCCTTCAAGGGCTAACACAACACTTGTGTTCCTTGTCTTTCAGTTCCCCACCTCAACTTTTCCTGATGTTCCCTCAGCTCCTTCCAGTGCTGGCATGTTTGGAAAGATCTTCCAGCCCTGATTGTGCACTGGCTGATTCAGCCACCACATCTAGCAAGCTTCCTACTTGTAGCTGCTTCCACTTGGAGCCTCCTGTGAGCCAGAGTTGTCCTGGAGATTAGCAAAGTGACAGGTTTTGTCTTCTCTTGGCCAGGGACCTTCTCTCTCTGTTTGCTGAATGTCAGTACTGGTGATGCCCAGCATGCAAGGGTGGGTTTGTACCTTGAGTGTATTGACATGTCCTATGGCTTTTGTGCCCCTGGGAATTTGAGAGACAACTTCTACCAGTGCAGGAATGTTTCATTCATATGGGAGTAGAAGCCAGCCAGATGTTTCCACAAAAGTTCTTCCCCAAGAGCCAGCTAGCACTGATCCCAAATGCAAATCTGATGCTTCAAAGCAAAGACTGGGAAAGGATGGGTCGTTTTTACTCATTTTTGTGACAAAATTGTGTATATCCACCAAGTGAACTGGATTTTGCTCTACCAGCGTACATCACACTCTTCTCTGGAGAGAGGTACATGTCTTTAACCAGCCCAAGTGTTGATTCAGGGCTGTGAAAGTCAAGGTACTCTGATTCTAAGGCCAAAGATTTCTTCCCAGTGATACTACACTGAGCCATGGTTTTTTCAGTATTTTTGGCTTTTTCTCCTGAGGTCTCTGTCGAATAGTATAGGAAGGGATATGAGCTGTTTCTGCTGCTGATGCCAAGTAAAGCACTGAATAAATGTCAAAATATTTGCATCCCGAAGAAGCTGCCCATTCTTATTTTTCCTGTAGAGCATAATCATCTTTATTCCAGACAGGTTCTCTCACTCCATCAAGATCAACCTGGCCTACTTTATATGTAAACTTAAGTTTGCCTAGCTAGATGCTAATATATTTTTATTTTAAAACCAAATTGGAAAATCTGTGAACATCCAGGAGGAGTGAATATTGCAGAATCTGATTCTCCTCTTTTTCTCTTGTGCACACTTCCTTGGTCCTGTACAAAGTAGGCTTGAGTTTTGCCAATCTGGTCTGACAAAATTTACAGCCACACAGAGAAACAATCACAGGACTTACAGGCAAAACAAGCTCTCGTTTTTAGCAAGACATTGCCAGAGTGCATTAATCCCCAAAGAATGTTGCCTTCCTCCCTAGATACGATCAATTCACTCTCTCGTAATTGTTAAATGCAACCATGGCTATTATTGTGCTCTGAATGATTTCTGTATTTTCATTATTTTCCTGCTATTACTAATGCAGATTCATTTGTTCCTGTGGAATTGCTCTTGGCCTCTATGCAAATACCTGTCATCTTTATGTCTCAATCAATCTCATTAGAAAGAGAAGGTAAAAAAAAAATAAAAATGTACTTTTGGGGGTGGTTTTTTTTGGGTTTTTTTGTTTTTTTTTTTTTTGACAAGCAGATGCTACATTTCAGCTAATGTTCTTTGGTAACTAAATGTTATAAAAATGATCAAAGAGATGGTGAAATATTAAGTAGTTACTTTCATTGCCTCAAGGACAAACCCAATGAAGCTTTAGTGAGCTGCTGGAGTGAGTTATGCTACTTGATATGCAGTCGAGTGTTTACCAGTTACTATTCAATCAGATATCTTTATGAGAGGTAGCCTGCAACCCCTAAAAATATTGCTGGGTCGAAATGAATTCCTGTATGACATCATGCAATAATTTTCATTGGACTCGTTGCCAGATGAGGAAAAAAATGAAATGAGACCAAGTGATGAAATAAGCTAAGAGTGGGGATTTAGATTAATGGCAAAAAAAATCAGGCACAGGTGGGATATGATGAATCCTGCAATTTTTCAGCATTAAGACAAGGAATGAGAAGAATCCTTCGAGAGGACGTACATGATGTTTATTTGCGCAAAGTGACCTTGTGAGCCAAAAGCCATTAATTTGATAGTACAGAGCACGATCGCCACCCTGTGGTTGCTGGGAGAATTAGGCAGATGCAACCCACTCCCTAATTAAAAAGCAATTAATCTTGTCTGCTGTCCAAAGCAAAGGGGGTTTGCATGGGCTTTTTGGGAGCTTGAAGGGGATGGGACAATGATTCCTGCTCCCTTGGGAATGGAGGCTGAGAGGTGAGGCTCTAACATGGCTGGGAAGAGAGGATATATTTTGAAGGCAGAGGAGTCTTACCTCTTTGTGTGAGCTATATATTTTGCAGGTTCCTGAGTTGACAGAATTTGGCTTGATTTTCACAGGATGATGAAAGACATGTCCCAAACAAAAGCCATATGGGAAAAGTGTGTTTTTTTCTGTAAGTCTACATCAAAAATTGCCCAAACATTTTTCTTAAAATTTCCTATGAAAATATCAGCATGCTATAAATGCTTAGAAGGACGATTCACAGTATTAGTCATAGTTTAATAAGAAAGTAGCCTTACACTCGCTTAGTTTTCTGAGAGAAAGTCCTGCCTCCCAAAGGCAATTTTATTCAGGAGGCTCTCCGTATGGTAAGCTACTTTACCTGAGAAGCCTTTGTCCTTCTGTAGAGGAAGACTGAGGAGATTATGCTCCCACCCTGGCAGTGCTCCTGGCCAGATTGGATGAGTCTCTGAGCAACCTGGTCTAGTGGAAGGTGTCCCTTCCCATCGCAGGGGATTGGGACTGGATGATCTTTAAGGTCCCTTCCAAACCATCCTATGATACACATCTAAACATTCAATAATAAACATCCTATCTTTAAGCTTCAGCTCAGTTTAACAAAATTATAAGAGGCATGAAAGAAAAGTCTCCAGTGGAAAGTGTGAGGTGATGTTTTTAATGAACCTGGCTTCCAATACTATCTGTATGTTTGTGAATGTTTGGTGTTCGTGTGAGGTACCCACTATCACAGGCCAATAAAGCCAGGTACAGTGCAGACAGGTGGGGAGTTAATTTTCCACAGAGCAGCAGTTTGAGCAGCATGGGGGACAGTTGGGCTCTCTGAGGCTGGGGACAATCTCCATGTCTTGTGGTCCTAATGTGCAGGAAATTTCTGCAGTGCAGACTGCAGCTTCAAGGAAGGAGAAGGTTTTGTAGAGCATAAAGCAAGAGCTGGCTGATGCTGCTGGATTGGCTTTCTCCATCTTTGTGCTGGATGATGAACGTCTCATCTCTCAGAGGAGCTGCAGTTGGTCTCTTCTCAGAACACTTCTCTAGTGCCATACTGTTCCTAAGCTATTCAGAGTGGCAACTCAAGGGTGACCAGCACAAACTTTACTCACCTGTAATTTAATTTAATTTAGAACTGAAAGACCCTAAAAGTTAAGTGAGTGCATTTAACCCACTGCACACTTGACCTTCAGCACAAATTAGCCACTGTGGACTCCCCACCTTACGGTGGGCGCTTATGCTAACATTTTTCTTCTACCAAATGCTTTTCCATCACACTGAGATCCTGTAAAGGACAGGAATAAATATAACCACTCACCTCAAAATCAAGATTGGAGGTGAAGAAATATAACAGCAGTGCAGTGTTACCATAGTAACAAAAGCTCTAAAGTGATCTAATCTACTGTTAAATTCTAGCTCAGAGATGAACAAAAATCAACATAACAGAATAAATGTTGTATTAAAAATGGAATGAGGATATTTTGAGACTGATATTATACTTGTGTCCCAAAACATAACATGAAAAATATTTGAAAAGAGAAATTTTTAGCCGGTAAAGTTGCACATTTACCGTATTTGTTTCTAATTTGGACTCTAATTAATCTTTGGTGAGGTTGGCTATCAGATGACTTTTTGCCATAGTGCCCAAGTTTACTCACACAGATGTATTGCTTTTCAGAATATTCCCCTCCTGTCACTCCGGTAACGCAGATGGTGAACGGTGGCCCATACGCTTTATGTCCCAGATTTTTCCAGCCATTAAAGCCTCACACCCATCAGTGCTGCAGGATCTAAATGAGTTCAAACACTGACTCTCTTAAAAAATTGGGTTAGACCATGAGGAGCCTCTGAAGGGTCTTGCATTGCAAGGCAGAGCTGTTTTCTGTGTGCGTTTCTCTTTCTGGCGAATGTCGATATGTCAATAAGTATTTTCATTCTGTTTAAAAAAAATTTATTAAAATTTCCCTTGAGGTTGATTCCCTTTCTCCCCAAAACAAAAAGTCAGTTAAAAAAAAAAAAATAGAAGTTCTAAAATATGGATATTTCCTGCACCATTTCATGGCATACCACTCTGAGCATGAACACAATGAACAGGGTGAAAGCAACTATTTTCTTTCAGGTTTTGTTTTAATATCATTAAGAACACTGTAGCTTTAGCTGTTAGTGAAGATTCAGTCATTTTGGTTTGGGGAAATTGGAGGTCGGGTTTTTTTATGTTAAACTGTCTCTATTTGTGCTGTATATCGGAGATTTTAAATATCTGCTATTTAAACATTTCCAGAGTAGATAAGATAAGAAATTCATAGTAGTAGTCTAGCTGAGTTTGATATAATTTTGACATATGCATAATAATGGAAAAGTAAAAAGAAAATGTCTGAACCGGCACTGGTACATTTGAAATAATTTCTGAAGGAATTTGATAACAGACATTTTAAATGATCAAGGTAAAGAAAATATATTCTAGTGACAGAGTTTGACCAAAAAACCCAGTCCCTCTGAATCTAAGCATCTGGCATATATTTCATAACTAGGTATGTCTTTATGATCAAAGACACCCGAGAATCTCTCTCTGCTTCATACTGAAGAATAAATTAACTTTGTGTATATTTTAAAAGCAGGTCTTCGAGTGTATTTCATCAGCAAGGAACTGATGAAAATAGAGTTTGCAGAGCATCTCTTTCAGTCTACCTTAATAGCTTACAAACAGCATGTGAACAGCACGCTTTTGAGTTAAGTTTTCCTTTTCTAATGGGAGGAGATGTGCTCTTAGAAAATGACAATTCATTTGCATGCAATTTGCACACTGCTTTTTTGCAGGAACACATTTGACTTTTTGCACTTTTTCTCTGGTGGTTGCATTTAATTTTCTCGGCGCTAGAAGAGGAACGTTAAGATCAGATTTTAACTTAAAAGCATTATTTGCAAAGACGAGAGGCTGCTCTTTCCAGCTCTCTCTTGCAAGATGTGTAAAATCCAGCAATTTTTTTCCTGGTATCAAATCATGTATGTGTTTCTTTCTCCTTTATACCATGCACCAGACATTGTCAAATCTTCCATAAAGTTCTTGCCTCGTTATTGAGAGATAGGGAAAGTAGAGCTATTTCTGAGGCAATAATCTTTGCTTTTATGGTCTATTCTCCTTCACATTGATTGCTTGAATTTGAAACTCTCATGGCATTTTGCAGGCAATAAAAACCAGGGGAAGAACGTGTTTCTTTTTGCCGGTGTATTATTATTAAGCCAGGCAGAGCTGCTTACAAACTTGGTGCAGTCACTGCCACCAAATTCACAAAAATGAGGAAAAAGAGCAATTTCCATGGAGGATGGAGCTGGAGCTTCCTTCAGCTGATTCACAGGTACCCTTTCCTTTTTTTTCAGCTCAATTTGCCCTCATTCTGTTTGAGTGAACTTGAAAGGATGAAATTCACTGGGAAGGAAAAATACAATCATTCTCCTCTCTCAAGCCGGCCACTAAACCAATATTCTAAAGTTCAGTGCAGTTTCCAAAGGGACTGGGAAGACTAGAGAGTCTCTGCCCCTCTATATGCATCAGGATATGTTACACTCTAATGGACATTTTTGAGGTCCTGCTGTATTCTTCACTCTAATGCAGTCAAGAGTACAAGATGATCTATATTGATCAGAGGAGCAGAGTCAAACTTCTGATTCAATTTTCAGGCATATTTTCTCAACAGGGTTAAGATCCTTATTGCATATGGGAGTCACAAAAGGATGCAAAAAATATTTATCCTGCTTCTTTATATGTATATATATATATGTATGTATGTCTATATGTATATATATATGTATATATATAGTGTAGTTTCAGGTAAATACAGCGACATGTAGACAGTTTTCTGGGTGAGCACCACTTCGACACCTTCTTTTCACCAAACCTGAATCATTATTTTAGTTACATTTAGGGGTTCCAGCTAGCATTTCAACCCCTATGCTTCCTGTGTTGTGAAATCATATTTTAAATAGTCTAGTCAACTTAAAATTTGTTGGGAAAGGGAAGATCTCAGTGAGAGCAAGGAGATCTGGGTTTATTACAGAAGAAGCAAGTGGGTTTATGATGCCATGGCAGGTTACAGGTCAAGTCTGCTCTTTTAGTCACACCTTTCAGGCTCTCACAGGTCATTCTTTTCATTGATTTATGTATAGTTGAGGTGGTGGTGGGTTGTTTGGGGTTTTTTTTTCTAGATCTGTTTAGATGCTCCTTCCCACAGTGTCCTTGGCAATTAATTTTGACATTTTAGTTATAGACTATGGTCAAAAAGATAAATCTGCTTTCTTCCCAGTTTTAATCTGCTGCCTGGTAATGCTTAAATTAAGAAGCATCAAATCAAACTGGGGGATAATGAATAACTTGTTCTCTAAACTCCTTTGCAATGACATTCTTTATTTTTGCATGAATCCATCCTACTTTTCCTTGGCAGCTGCTTTCCAAGTTTAAAAAACCTTAGCCTGTGTGATCCTTCTTTGTATGGATACTCTATTTTTTGTGGGGGGATCATTTGATTGTCTTTATCTATTTTCTTCTGCTGCTCTATGCTTTTAGAGGTGGGGTGCCTAGAAAGACATGCAGAATTCAAGCTGTAGGAACGCCATGGGTTTATAAGGTGGCATTATGATGGTTTTGCTCTTGTTTTTCATCCTTCATTAATGGTTCTTGCCATTCTGTTTTCCTTGCTCACTGTTCCTGATCCACGAACTAAAATTTTCGAAGAACTATCAATAATGACTCTGAGATCTTTCCTGAATGCTGAGGGGTAATTTAGGGTACATTAATATATATATTTAGACTATTTTTCCCTCAGATGCTATGCTTTAAATTTCACTTGACATTGATTGATTGTCCCATCATTCAGCATTGTGAGATCATTCTGCTGCTTCTCGTAATCAGTTTTCATTTTTAGTGCCCTGAATAATTTTGAATCATAAAGAAACTCTGTCACCTCACTATTTATTCCCTTCCTGAGCTTTAAATGCACTGGGGACAATTCATATGGGCTCACAACTTAACTTCCCTACATTATGAAAATTACTATTTATTTTTATCCTTTACATTCTGCCTTTTAATAAGTCATTTATCCTGGAGAAGACCTTCCTTGTAGTTCCATACAGTTTAATTTTTTTAAAACCCTTTCGTGAGAAAACTTGTCAAAACCTCATTGGAAATCCAAGTATAGAAGATCAATCGAAATGGCCTCACCCCCATTTATCATCTCTTTCAGAGAGCCTGAATACCCTCATGAGACATGGCTTTGTGTCCTGGCTTTCCTATGTTGTATTTATTTGTCTGTGTGCTGCTTCCTTCTTTATTGCAATTTTTATTAATTCATTTGGTATAAAAAGTCAGATTTCCTGGTCTAGTTTTGCACTGATCTGTTAAAGAAATACTCAGGATTCTGTGTGTATGAAGCCTGCTTAAGCTAGGAGTACTTCCATGTGTGATTTCTTTCAGGACTTACTGAAATACTACTAACTTACACTTTTGTGATCTAAAACCTTGCTTGTTTACATTTTGGTTTGAGGCAGTTGCTCTGGCTTTTCTCCTGCAGGGAAGCTATATGTCATCTCTCAATTATTTCCTAACAACCACTGACTGCATTGATTTCCCTCCTCTAATAAAGCACAATCCTTTTGACTAATTGTTGCTTCTAGAAACTCTTTGGCAGACATGCTACTATTGATACATCATTTTGGAAGAAAATCTTTGCTTTTTGTAAATTGATCCTTGACATCTCTTTTGCCTGTCCACAGTATGATTTTAAGATTTGACTCCCTAATGTGCCCTTCACGATTTTCTTCAGCTGAGTATAGCTTCCAGTTCTTGATTTGTTGAGTTTGCTGGAAGCTTGAAACTAGATTCCAACGTGATTTGTTATCCTCCTTCCCTTCCTTCATAAGAAAAAATGAAATGGTTAACAATATTGACGTGTGAATTATCTCTGCAAGACACTCAAATCAATCCTGTGCTGAGGGATTTCACATCCCCCACCACTCTCTGGAGTCTTGATGAAACATGAGGATAAATGAAGACACAGCAGCATGGGCTTCAGTCTCTTGCTAATGCGCTGCTGGCTGAAGTCAGTGCTGCTGTACCTTCGGTGCTGGCACTGCTGGAGATGTATAGATTAAAGCTCAGCAGCTCTGCTGCCTCCTCTCCTGCCTGCAGTGCAGGCATTACTCAAGCACTGCCTACAACAGCGCTTCTTGCCACCCCAGTTGTCAGAGACATGTCACCTTAGAGGGATACTAACTCCAAACCCAGACACTGTCTTCAAAGTTCACTTTTTGTGCGTGGTTCCTACCAAATATCTGAGTGTGTTCTGGAATCAGTGTCATGAAAGCAGCTCCATGAAGGCACTTGTTATTAATGTGCCTTATTTCTTTTGCTATTAATATGCCCAGTGCTGCTACTGACATCAGTAAAATATCTCGCAAAGAAAAAGCCTCTTTAAAAGGAGGCTCTGCACGCTGGCTCAGCATCTCAGAAATACCGAGGGGGAAAGCTGTAGGTACACATGGTCTGACTGTACAGATCTCTCGTTCCTCAGTTTTGAGAAGGGGAGACTTTATGAATATTTCGTCAGAGCGTGCAAGGGCAATGACGTGGTGGAGGTAAGGGAATGTTTCTATAGAAAAGGTTTCCCTGGCAGGAATCAAATTTGAGTTTTCACCTTCAGCCAGTTCATGAAAAAAACCAACCCCAAACCAAAAAGAAGCTAAAAAAAAACCCTCCCCAAACCAGGCTTCATCAAGAAAATATTTAAGAATAGACCAAATATCAGGCTTCTCTGATACTAAGATATTGTCTTTGCATGTATTTAAGGTTTGCTTCATCTCCTGAAAGAAATAGCAACTGCTTTTTAAATAGAATATTCTGCTCAGTGTCATAACATCTTTGTGATGAGGTACCCTGCTGCCTGCCAAATCAGCAAACCTGGACCTTGCAGCATTTAAGCCTCAGTTTCATATCCTAAATACAGGGACTATATCCACACAGCTAAATTTGCCTCAGTTCAGAAGACACAGGAGTTGCTAAGTTCATGAAGAAATATCCAGCATGTTACTCATGCAAACTGAACTTTGTGAAAAAGCCTTTCCGTGAAGACATCTAGTTCAAGAATCTTGTTAACGTTGAATAAGGTACTTAGGCAACAACACTGCAAAATTTTAAGAATGTAATGTCTGACTGAATTAGGAGTTTCTGCTAAAGAAATTATATATAACTGCCAGGATGCTAATAAATGCAGTATTTCAGTTTTCAGGATCATGTTCTGGGAAAATACTCAATATTTAGTGACTGTAAATTTGGAGTTTTCCAAGGCTTTTTAGGAGTTTTTCTTGTACTTTCTGTTTGACACTAATATCAGTTGCTTTTAAAATGATCAAACAATCCTCACTAATTGAGTACGGTTTCTGTAGCCTTGGGCTTGCACCAGCTCTGGTATCTTTCCATTTTATAGCAATGACATTTGTTGGCTACATGCCATTCTTTATCAGTTCTTCCTATTCACTTCAGCTTCACTTTTGCATGTGAAAGACAATTAGGGTTGGAAGAAATCTCTAATAGCTCATTTAATCTCCTTTTAACTCTAATAAAAGTAACTTCCCGACTGCAGACCGTCTCTAATCCATGGATATCCCAGTCTAGGATATTGCCAGGATATTATTAATTTGCATGATAACTTATTCCTAATGCTATATGTTGCTGTCTTCATTTCACTGTAGCTCTTCAAAAGTCTGATGACAAAGTGGGTATGGGTGCTTGTACATCTGGTCATACATTTTCTCCTGAGCAAGCAGGGTGTAATTTATTGTTTTTCATAGTGTTTTAGGCACCTATTTTTTTTTTTGGCACATCAGACAGCTTTAGTCTAGTCTAGTCTCTGCGTTGGAACACTGATTTCTGTTTGCTGTTGGCCTTGAAGGTAACTTTTATTCCTTATCCTACTTGCACCCTCAAAAATCTGATCCACCTATTCACAAAATGCATTCATTTCTCATAGTTTTAAGATTTGTAGGCCAAACCTTGAGTATGAAGTAAGAAAGAGATGATTATTCTTACTTTAAATATTCTTTTCAAATATTTCTTTTCTTTAAACTCCATTTCTGCTGGTCTCTTACATATTTATACACAATAATCAAAAATGTTTTTGAAATGTAAAATATTTTCCCATAACTTTGAAATTATTTCCTTTTCCATTAAGGTATCTGGAACAGCTGCCACTTGTCTTTTACTCAGCCAGGGTCTTTCTCAAGTCTGAAAAGCAGAACTTTGATACTCTTCTTTTGCTACATCTAAAGTAGCTCTCTGTCCATGCACCAGTGAATAAGTAGAATATAAATGTTGAGATCTGTGATGCAAATGTCAGAGAAAAGTTTGCACTAAAAGCTAGTAGGGAAGCTCCTGGAGCTCTAGAAAGTTTCCAGTAATTTGTATTAACAATCTAACTTTGTAGGTAATTATCCTGTCAGCTCAGTATGAAACATTTTTAGCAATTTGCATGTTGACCCTCACCTGTAAAAGACATAATACAATTAGTGATCTAAAGGCCTGTCTTAAGATGATAATAATTCAACTACTGCACCCCTTTCCTCAAAGTTAACAGGAACTTTTATCAGTCTGGGGTTCTCCACAAGTAACTCAATCATAATACAAATAACTGTATGATTCAGGGAGAGAAAAACAGACAGGTTATGCTTTGCACTTTTTCCTCTGCTGGGAATACACAGCAGGTTGGTTGCACTTCTGTTTTTCTAAAATAAGCCCAAATTTCTGTGTAATGCAGAATTCAATTCAGAGCATTCACATACAACAAGCACTGTGCGTTTCAGAAAGCTGTAAATCCTTGTGCTGGGCTGAAACACAGCCCAGGGGAATGCAGCCTCAGCTGGCAGTGCCTCTTCAGGCTGACAATTCCTCTTCTCAGAGAGGAGCAAGCACCTTCCCGTGTTTCTCCTCTGGTTGTAAACTGGGGTTAGTTAGTATGCTGAAGCTGTTTGGATTTTCATTTCTGATAAAACTTAGCCTGAGAGGTATTTGTTGATGATTGTCAACAATCAGATGAATTATAGATGATGTTGGTAAACAAAATGCTGCCTTGATGAATGATGACTTTCCTATACTATGACATGACTGCTAAGTCATTCAAAGCACTGATTAAACCCATTACAGTAAAATAATCACCATCCATTACCTTTAATGTCGTGAACTGACAACCTAGTTAAGGCAGCTGATGGTGTCAGCAAAATGATTTGTTGGTCCTCATGTCCAATGACAATAAATCACTTCGATAAATCAATGAACAGTAGCAATAAAACAATATATTTTCATTTTTCTTGACATTCAATTACAGAGTGTGTATACAGACTTATTCTTAAACATTCAGTGATATGGCAGGATTCAGCATCCACCATACATACATACAGTTGTTGAGATCTTGTTTTGTCCAGTCATGTTTTACCCTTGGTTTGGTTTCCTGCTGCATCTGCTGTTGTGATACATCACTTGTCTTACAGAGCCAGATTCATTCTCAGGTATAAAGGCAGAATTTTTATATTCCTTTTCACTTTGTCTGAAGAAGTTTCTTCTTCTAAATAGGTTTCTGTAAGTACTGCATCTTTTGCAGAACTTCAAGGATAATCATCACCTTCCTCTTTTTTTCACCTTTCTTGTATCACTTCTAGGCTGAAAAAGTCAATAATTTGGCTTGCAGGTTAAACAAAAAGTGAACTTAATCATTTGATCAGCCAGACCTGAGCTGAGGCTCCTGTGCTGCTCATGAATAAGCAGTGGATGACACTGCTAAAACCCAACTCAGCTGTCAGCCACCGTCTCCTCTGTGTTCTGCTGTCATTGGGGCTTTGCTAAACGCCAGTCCTGGCACAGAGACAAACAGGTTTGGGAGCACTGGGTTTTATTTTCAAAGTATACATCTGTATCTACCTATTTCTCTCTCTTGTCATGGATATATTCACGTGAGGATGTGTTGTTAGCAAATTTTGGGCATGCATAGAAGTACTAATCCCTAGAAATAAATCATACACTCCCTGGAAATTATGAAAGGCAAGACACCTCTCAGATACTTGAAATTATAATATATTTTTATTAGGTAAGCTCACATGCTTTAAATCTCTAGGGTGACAGCCTCAAAATCTTTTGTTATTCTTTTTGGCTAAAAACAATGAAAAAGTAATGTTTCTCTGGATTCCTTCCTCCTCCCCATCCATATGCACACACTCCCCCAGACTCTAAAAATACTCTGAGGAATTCACAGGGCATAATTTTTAAACATAATTCAGGTAGCCTATTACCCAGGTGGGTAATAAGAAGGCAGAGATGGAAAACAAGATGGCTCTGGATTCTGTGGATTCTCTATTCTGAGCCCTCCTGCCATTCATGTGCCCTAAGTCTCTGCTTGGCTGGACTTAATTTGTTTGTGTCATGCTTGCATTGTAGGGGCTTTGCTGTTCATCAAGAGAAGGTATTTTCCATGTTTGTACAAAGGCAAGATTCAGTTTTGGTTTCGGGTAGTGGCTTAACACGGGATTCGTTTCCTTGAGCACTTGCCTGCTGCAGACAGGAAGAGCATCGAGACGAAACTTTTCCATGTGGCTACATTGCAAGGCATGTGAAAGATTTTCCTCATTTCTTTCTAAAAATGGATCTGTCAGTAGAGAATGATTGGTCTCAGTGGACATATGGGCAGTTAGAACTAGGAAAGCTGAATGTCACTACGGGATGGTAAAAATGAAATGTTTGACTGTAAATTATTTTTTATGTCATATTTAGATTACAATATAAAAAAATGCAAGTAGTCAATATGAGTTATGTAGCAGACATGAGAATGTGTCAAGAAATGCTCCATTTTTGATGAAAGTGAACTATAATGGAGACTTGCAGTGACTTTGCAGGAGACATAAGTTGATCCTTCTTCTAAAAGTAATATGTGCAGCAAACGCTTCTGAAATGATGACTTTCAGAACTTTTTGGGCTATGTGCTGTGTAAGAGTTATTAAGAGGTCATTTGAGATAACAATCATCAATTTGGCTCTGCAAAACCTCAGCAGTTGCTCAGAAGAGAGGCAGTAAAACAGGCTGCTGCCCTGTATCGAATCATCTGCCTGTGAGATCTGTACATGCAGTTAAAGTTTGTAAAAGGAGGAACGCACAGAACTTTTGTGAGAAAGCTGAGTATTTTCAAAGCTTGTATTAAATGCAAGAGATTATCTGTGCTACCATCGGTGAGAACCGCATTCTTTCCTGTAACAGTGATTCATTTAGCTGATTGTATCCCACCCTCCAAACCCTGCACATCTGTGTGTTCAACCTCATGGCCTTTTCCAGGAACTTCTTGACGCTGGTGCCTTGCCTTGCAAAGCAGAGCCTGTGCCTTTAATCACTAGGTGTGCTTTCACTTAGAACTTTGTGCTTTTGGGGCCTGTTTTGGCTGGTTCATACTTTCACACTTCATCTTAGTTTATTGAGTCAGCTTTGAAACGGTCAGAACAAGGCTGGGAGCATGGCCTAGAGGCTGAGGTTCCTTCCCTGCTGTCAGAGGACCACTTGGGCATCGTGGATCAGTCAGTGCTCCCTCTCCATGTCACAATGCTGTCATTCCTGCTGTTGAAAGGAGAGGAGGGGAACAGGCTCTCCACAGACCCTCTCTTCTGTTGACTATAGCTTGAACCAAAACCTGCAAGACAGCAGGCTCAGGTGTTCCCTCATCCCAGCTTTACCTGAAACACAATGCCAATGGCTTCTTGCAAGGTAGTTCGTGTTCAAGTCGGGGCTGAAATTAAATGGCCCCACAAACATTGAGACGAACACGGTGCTTTAGAGTCATCACCAGAGACTGACAGCACCGGTTTCCTCAGCTCTGGAGGAAAAGTTAAGATGAAATTTCATTTTAACCTGGGTCAGCCTGGCCATCTCTTTAAGTGTGACTAGGCTGGGTGGTATTTCTGCTGGCGTAGACACAGACTATTTATTAGACAGTCTGCCCATGGGGAACGAGAGGACCTAGAGAGCAATTTTCAGGATGTGCTGTTCCGTACCTTCCTAAAACTGCAAAGGACAACAAGAAAATGTGTGATGCACAGTAGATGAACTTTGAAAATAACACTTAGCTGATGATTCTTTATAGCGTCCTAACTCTGTCTGAGGAGTTGTGTAATGTTTTTTTTTAAAAATGAAGTCATCATTTTTTCTACTGCCAATAGCTAAATTATGAGATACTTGTACTATGGTGGTACTTACTGTACGTTTGGAAAACATTCAGCACTGTGTACTAGCTCTGTCTGAGAACATATACCCTAAAGGGTTGTTTCAATGAGGCAAAGAGGCAAGTTGTTATGAAGTTTTCTCTCCTACGTTCATTTTAAACTTTCGAGAGATCACGCTTCAATATTCCTGTTATCATAGTCTTGAGATTAACTAGACTATAACAAAAAATACTGATTTAAAATGTGTATTTTTACTTAGGCATTAACATTTGATATAGTTTTAAAGTTTTCTATAAAACTACTTTCATTCGGTATATATATGACGACATCCTATTACATGATAGTCTGTGGTCCCCCTTAGCTCAGAATAAGGTGAATGCATTAACCTTTTTCAAATGTCACCTATAAAATCCATGCAATGAAATAGTTAAGCACATAAGCTCCAACGCAATCAATATTTCTTGGTGAAACTGGCTCTGCAGCATATCTTTGCCATCTCTATAAACATTTGTATAGCAACTTTAACATTTGTGTCTGTTTCCTTTCAAAGCTGATGTAGAATTTCTGAAGGTGTCCTAGCTTGTTAATAGCATCAAATATTGAAAGCTGACCCTGAAATTTCCTTCCCAAAGTCCTTCTGGTCTTGCTCGTGGCTGCAAGAAATGAAAAATTAAAGACTGAGAACACACAGATCCTGTCATTCAGATTGAAAGCTCTAACAAACCCTAGTGATCTCTGCAGTGCATCATTCAGCATTGCTGCATGTGGCACACGAAAGACTGGGTAGATTTGGCCCATTGTGGCAAGTGCAATTTAAAGGCATGTCCTAAAATGTGGGGAGAAATGAAAATAATGCAACCACCATCAGCAGATGCACAGAGGATTAAAAAAAAAAAAAAAAAAGGGCAGTGGACAGCATCTGAAATGTAGCTGGTATTAGCTTTTTGGTCACATTTTACCTCTCCATGAGCCACTGTCACCATGAGAGCAGCAGTGTGTGGAGTGTGGAGTGACTTGTGCCACAGCTGGCAGCCAGCAGTGCCTCGGGGCTCAGGCCAGCAGGGACCCAGCCACTGAAACATCCTCAGAGAACGAGCATCTCCACGGACTGGGACAAACACCAGGATAAGGGCAGAGAGGGGAGAGGAAGGTGGGAGAGGAGGAGTGCAAGAGCACCCAATTTTTACAACTCTCCCAGTGCTTTTCCTTTGTCTTTGACACCTGCCCTGGAGTACGCACAGCACACTGATGAATCACATCTTGTCACCAAGACCAAAGCAATGATTACAGGCTGACGAGGTCAATAAGGCAATTTTATTTCACTCTTGCCTAGTAAATTACAGCAAGTAACTGCATGGCAAAGACGATCTTTTGGGGAGAGAATGAGAGGTTCTTTAAATTGTCTGGGTTTTTTTAATACCTTGCCATTAAATCCACCAGAGTGCCATACTATAGTGCTATAATAATATAAAAAAACAAAACAAAATGCAAAGCATCAAAAAAGCCCCCCACCTTTTTCTTTTCCACTGTCAGCTCAGCATAGAATGTTCAAAACCTGATTTTTTTGTTTGTTAATTCTGGTAGGGGCTGAGGTAGAAGGATGTAAACAGCTGTTAAAAGCATGCTTTTCATGATTTTCTGGGAAAAAGCAGTGAAACTTACATTTCATCATTAAGTTTGCTGTTTTGACTAAAATGTTAAAGTTGTTTATGTTACCTCGTAAGGCTCTCCCACTTTCAAATAATATCAATTTATTCATTTCTCCCATAAGAAGAATGTATTCCGGACTGGAAATCTGGTATATAATGAGACCATACTTGTATTTGAATTCTGAATTGGTAAATTGCAAAGATTTCCCAAAATATTGGCAAGATTCAGAGCAACTTAATGATCAACTGGAAATACAGGGTTAAGCAAATATCTGTTTATCTACAACCTACCTTGCCGAATGTCTTGCAGAATAGCTTTTCTATTAGATCTGTATTGGAATATCTCTGGTAATGGAGTTTAAGAGCACATTTACCTTTCTCACAGCTGTAGCCAATTGGTGACCCACAGTCCCTGTGAAGTAAATTATGTTCTCGTTATTTGCGCTACTTCTGGCAGTGAGACATCATTTACTTTAAAGGCAGGAGGGGGAAGGAGGAGAGGAGAGTTTCAGAGTAAATGGTGAGTGAGCTCTCTGTAAAACATCCTCCAGCAGATCCAGCTGTACCTGGGTAAGATGCTCCTGGCTGATTCTGGGTGCGTGGGGTGCTTGGGCAATGCGACTTGGACGTCTCAAATTTCATTTCTTGTGCCTCTTGACCTTTGTTGTTGCTGGGAAATTAAACTCATCAGTAAGTTAATAAACCAGTGTTGCTGTGGCACGGACACGTGTCCCACTGAGCCAACCCCGATTCTGGCCGGTCATTTTGGTAGGAGAGACACTTGTGAGAAATCTTCTTAGCAGAGCCTGGAGCCTGTCTTCGCTCTGGCTCAGTCCTCAGGAATCTGATTTCTGTGACAGAGCATAATGAACAGCTGATACCAGTGCAGCTGCACCACAAGGGTCTCCTTACAACCTGTGGGTACAGAAAACTTTTTGCTGGCATTAAACAAATTGATGAAAGGAACGGACTGACAAGAGTTTTGTTGGCTCCAGGAAGGTATCTGGTTCCCCTTGTCTGAAAAAGGTTGTGATTGGTAGAAGGTTTTATCAATATAAGGAAGTCCATCCCTAAATTCTCTATTTTTACATTATCCAGAAAACAAAAATATTTGTTCTTTGTTTGGGTTTTTTCCTGCTATCTGATTTTCCAGTGGTGCCTAAATAATAAGCCTGAGACACAGTGTCATCACATCATTCCCTGCACAGCCTTGTCCAGTAGAAAGATTTACAAATGTTATAAAACACAAGGGCTCTCAAGCCAAATGTTTATGTATACAGGGAGCCACATTATCTGTCTCAATTCACACAGATTATGTTTTCCTTTTCCTGGTGTCCATTCTGTCATGCCACTCCCACAGCAGGAAGTAGCCAACTATCAAAGCAAACAGCTCACAGATCAAGCATGGGTCTTTTAATAATATATTTTCTTCCAGGTTACCTGAAAAATATTCACAAGCACACTCAAGGACAGTCAGGCTTGATTAGGAAAACTATTTATGTCCAGACTCTGGCATGCCATGATTGAGGGCTGGCAAATGCAATACGGATGTGGCCCAGATATCCAGCAGGTGTATTTGACAATCAAAACCTTTAAGTTTTTGTTTCTTTGCTTGTTTATCTCTAATGATTATGAACTGCATTAGCACAAAGAGAAGTTAATTGTAATCCCTTCACTCCACCTGACCTGTTTCTGTAACAATCGAAATTTCAGATAAGCAATTAAGCGCATTCGTGGCAGAAAAGAAGCGTAGTGGTTGAGGAAAGTCAAAGAGTTTGATTTTGGTTTTTTTGTTTGTTTTAATGGATCATGTGGATTATTCATTACATGCTTTGCTTTGATGGTTAACGAGACACATTGAGCTCCAAGGAACAGCATGGGATTAAATGGCCTTGTCAGTGGCATCCTTAGTTCTCACGAACCAGGAATAGTCCATAGGTCTCCACGCAGAACACCTCCCCAGGCACTAGAATTTAATTCTTTTTCATATGTATTTGTTTCATATTGTTGTGCCATACATATTTGAATTCCTCATTGTGCTTATGCTCAGTTACTGAGGGTTGCTGTGTTGAGCAAGGATGGAGAGCTCTCGGGAATTTAATTTTAAAGATGTTTCTGCTGCAAGGCCCAGGAACAAGTTATGGCATGGTAATGAGAATGGCAGGTTACACCATGAGGAGGAGTTCAAAGTCAGTGCAGAGTGAAGCCGATTTCTGCAAGGCTCTTGGCTTCACGTTGTCCTCTGCTGTCCCTCCTGCCACACAAAAGAGATGGTGTGACACCCAGGCTGCACTGCTTCATTGTGTGGATGCAGTGATTTAAAACAGGAGTCTGAGATTTGGTAAGCTGGTTAAAATCAACCTGTAGCACGCAAACATAAAATGTGATGTAAAGCCAAAGTAAAATGGATTTTAATTCAAACACATACCCTCAGAGCAAACTCATGAATATTCTGATTGAAGGTACTTATCCAGCTGTCTTGAAAGACACCTGAGAGTTTATGAACTATTCCAACAGTGACACCAGAAGGGGCTGAATACTACAAATCCTACTTCAGAAACTGCAAAGATGCTGTAGCAAACTGGTAACATTATTTATGCTTGGGCTTATGAGATTATGGTTACACATCCTGTCTTTATCATTGCCTTTAAGTTTTGAAGGCTCTTTAACCTATCAGTGAAGTACTTTCACCATCCTCCTTCTATGCCTCCATACTAGGTCCTGCATGCATTTGAAACTTAGTGAATGGTTCCCTTAGTTAATCATTCTGTGAAAGGCCTGTGGTTTGTTTGTTTCTTAAGTATGCAGTTCCTGTGGTTCTTAATCAACAAAGAGATAAATCTGGAAAAAAAAATGAAAAAGAGGGAAAAAAAATTCTGCAATTATAAGATATAAGTGAAGCCATCAAAAAGCCAGTGAATGCTGGAAGAAACCTGATTATGTACTGTCAATAAATATAACAATAAAACTTTTAAAATCTCTGGAATCCTACTAAGATTGCACCCTCTTCCATAGTAAAAGGGATTTAGTACCAGTGTAAGATACACTGCAAAATGATGCTGCCTTCATGCAAGATGGATGTGCAGTGTCAGCAGTGAGCACTCCTGCACTATTTAGGTGTCACATGGTCCCTGGGCTTGTAAAACTAAATGGGTTGTTTGTGAAGAAGTCTGTGGAGGTGCCACAGCTGTAGTAAGTCAGCCTAGGAACGGCTCTGATGCCTCTCCTGGCACCTCCAGGAAACTTCTGCAGTGAGCAGTTGTACCACCCTCCTCACCATGCTGCATCTTTTCTTCCTCATGGGAATCTTTGTAAATTTGGGGCCAGTTTTTCCCTGCCTTTTCCTAATTGCTGATGTGAGCACTACTAATTCCTAGACCGCACTGTGGACACAGCCTTTTTTTGGCACACCTTAACATCCCAGTGTCTCTTAATCCTGTGATGGCAGCAGGTACTTCTGTACAGCAAGAGGGTAGGAGCACTGCTTTGTCCTCTGGATTGTTCATGTTCTTTCACAGCAATTCCTCTATCCAACTTCAAGCTCTTCCATGTTTTCGTGCCCCTGGTGACATTCACCTAAATTTTTAGCTAGGGAGCATGAGGGTTCTAAAGCCTCCACTGCTGCGCAAAGTTCACACCTGCCTCGTATAGACCAGTCCCATCGTGGTTTTCCTTTTGCTTTTGTTTAGAGCAGCTATTTGGGCCTGAGCTCTGCCCACAGCGTCCTCAGTCATTGACACCTCTGCAGAAAACTGCTCGCTTTATACAATACTTCTGTAGACAAGTGTAAACTCTAAACAAGATCAGATTTCATTTTGTGCAGCTTTTAGCCACAGCCTGCTGCTGCTGCCAGCTGGCCTCAGAAGACTTATTTTCCATCACCTGCAGTTGGTCACACTTGCCCAGCCTAAGATTGCTGCTTATCACTGTTGTTTTAACGATACTGCATCTGGCACCACAGCCCAGCTGGAATCAAAACATTCATTTAATAGCACAGCTGCAAATACGGCAGCTGAGTGACAGGTGCCTGTCTTTGGCTGTGCACACACTCTGAGTCCTTGCTTTTCCTGGAATTGCACTGCAGACATCATCCTCTGAACTAAAGCCCTCTGCATCCTTGGGCTGTGCACGCACTGCTCACTCCTTTCTTCCTGAAATAGCTGCAGCACTGAGGATTACAGATGGCTCTATTTCACATTCTCCTTGCACTTCTCCCTTTCTCACTCCTCACAGTTGTCTTTAACTTAAGCCTATTTCTTTGTGTGTGTGAGGGGTTTTTGTGGGGTTTTTTTCCACTGTGTGTTGTTTTGTTGTTTTTTTTTTTTTTTTTGCCCCCAAACTGCAATTTTGCTGCTTTTTCTAATCACTTGAGTGGTCCAAGTGGGGTGGTAATATTGGTAATATTTGGAGGTTTAACCCTGGAGAGAAAGCAGTGCTCTCTCAGCAAACTCTCCTGTGACTGGAGTCCTAGGTTGGTAGGGACTCACCTTGAAAATTACAGGTAAATGAGAAAGCTTTAGAATTCTTGCTACTTATTTTTGTGTAAGTACATGATCAGTCTCTTCCGGCTCATTTTTTGGGGGGATCCTAAAGCTTATGCAGCATGTCTGTCAGATGTCTGGTGTTTCTGTTATTGTTCTCAGCAATGTTTTTCATCTTACTTTTCTTTTTTCTTCTCAATGTGATGGCTAATACACATCTCCCTTCTGGCTTTCAGTTCTTTATCTTTTAGCAGCTATCACTAGATCTGTACACAGACCTCGCTTTCCCTGAATTTATGTTTGTGCCAGATTCTTTGTTAGAAATTCAGCACGGCCAACGATCTGAGTCACTCTATGTTAATCACCTTCCCTGCCTTCCTGAGCATCTCCCTGGACTGCCTTCACCACATTTCACACACCACACATTGGCTCATAAAACAAGAGGGCTTCATGCTGGCAAATCTAAGTGGCTCTTTATTTAGCAGCTTACTTCAGAGGTGCTGCAAATGCAGCGTGGACTCCTCTTACAATAAATAGATGGATGCCATGGTTCTTCCCTCAGATTCTTTCTTCTTTTTTTTGAAGTTCATGTCTGAACAGGGAGAATATCTCCAGGGCACAGGCAGTAGTTTAAGCTCTGATTTCCATGAGTGTTTAGTACTTTTGCAAGCAGCATGCTTACTCTTTCTAGAAAAGGCAGCTCGCTGTGCACCCAGACAACAGTCTATGCCAGACAGGCAGTCATACGGAGTTGTGTGTGCATAATTTTTCTGTTCTGGGAAAAAATTCCCCCTTTTTTTCCACCCACTGGAAAACCCCCACCTTTTTAACAGCAATAAGATTTTAAAATCTGTTTGGTTTGTTGGGGTTTTTCAAGTAAATGGTGAATTTAGTTACACTGCATGCACATTTTTTTAATTGTAGTTGTAGAGTTTATGTATGTCTTAAAATGAGAAATTTAAAAGAGGATCAAGAAAAATGGCAGAGTTGTTGACTTTCTGACTATTCTTATATATATTTTGTGTTCAGTGAAATTATTTGTGTTTAGCTATTTGCATCCTTTCTTTGATTTGCTGGAGAATTCTTATAGCTTATTCAACCTTTTACTCTAGGTAGCTTTTCTTTTTTGTTTTGACTGTTAAAAAGACTTTTGATACTGCTATCACAGAAATGGATGTCATATAGCAATCTATAAAATTATAAATTGTTGTGCCAAAGTAGCAAAAAATGTCAGACCTGGGAACAGGTCTGTCAAAAACTGGGGAGTGGTTGTAGCCATACGTAGAGAGCTGCCTGGGATTCATCGTTTTCAACAATTCAAATCATTATTCCTCATTGTGGATAATCAAGGGTGGGGGGAATTAAGTATGCAGTTTTATTTAACAGAAATGTTTTGAAGATGTATGGAATTCTTTGTGAATAATTCATGTTCTTTAAGATCAGAAACACTGAAACAAAAAAAAGAAGGTGGGCAATTCTGCTGGGATGTGCCAGTTTAGAAACAAAGCAGAACTCTTGCCACATGTAAATGCAGCTGAAACAGGATGGCTGTAACATCAGGGAAAAAGTTCTTTCCTAAAATGTCTGTAGCAATATAGATGATCTCTTCCTCAGAAAGTAAATTATTCATTTTGTCCTTGATCAATTGCAGTTACCATGTATTTGTGGCTCACAACTGTTTCTCCATAACATAAAAGTGGCTCACAGGGGAAAAGAAAAGTCATGCTTGGGGAAAAGAGCATCAAGAAAACCCTGCCACAATGAAGCCTTCTCCATCTTATGCCCCTACCAGGCATCTCTGATTAATCAACCCTTTCAATGACTTTGGCACTAACAAGTTATTTAAATTTTCCTTGCCTCTCCCAGTACATTGCTCTACTTATTTTTCTACAAGATTAGATACAGAATGGAAATCAAAAAGGAAGAGAAATATTGGAATATGCTTTTGGCTTGGGACAGTTGGAGAGCAGCAGGTGCAGTGTGGGCTGTTAGGGTGAAGCCTGTGGAGGACGGGTGACAGCTCTGCCACCTCATGTAAACTTTCATATGCTCCCTTCTGTGAGCCTTCACCAGCAGAGTAATATCGGTATTAATTGATAATTTTTTTTTTGTATATCCACATCGAGTCCTTGGCTTTGCAGTCCAAATTGAAGTCAGTGGGTATCCGCTGGTGCCTAAAAATCATTGCTTCTTGTTTGAAGAACTGTGACTTTGTGGCACAGGCAAATTATCCCCCAGTTGGTCACTGCAGGCTCTGCTGGGCAGATGGGCACTGCTGGGGAGCCCCTCTCGGAGCACAGCCTTGGAGCTTTCTTCCATTTGT
This sequence comes from Rhagologus leucostigma, assembly GCA_013397725.1. Taxonomy (NCBI): domain Eukaryota; kingdom Metazoa; phylum Chordata; class Aves; order Passeriformes; genus Rhagologus; species Rhagologus leucostigma. The sequence goes on from VZTD01004439.1 coordinate 1,838,724, forward strand.
GACATTCCAGCAGCACGTTCTGTCCTTCCCATTACAGGGAATGCACAAAGCAAAGCGTTCTCCAGGACTGGTATTTCTGTCTGTTTTTTCTGCTACTTTGATGACTTCTGGACGATCTGTAGATCCATTTTATGTAACATTTTAAACCTCTTGGGAAACTGGATGCAAACTGTTTGTGTTCAGCATTCAAAAGCTGAAACACTTCTGTAAATGTCCAAGCAGAATCCTTCTTTCCACGTGTATGCTGGCTATTAGCACATCTCCTCTTCTTCTCAGGGGTGAGCACCTTTGGACATGCAGGAGAGGACACCTTTGGCTACATGGACATGGGTTAGGTAGGAGCACAACGTGTCCAGTTACACCCTAATGTCAGGACATTTTCACTGCTTGGGTTACAAAATGATACTTGTCTGGAGAAGCCGGACAGAACAGAATGCACCAGTCTTTTAAAATACTTTTTTTCAACCTCTTTACTGCTTCTTCCAAGCATAGATAAATAAAACTATAGTTTGGTGGTGAGGTTCACCCAAATCAAACAGTCTGAACACCGAGCCATTTTTGGAACTGCCGCAGTGTGCCCTGCACCACTTCTTTTCCATTTTACATGCATGCAGAGAAGGTCAAGCAGTGAATTAGCAGACACCTTTGATGGTGCCAAAGACAACAACCTGCTTCAATACATTATCAAATAATAGACTATAAATTATGTAAGCACTGAAATGCCAAGCAGCAAACAGCATTTTCAGTGCTAAGTAGAATCACCAAATTCACTAGAAACTGCTAACCCCGGTGATGCAATTTTTTTGAGGTGTCTAAACATTAACTCTTTGCCACCATCCTTCCTTTTCTTTCTGCCTCTCTATCAAATGTGGTCTTTTTTTGATCACATTCCCTTATTCATGTGATTCTGTGACACTGTGTTTCAATTCGTGTTCAGACCAACTGCATAAGTCAACAGATTTCTAAGGCGGCTCTGGAGGGGCACCACGTAGGAATAAAATGTCATTCATGGAGTATGCAAAGCTAGGGAGTAAAATGCCTGAAAATGGAGCTGGCAATATGGAGTTCTGATCCTTTGCATGCTGCTTAGCTCCACACTTTCCATAAGCAGGTGATGGAGAGGTGAAAAATCCAGAGGCTGTGCATGCGTCCGTGTGGTACCTCCTGAGATAGATCCTGCAGCCTCTGGGACATGGGAATCCCAGCTGGCCAGGGCTTTCAGCATCCATGGTAGTGAGAAATAAGAAAAAAATTGAAGATGCAAAAGACAGATTTTATTAGAAATTCAATTATGGTTTGGAGTTTGAAGGATTTTTGGTGTTTGGTTTGTTGGGGTTTTTTTTTAAATAGAGAAACATCAAAATAAATAGGATAGACAGAAAAGTATTGAGCACCTTGGTTTCAGGGAACACAGCCATCTTGTTAGTAAGAGCTTGATGTATCCAAGTCAAGAGAGTCTTCTAGAAGTTGAAGCATCCTTGCGAAGGGAAGTATTTTATCTGCAAACTTGTTTCTACAGAGTTTCCCAGAGGCTGTGGACAGATAGTGTTCTGCTAGTGCAGTTTGTTAGACACGCAAGGGCAGGGAGTGCCACATGTGCAAAATGCCATCATCATTTATTGACGAAATGTCTCATAGACTCAAAGGACTACGTAAAAACTAGGCTAAACCAAAGCTAAATCCAAAACCTAAGGGAACTATTAATGAACAAAAAGTCCATAGTCTAGCACGGTGCTTGGTCCCTATTTAAGCACAGAAAATGTCGTGATCATTGGGTACACAGCGGGACTCGGGCAAATACTGAGGTGTGTAGGGAAATGCAGCAGTCAACAAACTCGTTCTATACAGGCTGCTATCAGTGCATTATTTTGGGAATCCACTAAAACTCATGGAATCATTATCAAAGCATAAAAAACTTTAAGTTAAAATACATCAGAAGTTCCAAATCAAGGCATTTGCCTCTGAGCATTTTACTTGCTAAGGCTTTTTCTTCCAGAGAACTCTGCTATTCCTAAAAACAACTCTTTCCTTTTCATGATCACATATAGCTTTTAGGACCAAAAAAAAAAAAGCATCTTTCTTTGTATTTTATCTCAATATTTCACTGAAGAGTGAAATTTTTTTAAGGCCTCCAAAGCAAAGACAATTTGCAAATTAATTTCTCCACCACTTTGAAAAAAGAAACCATCAAAAAATCATGCCATGTCCTGTGTTTCTGTGAGAGAACCTAGGCTAGGGAACACACATAATTAGGTGTTTCACAGCTGAATTTTGCTCTGATGATTTCTATACTTGTGATAATTTGCAAGTAATGCTGCTTAAGGCAGGGCTGAAGTTGTTCTACATCTTAGTTCAGGTGGTCTTGCTTCCTTCTCCTGCAAGCAAACTTTAGGCAAATGACCAGAAAAACATCTTCTTCCTTTTGTTTACTCCATGCACCAAAAGACCAGAGGTCTGTTAGCTATTGGTGCTCAGAATTAGATTCGTTTAACAGAGACGCAAAAAATGAATACTTTGATGCATCTCTTCAGAACAGGGCAAGCCATCCCTTGCCAGTGGGAGTCCCTAACCCAGGAACATTCTCCAAGTTTAAGCATGGACTGTGATTTTGGTATGCATAAAACAATTCAAATTCATAAAATTAGACATCTACTTGGCAAGCAATGGTTTCAGCTCTTAGTAATGAACCACTGATCTTGCATGAATGTGGAAGCAGTACGGATATATGACTCAAGAGCTCACTGCTAGAATGTGTCTCCCATTTCCAGAATTGTCAGTACCAGTATATTTCACTGTTATAACTTCTACACAAAACAGTGAGAATGTTGAAGAGAAAATGCTGGCGATTAACATAAACGAAGTATTTCAATTAACATAGCAGAAGGTCTTCAACTACTTCAGTTACTGTAGAAAGAGAATTCTCTTTAAGCCAGGACTGGCCATTGTGGGGTCTTAGAGCTGGTGACAACATTCACATCAAGGATTTGCTATGCTGTCTCCAAAAGTGCTCCTAAAGGGACACCTAAAGCAGGCAAACTTATGTAATATCTTCCCTTAATGTTCTCTCAGCCTTCAACTTCAGACCTTTCTGGTGATTTCTTAAGTCCCTCGTAGCTTGTTCATTTAGAACCCTAAATCACCTCTTTTTCATAGAAATTATAGAATTTTTCCTTGAGTCAGTGTCCACTCTTGCACCCACAATAACAAGGAATTACACAGCTCTGCTATCTGCTGTGTTTAAAACCAGCTCTCCTGGCTTCATTTGGTAACCCATAGCTCTTGGAATGACAGAGATAGTAAAAAAGTTGATTCCAATCCTTTACTTCCATGCCAACCCTTATTTTGCAAACTTGTACCAAATTCCTTCAGATCAGCCTCTTCGTTTTAACCCTACCTATTTATTCTTTTTTTTTTTTTTTTAACCAAGTCAGAACTCTTCCTTTTCTCCTTTAGCTATTTGATTTTGGTGAAGAATTTTGTCAAAAACCTTTTGGAAATACAAATAGATCTCCCTTTTCTGCAAGGGTCTGCAAGGCGGGATTTCCGTCAGCAGTTTCTCACAGCTCTCGCACATTTCCACACTCTGTAGATGCATCCTTTATTACAGTTTCTGCTAATTTGCCCAGCGTTGTCATGATTACAGGCCTGTGATTCCTCAGATCTCCCTGGAACCTTATTTTAAGGACTGATATTGCACCCATTCTTTAGATTGGAGGATATTTTAAGTGGTTGGTACGCTTGCAAATTGCCATTAGTAACTCAACTACTTGATCTGAGTTCTGTTACACCCCCTGGGTGACTGCCATTGGTTTTTGCAAAGGTTATTGGTCGTCTGGAGCTGAAGTTAACCAGTGTAATTGTATTATCTGCCCTCACTGGCTCTCTGATTCCTCTCAGCACAGAGCAGTCGCTGTCACCACCTTCTTGAGGGACATCCTTACCACTACCTGGATGTGGGTCAGTGTGGTCATGTGCCCCTCTTCCTGTTCTAATGATATTTTTGGAGCTAATCCTCCTCTACAAGCCTCTCCCCATCCTCTTCCTGGGAAGATACACTTAAAAATAAATAGAAGAAAAGTTGAATACAGGACCTTTCTGTGCATCCAGCCCGCACCTGCCCCATGCTGTGCCACAGTCAGTTCCCTTTGCAGGTGGCATCTGGCTTCAGCATTAGGTTGAGCTGAGAAGTCAAGTGCAGTTGGGACTGTGGGATCTATTGTTTCAAGCTTTTTTGCTGAAGAGGGTAGATTCAGAGATTTGTATCTGAGAAATGTTTGATTTTCCTTTAATGAATCTGGAGCTCTAACCTCACCACAGGATCTGAAGACTAAGTAGGATCAAATAGTATTTACTCTTCTGCCTTGGCCTGCTGTCAGAAATGTGCCACATTACACCCTGACAGATCAGTTGAAGACAAAGAAGAAAAGAGATGAAATAGGAGCTCTTTACAGATGCTTAACTTTGGTGCTGTCACCTTCATACGTGGCAGAAATGCCACCTTCTCCTACACACATTGGAGAATGCTCCCTACAACAGCTGTGGTCTGTCAGTGACGAAAGCCAGAGTTTGTGGTAGGATGCGAAAGTGTGAATACTGGCCATGATCAGCCTTGGGAATGTTTTCCTGCTGCTGGCAAGCTTTCTGCCCAGAAGCTGGATGACTTTCTGGTGTTCTGCCACCGATGTAGCTTAAGATTTGGACAAATATCCTGTCTGAAGGGCATATTTGGTCTGGGTTTCTGTTTCCCCAAAAGCTTTATGGACCCTTATAGTGGCTTGTGTACCTTGACTGTTACTCATTCTGTTTTTCTTTATGCATAGGTGTGCATGCTGTTAATGCCAGGATGGCAAGGTTGCATAACATGCAGAGGTTAAATATTTTAATTTCTTAATTTTTTTTTTCTCCGAAGAGAGTCTTTGTAAGTCGTTTCATTCCTCATTCAAGATTCAATCCTCTTCCCACTGTTCAGTGTCACTGCTAGCATTTGGTAAAATCACTCCTATAATGAATTTGAATTGAGATGTATGAGGGTGACCAGTGGCTTAATGGCACAACTGTAACTACTCCTTGAATCAGCTCCTGGGTAATAAGCGAGGTAAGAATAGCTCCTCATCTTGTGTGCTGTACTACCTGAGGTTCCTGCAGGCAATCATTATTACCTGCTACTTCATACTCTGTTTGGCCAGATAATGTCTTGCAATTAGGCCTTAAGAGCAAGCGATGGAAAGCTCTCCATAAAAGCTGATTATATTTGGGCCCAGCAGCACATCCCTACCACCATTCTCCGAGATTTATGACCTTTTTGATGTCTCTCTGCTGCTGCTCTGATACAGAGGCAAGCTGTTTATCCAGGCTGCTGCAGTCCAAAGCTTCAGCAGTGGTGCTCTGGCGTAGCTGCACTGAAGTCAAGGACAACATGGCCTGGCTCCTCACTCACATCCCTTCATATTCTGTAATGTTAGCTGTATCCTCTTGGCACTTCTCCATTTTTTTTATTGTCACGATCATTTTCAGCGGGTATAAATACCATGTCGACATTTACTCAATGGATCCACCGCTGGAATCTGGCTTGCTTCATGGCTTTTGCATGATGATGCTGAAATGGTTTTGGGGGCTGTGGGAGATAGCACAAACACAGAAAACCTTGAAAGTCTGGTGAATGTCAATAGAGTTTGGAAATGAATCTTCACTGACATTTACATTCACGCTGCCACGCACGGAAGGGATGGACAGCTTAAACTGGCCCCGAGAGTAGCCCCACATCCCAAGGGGATACAAACTTCTTTGCTCCTGCAGAGCAGCAAGCAAGGACAACTGGGTCCCAAGGACCAGCAGCACTGCAAGCCTAGGCTTAACAGATAATTCAGCTGGGAATTTTTAAGAAAATTTTCAGCCTTTCTGCATTCCAGAGAGGGCATCCATATGTGGTCAAGGTGCCTTCTTTCCCCTTCCCAGAGCTGCTGTGGTTTGGGAGGGTGTACAACAATATTCTCTTGCCTCGTATTCAGACAAACAACATTGATGTCCCCGAGGCTGACGGTGCAGCCTCCAAAGGCACACCACACGTTACTTTGCAAGCAAAGGCCACATCGCTTTACCCACAGTCCAAGCCAGTCAGGAATTATATCAGGAGAAACACTGGTTAGCACTGAGCATGAGCTAATGAGCCCTAATGAGATTTCTGTTCAGCTTGGAGCACATGCACAACAGGCTTGTAAAATATAATCGTATCACATTTTAAGAGACAGTACAAAAACCTCACCTGAGAGCTTTTGGGTCTCCACACATTTTGAACTTCATCTGGGCAAGCAAAAATTAGTCAAGGTCTGGTCTTCATTACTTGGTTTGGTGGTGTTTAACAGCTTGTGTTTCACCTTTGTGGTCCATCTTAAAAACAGCAAAGGAAGGTGGCCATGAAAGGTAAAACAGTCTTGCAGTTTGGTTTGGGTTGTTATGCCTTAACTGTGGTCAGCTTAGTCCCAAAGGTATTTGTTTTTTTCATCTCAGGTAGATGTAATACAACAGGATGTGTCATTTGTTGATAAATTATATCATGCTAAACCATGTCATGTGAGTGAAAGAGTAAGGAAAATTGTAGTAGAGGTAAGAAAAAAGAAATATGTTGAAGTAAGAAAAATGAAATATGTGGTGGAACATGACTTTTCCTTCTGCTTTTAGCTTACAGCACTCAACAGATTTAAATGTCTTTTCAATATCTAAAATTTTCTTCTCTAACCCATCAGTGAACCATATCCCAGCATTGTCACAAGGGTGGTAGCAGCCACAGGAGCCCTTCTGAGTGAAAGACATGCAATCTGTCAGGGTGGGCAGGCTAACACAAATCTGTTAGCACTTGCTTTTCCTACACAGGTCAGAGTCTTCTGGAACACTGGCCGGATTTCAGTTTGGGTAGCTATACATCTGTTGGGACTTCAACTGTGGCTTGCAAAATTTGTTTGAAACCTTTGAAGAGCAAGTAAATCCTATGGAAACGTCAGGTGTGACAGGGTTTCAGAGGTAAGGGAAATTTGAGATCTTGGCTGGGATGTGAGGAGGAACCACAGTGCATCTCTGTCCTTCCCCAGCTTCCCCTGGTGGATGCCAGTGAATTCCTGCAGGCAGCAGGGATGCTTCTCCATTGCCAGGTCACAGCTGGATGTGCAGAGAAGCACAGTGCAGATGCCGAAAGTGGCTGCAGGTGGGCCAGGGGGAGGTCAGAAGTCCCATATGTGTGTGTGTGTTTGCAGGGCAGGGCCCCAAAGCACAGCTTCCTGGCTTGGGCACATCTCTGTGGGGTTATACTTCGTTGTGCACAAACCTGCACCTCTCTGGGGTCTCTGGCTGCACCCCAGGGGATCTACCCACCACCAGGCAGTAGATGTGCCATGCTTCCCATTAGTTTCCCTGACATCATCTGTAAAATGATGCTCGAGGTCTTTCTGTGCCACAGAAGTGAGGACAAAAATGAGCATTAGACCTGCGGAGAGCTTTGATAACATCATAATGAGGACTGTAAAGCACCTCAGAGAGATGGACAAGCTTCTTTTTCATCATCTGCAGAATCTCATTAGCCTACCTGCTATTCCATTCTGTGCCTTAAGAGAAAAGTCAGGACCTTATTCTTCTCCTCTTGCAGAGAGCTGTACCTGACCTGCTCCCTCCGCACTCAGAGCAATTGCAGGCAGATCAAGAACCAGAGGCTCCTCTTTGTCACCTTCCATACAATAACCTGCTTCCTGACAGAAAAAGTGTCAAAGGACAACTATTCAGAGGATGAATATATCACTGGACAGTCTTACAGCACTAATTTGAGCTTGCTGAAGCAACTTGGAGCTGTTCTTTTTCATTTTTTCCAGGGCTGCATAAAGACTTAGACATGCCCAGCTTTCCTTTCAATGCTCATTTGCTTGCTTTTAAGTGCATGTGTCATTTTTCATTATTTTGTATGCTAAGGGGCAGATCCTGAATTTTTTAGCCATGTTTGGCAGAACCTTGTTCCATAAATAATCTTATTAACTCCAGTGGATATTTTTGTGGAAAACAGCACTGTTAAGCAGCAGCCAAGGAGTCCCAGCAGAAAGCTCAGGGAAGAGTGGAAGAGGAAAAATGGCTGCCAGATATTGGAACAATATTTAGGTTTTAATGTCGTTCCACATCAGCCACTGAATGAAGTAAAATAATTTTTTTTATTTGCTGTAAAAGCTCCAGAAAAAGTAGGAAAAACCTCGGATGACCTTCAAAGATGCTTTAAAACAAATGTGCAATATTCATTCTCACTGTATAGTGCTAAAAAAAGACTCGGTGAGTCTTTGGCTCCTAATTGTCACCTCAGGCACCTTATTTAGCCTACCTGTCATGAAGCTAAAAGTATACAAAACACTGTAACTCCTGCAAAGCAATTGAGCCACTTTTTTAACCTCCCTTTTTCAATATTAATAACCTGCTCTAATTGCACAATGCTTCTTTTTTTCTTTTTTCCTTTTTCTTCAATCTGCTATAGGGATTAGTTAGTCACCTGCATCTTCTTTAGAGGCCTTAACAAATGTTAATTGCTCATTCTTGCCTCTTTTTTTTTTTTTTTTCTATTAAGTGCCAGAATGAAATTAATTTCCCGGAAGGATATTTAGTGTCTTTCATGTATCAATCACAGCTGAGTTCTTCCTTTTCTCATGCAGAGATGGTTTCTCTTAGGCTGTATGAGGTCAAAAAAATAGAAGATAGGTATATTGTAAAGATATTTCCATTTCAGACCTCTTTAAGGTATTTTAGTGCTGGAAATGCTCACTCAACCTGAGTGAATTTCAGGAAATTTGGTTGTTCTGGCCAAACAATAGGTTGTTAACACTGTCTATGTGTCAATTTTAAGTATGAGAGGAATTAAACAAGTTTTCTCTTTACAGATATCTTCGTACTTCTGTCTTTGAAATTTCTCATGTGTGCTCTGCCAGGCATCTCTCTTTCTTTAAAATGAGATGATAATTATGGCGTGTTGTGGAGGCATCATTAAAGTTTCTTTAATTCATTTCATGTCATAATAAATTGTACTTGAAGGAATTAATAGCCTCTTGAATTCTAATGAGTAAGAACTTCAGGTTTGTCTCTAAACTGTTCCTGAATGGCAGGTTTGTGAACTTTGAAATGCTGGACAGAAAGCATTGCCAGCCTATTTTGTTCATGCTGACGAACATTTGTCCTTTCTTTAGGGATTAATGACTAATAGCTGAGTAGTATATTGTAACCATACTCAAAAGCAAGTGGCAGTGTAGGTTTGAGGAAAAGCATGAATAGTCAGTCTCTATTTTAAACATCTTAGGGAAGTTTTTTTTCTCCCTGAGCCATAAGTAGAATCACAAAAGAATTCAGGTGAAAGAGAGACCTGAGGAGGTCCCACGTGTTGCTCAATGTGAGGTCAAACTGGGTTGCTCAGGGACTTATTCAGTCTGGTCTTTTAAGTTTCTGCGGAAGGAGAGAGCATGACCTCTCTAGCAGCCTGTGCTGCTGCTTGACTCTCCTCAAGGTGAGAAGTTATCTCCTTGTAGCCGCTCTGAATGCCACTTATTTCAACCCACGTCTGTTACTTTCTGCTCTCCCACCCTTCATCTCTGCAATGAGCCTGGGTCCACTTCTTGATCACCATCCTGTAGGCTCTGGGGACTGCTTTTATGTGTCCCCAGGCCATCCCTTCATAGGCACTGGGGGCTACTGTTAGGTGCCCACAGACCATTCCTTCCCTAGGCTGAACAAACCCTGGTCTCACAGCTTCAGCTCACAGAGCAAGCGCCCCTGCCCTGCCCATCTTGGTTCTTCCCTGCACTCCCTCGGTTAAATGATGTCTGTCTTCTACTAGGCATCCCAGAATGGATGCAGTGCTGTCCATGTGGTCCTGCGGAAAGCGGAATAATCACTTCTCCCAGTTTACCAGCAGATCTGCTCCCTGAACAGGCAGTGCCCAGCCTGCATCACTGCAGGGAGTTTGTCCTCCACAGGTTTGGGGCTTTGGTTTGTCCCTGTTGGATCCCATGGGTTTCCCCTGGTGCTGACGTGAGCAGTGCGTGGTTATTGATGTCTGTGGGCAGGGCTCCTTGACACCACAGTCAGGCAAGGTTTCTCTTGCCTCACACCTCTGACCTTTAGGTACGTTTTGCTGGCTGGGAAAGGCGTCAGAGGAGAATATACGATGCAAAGTGTGATTCTAGGCAGGCTTTGGTGTCTTATGTGCATTATTTTGGTCTAGTCAAGCCCACTCGTGGACAGTGCAAAGAAAAAGCAATTCTATAACTGTGCTTCTACAGACATGTGATAGAAACCTAGCAGATGGGCTGCGTCTTTTATTATCGACTGGGGATGAACAGACCTGAACCCAAGGAGCAGCACTAGATGGAGTGACAAAGATTATTCTCTAACTTCACTCTTGTCTCTTGCATATGTCTCCTGTGGTCTGAAAATACATGAGGTGCTTATATCCTCAGATTGCCTCAGAAAAATCATACAGATAAAGGGCTGAGTGGGAGCTTGTCAGCCATCAAAGCCATAAAAGTATCGGGGCAGAGTGAAATAAAGAAAGTCAAAACTCCCCTGTTCCCCCAGTTCATAGCACAAGCACAAGCTCACTGCTGAGGAGTGTCAGCAGAAAAGTCCTTCCTGAGCTAAATCGATGGGTAGGACTGTTTACACAAGATCCTAATTCGTCTTCAAGGAGGAGGGAAGCAAGAGCCACAGTGCAGCTGGTTATTGCTGCAGTGGACACAGTCCCATGTGACGTGCAGCTCTGGTTTCTGCAGGGCTGCAGTTCAATAAGGCAGCAACTCATCACAGCCAAGTTGTGAGGTCAAGAGTCAGAGAGTCACATGAAATCTTCATGAGCATAATTCCATGCAGTTTCTAATCCTTTCCCTTACACGTGTGTGTTCTATTCCCGAGTCAGTGCACTCCCTCTGGTGGCTGATTTACTGTCTCAGCTTCACTCCTTTGTGGAGTTAGGGTTTCATGCGAGCAGATGGCTAAAAGAACTGAGAGAGCAACAATACTGCTTTTATTAGGCTACTTTATCATTTTATGTTCTCGACACCGAGGGCACAGATAAAGTCTGTCCATTCAAATGTATTTAAAAATAATCCCCATTCGTGGAAAAAGGGGAAGCTAAAAATATTCTGCTCAGAAAGGCTATTTCTGGAAAGAGCCTAAAACATTATATTTTTATCAGGTCAGTGGTCTGTTTGCCTCAATGATCTACTGTTTTAAGACCCGTGTTGGTCATTCACAAAAGGTAAATCAGTGATATGTCAAAGTCCCTCTTAGTAATTTCCTCTAATTCCCTCTTAGGATCTGCTCCATCTCACATTGCCAGCTTTTCTGGATAGAGAACACCTTTTTCTTCTCATAGCATGGCAGCCAGGACAATAGAGGCTACTGCTGCTTTTAAAGCCACAGGGAGAAACTATGTACTGGAAATCATCAAAAGTGAAAGAAATATCCACTCTGAAGGATAAACTGCTTTTGGATGTGTTTTTTATGTCATCTGTTCATGCAGGTGATTGATTTGCCTACACATTTTTAGAGAATGCTTATTGTTAAGCAAAGCCACTGATAAAGAGGCATTCAGTAATTAAACACTGTTCTGAGGCTGGGAAGCAACAGTAGAAACAGTATTTACTTAATTAGCTGTCATGCTGTGTTTCAGAGGAGAGAAACACAAGCAGATGCTGCTGTGAACTTGCTCGCCAGTAGGTTGATGCACTCCAGCACCTGGTAACCTTCCTGCCTTAAGGAAAAGAGCTGCTCCCACACCTTCAACAGCTGGATTTAAATGCTGACCTGACCATATCCACACTGCGGTGAAACGGCTCAGGGCTGTCTTTGGAGCAAGTTTATTGAGGGCAAGAGATAGAGTTGGGGTGGCTCATTTTACTTCCCACTGTAACCTCATCAATCCAGGTGACAGCATGGCCCAGGACAGGCACTGCTGCTTGGTCAGATGATGGGGTCTGCAGATCCCCTTGGTTCCTCTGGCTCAGTGCTTGCAAAATTCAACCAGAGCTAATTTTAGAGGCCAGTGCTGACTTTAGAGGCCAGTCCTATCAACCAGAATCCCTTACTACCATCTTAAAAAAGATCCCTTGATGACTATATATCCTTGAATTAACTGTTTGTCCCAGACACCATCTAATTTCATAATCTGTAACATCATCACTGAATATCTGTCATAATTCACTTAATTGCATGTCTGTTGCTACAGTGCTTCAATTTGGGGAAATTTCTGTTTTCTTACTCAGGAAAACAGTTTACACTCTCAAGACCAATTTGCCAGCTGGAGCATAGTTCTTCTGCAAATGGATGCAAAGATAAGGCTCTCATAAATATCTGAAAGCACCATCATCTCTGCATTTGCACATTTAACGGCATGAATCTCAATGACAGTGCATCCTTGCTCCTAGAGCGCATGATGCTCTGAAGGTGGTCCCCTGCAACAGGTCCTGTGGGTTTTCAGGCATGGTCGTAGCTCCCATCTGGCGCTCAGGAAGGACTTGGGAGTGCAAACTCCACAGAAAGATACCAGGAAGTGTTTTTCTCCTCCTCTTTTACGTGGATTTTCTTCCCAAGAGGAGACAACTGTGCTCCTGAACTGGTAGTGAGAGGATCACCAGCTGATCAATCCACGCAGGGGACTCTGCTGATGTGGCTGTGTGCCATTTGACAGTCATGTGCAGAAATAGGACAGAGTCTCCCAGTTCAAAACACCGACAGATACCAGAATTTATTCTTTAAGGCCTTGGATCGTATGTTTAAAACAACTCAGAGATCCTTCTGAATCTTCATGTATCCTCAGGGAGTTTTAGTGTGGTTCTGATTTAGTGCCTGTTCCAATATGAATGAAATGTCAGTTCTGTTTAGCATACTAGCCTGATTTTATTGAATGTAATGATACTTGCATATTTCCATCAAAGTCTTATCTCCACGGTATTACAAGAGAATCTAGCAGGCTGGATAAGGGGTTTGTGTTATTTAATAAGTGTCATCTCATTCTTAACTGATGTAAGCGAAAGTGGAGCAATGTGTACTGTACTGATAAAATGGCCTCACCAAACAAAAATGGAAAAGAGACAACCTCCCTCCAATTTTTCTTCATTATGTTCATGATTTTCTACTGAGCCTGACCGGATGTTTTAAAACATCTCTGTTTTATTAGTTGTATTAAAATAAAACATACTTATTATAGTTTTGGAAGTCAATAATAATTGCAAAAATGCCTTGTAACCCTAGTGATACATTTGATCTCCTGACTTTTGCATATAGAAGAATTACTGTTATCATCTGAAACAACTTTCATGGTTTGATATATGAAACCCAAAGTTAATCAAATTGCGATGTCTTCATATCAGTGAAAATTGTTTTGACATTCAGAGAATGTTACCACTTTTTAAATGGTCATAAATATTACTATCCATTCTATCAGTATAACATGACCATTTATATTGATGTATTTCAGGATGAAGAGCTACAGCCTAAATTCCTCTGTATCCAAATATTCTTCTGCTCTTTATATTCCTCAAACTTCATATTTCGTGTTTTGGAGGTTTTTTTAGCCTGCTTTTAGTCTACTACTGCAGGAGCTAGAGTCTTTGTATTGAAAAGACAAACCCCCAAAAGCCTCAAATGATTTATTTTCCTGGCATTTGTTTAAATCTTGAAGTATGTCATTATCCAACTTTCAGTGGGCTACAGCAAAAATTTAAATAAACAGGAATTTGTTTGATCATAGGGTGCAATTCTGCAGTTTTCATCCCATTGAGCATGAAGGTGACTGAAGGTTTTTACTCATTTCAGAAGATCTTGTAGGTCTAAGATCTTCCAAAGGAAAAAGAAGAGAGAGAGATGAGGAAAAAGTCACTAAGGTTTTAGAAATTCTTTTTTTCTGGCAGTCACTGTCATTCTCACAAAAGTTGGAAAAATGGGCTCTGTTTTACACATACAACTAAAAGAATACTCTTACAACTCATTATAAGCCTACCATTGTTAGAAAAAGATTGTCATGATTTCTTCTTACTTTTTTTTCTATGTGAACATAAATTCTCTTCTCATCTTGAGTAGGCTTAAATGACTGAGGGAAAAATAACAAATATTTGGTACAATTGGGGTAAGTCTTAAGTTAAGTTTAAGAATTATTTTAATGATTTTGAAAATCTTAATTAGTTCCCTTAAGAAACATCTATATTATGAGGCTTGTTTTAAAGGTGAGAATGATGGAATCTTTTGGTCAACACTGTTCAGAGAAAAGATGCTGTCTTTTGTCTCATTACATTTGTTAATGCTTTTTGATTATGGAAGAAAAAAAACAACAATTAAAAAACCGTGAAAAACAAGCTAACAGCAGCTTTTAACAAGATTAAGAAATCCTTCCAAGCAATGGGAAGGATTAAATGTGAGTCAAGTCCAGCAGAGCTCCCTCACTTACTTAAAATGCACAAGATTTATAAGCTCTGTGTGTCTGAAACAGACATTTACAGTTTAAAAGAAAAACAAACAAACGAAACCCTCAAAACAAAACAAAAACAACAACAAAAACAAACAAACAAAAAAAAAAACCAAAAAAAAAAAAAAAAAAAACACAAAAACCAAAACACCTTTATCTCAAAATGCTCATTTCAGGTGTCTTGTAGAGAAGCCCTGGTTCCAGGTTATAACCTGGTGCAGCTTGACTCAATGACAGCAAAGAGTTCACAGGGACCCTTCCTCAAGGATTAATATTTGGAGCAAGATATTTTAGCTCAGTCAAAACAAAACAAATAGGGACTCTAAGACAAGATTCAACATTGACAAGATTCAACATCCAAGCCTCCTGACGATATTCTTGAAGCTTTTTTCCTCCTGTTGTGTCACAAATAGTCATTTGGCAATATTTCTGGGATTTCTGTTCCAGATGATGGAATTAGTTTACCAGTCCATCGGGACAATTTGGATTGTGGAGTTTTCTTCTGTTTGGGTTCCAATAAAGGTGCCAAAGAAAAAAAAGGAGATGAATCAGCAACTGCATAAAAAATAATCACAGTTGTGAAAAAAAAAGGCATGTTGCTTAGCTCTGGCTTTAGGTCTGTAGAGCTTTTACCCTATGACGTAGACTATATGCCATATAAAATAATAACACCTTACTTTTGCCTAGCAGCAACACAAAAGCGGAGCTCTTGGATCCATGAATGGGAGCATAAATACTGCCATAAATAGGGTGCTTCTCCTTCAGGGACAAAAGTGTCCGGGCTGTAGAAAGCAAAAATGCTTTGTTATCTGTTGGTCTCACCAAGCAAGACATGAAAAATAGTGTAGCTGAGAAGGAAGAACCTTATCCCAGCACATTAAAAGAGCCCTGGTTAGTACAGCTGGGCCCCCTGATTTCAACACCACTTGAAATACAAAATACTTGTGTCATGAAAAATCAGCATTGCTCATGTCTATCCCCACTCCAAGCCCTTAAAGAATCTGGGGTCATGAAGTGAAACTTGCTGAGAAGTCATCCCCTAAAAGCCACATGGTTTGTCCCAGCTTTTGGGGCGGATCTTCCATCCAGGGAGTTGGCCTGGGAGGTCTCTGCGTTCTTCCCTTCGAGATAAAGGAGACGGGCACAGATGTGAAGGCAGAGATGTTTCCAGCCCTTGCCTGCTTGCTGCTGTTCCTGGCGGGCTGCCTGGGATGCCAGCACCACGCCTGTCGCTGCCTGGGCAGGGTGTTCATCTGTCAGGAGAGCCAGGTGGTCCAGGTTCCCCGGGACATCCCTGCCAACACCACTGAACTGTAAGTAGGGAAAGGGAGCGGTTGGGAGCAGCAGCCTTGTGGCTGGCTCTCCAAACAAGCTGCTGCTTGGCAAGCCATGGGTCAGGTTTGCAGGGAGCCGCTTGGGAGACTTCATGCCAGCTGTTTGCAGAGCACAGCCCTTCCGCCATCGCTCACTTAATTACACTTTGAAACTCCTCTCCATTTCTCTGATCGTGCTCCATGTCAGATCTCTGTTAAGAAAGGATTTTGCATGTTATAATGCAAAGTGCAGACTAAATTTGAAACCAGCATCCTTGGTGCTGTGACAGTAATTTGAAGCATAAAGTCTGAGCTTTCTTTACAGCTTTGCTTTAGAGTTGTCGGCGCGCGCAGAGCAACTTGTCTGCCCCAAACAACTTGATGATGAGTGTTTGTTTGTACTGCAGGAGCTTTCCAAAGGTTTGTGCTTGTTTGCCAAGAAGCAACTTAATGTTTTCCCTTTGAAATCTCAAAGGCATTGCAAAAAGGACTCTGATAAACATTCAGAGAGGGATACTCCTCCACCAGAGCAGCAGCGTAGCTGCAGCTGGAGAGAGTGAGCAACGTGAAGATGCCGTACCGAGTTATGAGAGGATGGGTTTTGTCTATCTTAAGGCTTCTTATTATTTTTCATAAAAGTAACGTGAGCAGTGGTGTGTGGCAGCTGTTTTCTGTGTCAGTAGCACAGGCAAGCAAACGAGCTTGCGCAATGGCAAGTATGTAACTGCAATTTATTGTTTTAATTTTAATAGTTTTAAAGTAAATTAGATCACCCATTGCCAACACCCCCACAGACATCTGGCATTGTTACAACCCAAAGCAAAACCAAAAGGAGTAGTCCTGGATAAAGCTTTTGATTAATAAGTGGAGCGGCAAGTTTGAAGGGAGGATACAATGAAGAATGATGTGTCACTAGTTAGAAAAATATACCCCCTATCCCAATTTTACACACCACGGTGTATCCGTGGTTATTATGCCAGTGTTTTCGTAGGGCAGAAGTTTTGTTTTGTTCAGAAGGAGGAGTTGTTATGATCACTGACTAATCAGTCTGTGGTGAAAACTTGAGAGAAATGTCTGAATTAACCACAAAAGGTCAGTAAAAGTTTAAATCATTCTCACAACTGGAGGAAAAACTAATCCATCTGTGATTTAGGTCATCTAAATCCTGAGTGAACTGTGCTCCAGGCATATACGGCTAATTTTGTTTAATTTTGCTTTGATTGTTTCTTTAGATTACCCAGTTAAGGTCTGCCTTCTAGGGATTAAGCAAAAGCATTTTTTAATTATTTCTGCAAAGAAGTAGAGTATCGCTGAAAAGCACCTCTTAGTAAAATGGGATTTGTTCTCTCCTTGTTAACTTCTTGAGAGTTTGTTGAGGATGCTAATTTGTGGGTTCTTAGCACTGGTGTTATTCTCTGAAACAGGCAGAATACAGCATTAGTGTGACTGAAAACAACAAACAAGTCCTTTCTTCTGCCAGTGTTGTGTAAATACTGGAGTTAGAATCTTTCAACTTGACTTTCTTGTCACTTTCTCTCTCAAAATAAACCAGCTTTTGGTTTTTCAGGGAGTAATTCAGGTCCCATTCCATCAGTATAGCCCTGGGACTGATTTCAGCATGGCTTAAAAATTTGAAAACTACCTAGAATAGCTTTGAATATACCAAACCTTAGCATTACTAAAGCCATGTATATTAGCTGAAGAGCTATCAAGTGACAGATAAACCTCAGATTTTTCCTTCAGGATCTAAGTGGAACTCTAGAAAAGTGCTTTCCTCTGCATCTCTCCACTGAGTGCCCAGTGGGGTGATTCAGGTGACTATAGTAGGTTTTACTGCTCCAGATGACACTGCAGGTACACTCCGGGTAACAGAAAAAGCATGCTTTATGTTTCCTCAAAAAGTCTCAATGAGTGAAAAGGGTTTTTAAGTCAGTGTACCAACTTGAGCACAGAAGGCCATGGTGTCTAAAAACCCTGTGCAGGACACAAGCAGAGACTTCCTGCTAAGTACAGCTCCTGCAAGGTTTTTTTTTTCACTTAAGAGCCCATTCTTGGAGTCTGGGTACAGTCTGGTTTTGTTTGATATAAAGGAGAGGGGTTTCTTCAGTACACTTAGAGCTCTTCACCTTCCCTTACGTGATCTCGACAGCTTTCCTAAGTTATCCAAGGGTCTTTCCCTAGTGCCATTAAAATGTTGAATAACATGCTGGTGAATGCTTTAGAGTGAGAACAGGAGCATGATGAGCCTCAAGCACTTCTCCCTTTGCTGCACGACTCTATTTCACTACAGCTGTGCCTGAAGTTGGGACACTGGCATGTGGCAGCCAGCTCTGGCACTCGGTAGGAAAACTCATGATAAAGGTAAAAATAGGGCCCTCATTAACCGTTATCTCTTTGCCTTTGCTGACTTTTTAAATTGTTGTTGTTATTTTTAGTGTTCAAGGGCTGGTCATGAACACGTGCTGCTGTGAGGGATTTCTTTGTGATTGGTTTCCCAACAGGGAGATCTTAGGCTCCACAGCAAACCTGAGCTCTGCAATGTGATGCGTGAGACAAGGGTTTGGTCCTGGCTGGATTAGCACCTGCTTTAGCAAGGGTGTTGCAAAGCGAAGGCTGGTAGCCTCTTACGATGAGTGATTTAATTTTGTACTTACCTTGTGGAAACAGAACAGGGATCAGAATCTGTGGACTTTCGTCACTTCTTTCTGCCACATCTACTTTTTCACCTGCAGGCTGAAACCTTATGAGAGGATAGTTACAGCTTGGTTTGTACGTTGCTTTTTGCAGATTTGCAAGCACTCTGCAGCTGGCATGTTCTGGGTGTTTGCAGGGGAGGCTGTGGTTATTAGCTGTTTTGCTTTATAATCTTTGCCTGGATAGAAGAATTTTTTGTATTTTTTAATAGATACCAAAATGCCGAAGAGATGGCTCTGACTTACAACTTTGGAGTCAATCCATTAAAAACCAGAGGCCATAAGTTCAGATGCGAAATGTAGGCTCACCTGTGTCAAAGTATTAACTATTAATTGCCTCAGGGGAAGGGGGGAGGGAGTGACTCAGGAGCAACTGGAGGCAGTTTGCTCCTTGAAGATCTATTTCAGTCTTAAAATCTAGTGTCAAGTTTTGTAATCCATCATCAGTATTCAGCAGGATTTCATTTATTCATTAGAGATCTTGCTTTGAGATAGTAATGCAGACAAAAATTACATTCTCAGAAGGGATCCTTCTTTAGATTTAACGAACTACTTTAAGCGGAAACATTTGAATAGCACCAAGTAACAGGATAACAGGAAATGGCCTCAAGTTGTGCCAGGGGCAGTTTAGATTCAATATTAGGGAAAAAAATTTCTTCCCTGAAAGGGTCATCAGGCACTGGAATCAGCTGCCCAGGGAAGTGGTGGAATCACGATCCCTGTAAGCATCGTGGATGTGGCACTTGGGGACATGGTTTAGTGGTGAACATGGTGGGGCTGGCTTAACGGCCGGACTCACTTATCTTAGAGTTCTTTTGCAGCCATAATGATTCCATGATTCTAGGAGGCAGTTTAGCCATTGTCAGAGCAGTTTAGAGGTATGTTATATAGAGTGTTTTCGCCCAAGCATCTGCAAACTATAAACAGCAGGGTTTTTTACTTGCTCGCTGCATAGGTGTTTTTGTACAATTGCTCAAGGATATTTACTTTAGACTATCAAGTCAAGGCTGAGTAGATGTCTGAGCACTAAAACATCAGCTGCCTAGAAAAAGCAAGTCCTGTGTTATGTATTGAGTGAGCCAAATGTGCTTCCCAGCGACAGAAGCTGCAAATGATGTGAATTGCAGCTTCAACACTGTTATTGACAGCTGCAATTAGGATTTTTTTTTATTCTTTCACACTTAGAGTTGAAATTACACTGAAACCTGCAAACAGCTACACTTCTTGCTTGGGTGTTTATACTGATGGACTGACCTTAAACTAAGAAAGGCAAGGCATGAGAGGATAAAGTAAACTAACAAACTGAAGACCCATGAAGCTTTGAACTCCCTGTGCTATGGTGGTTAATCATACAGTTAATCAATAAACCCACATTTTTTCAGAATGAGATGAGAATATTTTCACAGCAGAGCATATTGAGAGCATATTACATGCTGGCTAAAGCCTTTTTAATTATTTTAGTTTTTAATTCAAACCAGCTTTGCATCTGTTAGGGTTACATTCTTCTCTTCCTGAATTTAGGATCAGTTCCTACTTTGAAACAGAAAGCTACAGAGTTGCTGTAAGATTGCTGTCTTTATATCAGTGCAGTGGTCCTATGCTTTAGGCTGGATTCTGTATTTGACATTTTAATTGGGAGGATAAAAAGAAATAGGCAGATCATAAGGGAGGAAGAAAAAGAAACATAAGAAAATTAAACAAAAGGATAATAAACTCAGCAGGACAGATCCTCAGCTGGTATAAATGACCAAATATATATCTCTGCAGAAACATTCAGTTTCTAAAGCTTCAGGAGCTTTTGAACACGAGGGGTTATGCTGCACACAATGGGAGCTGCTTTGCAGTGCAGTACTCTGCTGGCTTACTCCTGATGCTGTAAATAAACACATGCACATGGCTTTCACCCTGCTTACGTGGTCTGCAGCTTGATGCATGTATGAGAGAGGTATGGCCAAGTCTGAAGATGTATAGTTGTCTGTACATTTATATATATATGTATCAAATATATCTTGGAAATGAAAGTGCATTCACTTAAAATTTAATGACTTACTACATCACTGAGTTTTTTGCAGGGAAACAGTGAAAGCCAAGACTTTATTTTGTTTGCGTGCAGCATTGGGAGGGTACGAAGCTGATGCCCTCCAGTGGGGTCAGCTACAGAGAGATTCTCTCAATGTATAAATTCAGTTTTTTCCAGCAGTCTCTTGTCACACACACACAAACCAGCTTGTGTCACATCCTCACACATCTGAAACCAGGCAAAATGGGCTCCTGGGCCGATGAGCTCCATGTCCTGAAATAAAGCCTCTCTGTTAGGCATTTTAGAAGTGTTCTGGTTCAGTTCCTAAAAAGAATCAAAATGTGCCTACTGAATGAGATAATAAGAAATGTTTTTCTAAAGTGTTTGGAAGATTGAACCAGTCATTTGTAGGTATTACATTTTCTTGTCTCAAATATGGTGTCTTCATCTTGTGTGTCTCCCCATTGAAGTCATGAATATAGTTAAAAACCCAGGAGAGTTTGACAGTAATGTTATTCATGAGATGCGATCTGGTAAATACCAAAGTTAGTGATGAGGCACAGCAGGAAAGAAAAGCCCGATCTGAAATTAGTAGTTTTAAACTAAAATGTGATAAAATGGAGGAGTTGGTAAGCCTAGAGGACATTGCAAAGTAGGATGGAGGTCTATCTTTTACTTCTCCAACAAGAACATGAATCACTAAGCAGATTTGAGGACTCATGAATTCACTGGTGTCACGCAGCAGTTAATTTCCTTTGCTCTGAATGGTATGTTAGGCTAAACACTTCAACAGTATGGATGATTTCCTAGCTTCATTTACTCCCCTTACGACAGTTTCTCACAACTCATCAGTTCTCACTCTGCAGAAGTAAGACACTGTATTTCAGACTTTGTTGCCTTCTCATGTCTAATATTAAAATTTATTAACTCCATCTCTCATCCCGTGCAGGGACACTTTGGCACGGGGAATCCTATTGAGTATCACTCAAAGATGACTACTGCTAGCTGGGAAAGCAGAGCATAGTCAGAGCTCCAGGGAAATGCTTTCAGGAGTTTGAGTGACATTAAAGTGCTTATGTGGTTCTGTCTCAGCTTCAATGAGCTGCCTTCCCATCCCTTACACAGGGAGCTCACAGTGTTTATGAAGAGAGGGATGCAGAAAAGGGTGGGGGTGTGTGTGTGTGCCACTCATGCTCTGACCCAGCAAGGTACAAGTTGCTGTACTGTAAGAGCTACCAAGCCAGGACAGTTCATCTGTTACCCTTGTATTTGTCCATGCAATTGTGCTTTCACATCCCCACTCAGGTTTATAGATGGCATCTTGGGAATTTGAGTTAATCATTTTCTGGATCAGACACTTAGCAGATTCATATCAGCATTGCAGTCTTGAAGACTAAAGCTTATTATCTCCCTTGATATCCCAGGCCATGCCACTTAAATAAAAAATAAAATTTTAAAAAAGCTTCTCAAATACTTGATAATCCCAGCTGCATTTCTGAGATGATTTCTGGAGAAGAGATCCCCAGTGGGAGGTGTCTTTAAAAACTGAAAATCACATTCCTCTGGAAGAGTATCACACATAAAATGTGTCACTTGATAAGCCAGCAGGAGAAAGTCTACTGTGCACCTCCAGGGTTTTCTTTGCAGATGCTGAGGGGGCCTCATCAGGCTGGCATGTCACTGGAACCACTGCTTGTGTAAGAGTTTAACGAGGGTGACAGAAGAGAGTGGATGAGGAATGCCACGAAAACAGGAAAAGAGTAGCCTAGAGGAGAGATGCTAAGTAAGAATATCCAGCCCAAAAGGAGAGCTGCTGCGACTGCCAGCAGTTTGTGTGCAGGAGGGGGTCCTGCAGAGCCAAGCAGAGTTATCTGCCAAGAGAAAATAAACAAACCTGTGAGACACCCAAATGAGGAGCCAAAGAAACCCATGCAGAGTTCAACATGCCTCACTTTCTCCTCTCTTGTTGGCATTTTAGTTAGTTCTGCTTAACTTTCCCGAGTCCTTGTGCAGGCAAGTTAAAAGATAATTGGGGTAGGCTCACAGTTAATTTAAATTGTCATAGCTTCATTAACTTCAGTGGAAAGAACTCAGTTCATTTTCACTGTCTGGCAATGGGGACCTCTCTCAGCCATGTGTTGTTCATTTTGGCAGCAGCTGACTGGGAATGAGTGTGTGTGTATGTGTGTGTTCAGTAAACAAGATAGTTTGGCCACAAAAGGCAGGTATTATTTTTCATAGCAGTCTATTAGTTTTACACAGCTAGGGGCAAGCGCTCTGGTAGGAAAAGTCACTTTTCTTTGTTTAAGACCTTGACCTTTTCAGGCAAAATCTGTAAATTATTTCACACACTTTGCCTGTAGTTTGATTGGGCTGCTCTTATTAGCAGTGAAATTTAAGTCATTAAAATGAAGCTTATTTCAAATTATAGGTCAGAGTCAAGCATGGATTTCATGTAAGAGTACAGAAAATTATTTCTTCTGATTGTCTCGCATACACCATAATGAGCCCAATTTCTGCCTTTTACTCAGGTGTAATTTCTTTGATCTTGAGGGTCTCGGGTCACAAAAGCTTGTGATTTGTTTACTTTTGCTCAATGTTTCCCTCCAACTATCCTTAAGTCTTTCAGGAGCTCAGCCTGGAAGGTAGGGATGCTTCTTATCTCCCATTACCTTATCAAGCCACCTAGAATCACTTGCTCCTGGGTAGCTAGAGGAGAATTTACAGACTGTTATTACATGCAGAGGGAGATATGTGTCTGAGTGAAATGAAAACAGCCTCCAACCCAACTCAGCTGAATGAATCCTTGCTTTTCATAAGCATATGGAGCTTGCTGAGCCTCCCTCTTTGCCTGGGCTAACTAAATAGTGCTGTACCCTTAAATGCAACTTACTCAGAGCTTCCTATAGACAGGACAGCCTCAATTTTAAGCATATACCCGCTGGGTGAGCTGCAGGCTGAAGCTTTCAGCTCTGCTTACTGTCTTTTCTACTCAAGGATGGTATTACTAGTCAGCATTTTAACATATTTGCCTGGAAATTCTGTTTTGTGAATGCCTGTGGAGCACGATTCTGAGAATGGTCCTATTGACATAAAGTTTCCCCATATCCACATACATGATAATGTACTTTCTGATATGAATCCTTGTCCAAATACAGCCAGTTAATTGGAATTAATTTGTAAATATTTGTTAGTCAGGAATCTGTGAATCTTCAGTGGTTTTCCAAAAACACAGTGTGCATAAGCATGCAGTAGGGAAAACTTCCAAGTTTTCAGTGTTTGTTTCATCTTTTGTTTGAGAGTGGAGCAAGAAGGGAATATACTTTCAAACGAAGATCAGAAGTTTGGGGGTTTTTATTTGAAATAGTAGCATGCAATGAAGAAGCGGATGGACTGTGTGAAGCCTGGAAAAGAAAGTGGTGCTTGTTTTCTCGGGAGAGTTTCTGGTGTCCTATATTTATGTTCTAAACATAAAACTTCGGGGTATGATGGGATGCTTATAAAGTAACCTTCCCTCCCCCTTACCCCAAAACCAGATTCTACCCCAAGAAGTGTGTATACACACCTATGTATGTGCATAGGGTGTCTGTGTTTAGCTTCTTCCTCCACTGGTTTGGCCCTGGGCAAAGAGGATGAGATTGGAAAACAGTGGCATGGATATATAGCTCTAACTCCTAAAATGGCCCAGGCTGAGGTAGAATAGAGTAATAATGGAAGGAGCGACAGTCTGTCTGTCCCTTTTTCCCTAAACCAGGAGCATGGGATGGGAAGAAGTGATAGGTGGTTATTTGAGGTTGGTTTTCTTCACTGAAAAGGATTTTCACATAGGCAGGCTAAGAATTGTAATGGTTTTCTTTACACACCTTTGAAAGCCTTTTAATGGTTTCATATTCTGTGCTATGTCTTCTGCTTAGAAATAATCCCTGGTGTAACACTCCTGCCTGCCCTTGGCTTTGAGAGGTTTGGGTTTCAGTGCTTACCTTTGGGGTAAGCTTTGATTTCTTTTTTTAGCTTGTACCATCACATGGTATAAACACATTAGGCTATTGCCTTTAGTAGCTCAATAAGCATTTTTGAGGGCCAGACCCTTTGTAAAAGGGTACCCCATTCAGTGGGAAACATCATGCCTGTGAGAGCCACAGTCATTCACCGAGGTAAGAAAGCACGTCTGTCTCCAGTGGTGGAAGCACCACCTGTGCTGCTTTCTCTGGTGTCTCCATCCTCTCCACAGCTTTGAAAACAGGAACACAGATCAGCGAAATCCATTTTTTCCTTCTTGGTAACTAGTGGGAAGCAATCAATTCTGAAGAGTCTTTCCTTGGAGTCCAGTCTCCCAGCAAGAATATTTATAGACACACATAAATTTCTGAAAAAGCAAGGTGTAAGTAGAGGGGCTATAAACCCATGGAAAGACAGCGAGTTGATGCTAAAAATCTTCTCTTGTCCCCAAAGTTTTCTTTGGCCAACAGAGCTTCTACGGAAATTTTTTGCCTTTCATTTTTGGCAAGTGAAGAGTTATAAAAGAAGCACAGGCTGTGTTAGAAAATGACAGCAAACCAAGAAATGCCTTGGCAGAACAACTCTCTCTAGGTGGAATTACTGGTTTGGGGAAATACTCGCTGCATCTGAATCCCACGAGCTGCAATTTCCTATCTGCAGTATATTGTTGCCATGGCAGACGAAGCCCAGACCTCATTCTCCAGTCCTTTGAAATCAGCATTAGTGGCCCCTGTGAGGGAATACCCTACAAGAATATCTGGGGTCTGATTCCACAGGCATTCATACACATCCTAATTGCTTGCCCGAGCAGCTCTGCTGCTTCCCGGCGGGACGAATCGCAGGTGCAAAAGTACCTGTCTGCACATATTTGCAGATTCAGGACTTTGTGCTATTGCAGTAGACAGAAAACCACTGTGGGGAAAAATAAAATGGGCACTGAAAGCGCAAATCAAACAGGTAAAAAAATGTTTGCATTTATTTTAAAATATTAGGGGAGATTTTAATTGTTTTAACGGGCCACATGGAATTGACAAGACTGTCTTAGGGCTCACAAAGTTTTCTATAAATATTAACTGATTTCACAACATTGCTGCAAAGTATGTAAATGTAATTTTATCCATTACAGTAACAGCAAAGCTATGGGTTGAAAAAGGCAAGCAATTTCCCAAGAGTACAGGGTTTAACCCAGTGGCTTAGCCCCACCTTACTCACCAGACTGTTCTCCTATGGCAATGCATTTCCTTTTTCCAAATAGCAAACAAAAAAAAAATTACCTCTTGCATATTTGTATTTCTTTCTAATAACTATTTCTTGGCAGAGAAAGTCATAACTCTACTATTTTTTTAATGTCAAGTGAGGCGTAAAGTTTCAGGGTTTTTTCCCTCAAATGCATTTTTATTGACTTGGTATATCTGCATCATCACCTTTTCCACTTTCTTCATTTCTGTACTTTTCTTGTATCAGTTTCTGTCGCTGTATTAGATGGGCAGCATTTCACAGTAGTGTTACAGTCAGTAATTTAAAGACAGCTGAGGTGGAGATTTTTGTGAGTATTTCAATTACGGCTAACTGTTGCCTGTGTTATGGTCAGTAGGGCTGCCTATGGAGCACTAATTGGAAGGTTTTCACCCCTTTATGAGTTTAATTGCTCTCTGTATATTTCTCCTTAGCTAAAGACCTTTGCAAATGCATGAATGTTGCATCTACAGGAATTTTTTTATATATATTTACAGTATTCATGTAACAAACAATATTTCTTTGACCTCCTTCGTTTCTCGACGCGTTATTGCTGTGTTATGCCAGTGTTGCTGAGCACACTGCCTGGGCCCACACCCCGAAAATCACGTTGGTTTTTGATCACTTTACTTGGTTTTGAACACTTTAGAAATTGGAGCATGTCCATCCAGAGCTTTACAGAGCACTGTACAGGCTGGATATGGAGCCATGAGTCTCCATGAAGTTCCCACTGAGGAGCGTTTGCTGTTGGATGTACTGATGCCCTGGTCTGGTGAGGACAGCTTTGTAGCCTCAGGGCTGTGGACCAGCACCAGCTCAGCCTCTGCCGTTTTGTTTGTCTGTCAGAGGCGTGGACACTGTCTGGAAGAGACGCTCTGGCGGCACTGGAAATCAGGGAGACTGGGTCTTTGTTCAAGGCTTTGAAAGACTTTGCTTTTTTTTCACCCTCTGTGTCAGGCTGCCAGGAGCCGGCCTTGGTTCTAGGTGTGGATTCATCTCTTTAGTGTCCTCCAGGCTGAGCGCACACAGTGGTGGTTATCAGCTAAAATAGGCAATGAGGCAAGGGGTGCCTCAGAAGTTCCTGCTTGCGTCTCCTTGAAGATTTTCTGCATTCCACAGAAAGCTTGTTAACCTCTGATTTGGTGGGGTGGCAGATTGCTATTTTTATTTGCCTGACTTGCCAGCTAGAGTACCTCTTTAAAATGTCCATTGTATAAAGGAGTTTATCGATTCCTGTAAAACATCGCATGCTGGTATCCTACTTTTATGAACAGCTTTGGGCTTCAGCCTGTGTTGCGTAGCAACACTCAGGGTTTTGTTAGTCCAAACTCAAGTGATTCAGATTGGCTCCCAATCCTGGAAGCCCAAAAGTCTCAGAACCCTTGGGCTTCAATAAGATGCCAACTGCTTTTCTAAAAATAGCCCAAAGAAAGAAAAAGGTGCACCCAGACAATGTGGAGGTCTAAATTTCACCTTCCACATCAAGTATAGCATCAGTGTAGGAGTTTCTGTGGCTTTGAGTTCCTCCTACTGGAAGGTCTTTTTCCAACCTCAATATCTGCATTTCAGCAGCTGCCTAATAGAAGCTACTGCCCATGCTTGCTCTGCCAGCCTGCCTAAGAGCATGCTTCCAAGCTGTGCTTAGCTTGCATGGTCATCTGAATGGTCTTCACCCTTGCTGATCTTATTGAAGAAGTGGTGATGGAAAATACTGTCCAGAAAGAAAACGGTGTCAAACCAATCGCTAATCATTCCCTGCTATCTCAATGCTGAAATAGCAATACTCACTGAGAGGCTACTTCTGCCAGATAAAGGATAATCAGCTAAAACATGTGTGTGCCTTGGAAGGTTACCCTTGAGTGAAGGAGACAGGAAAATCAAAAAGCATACACAAAGGCAGAAAATACTTTGGTTGTGGCTTTCCATATTTTCAATGCTGCTATATAGGATGAAGAAAAGGCTGAAATACTTAATTTCTTTTTTGCCTCTTTGACAGTAAGACCGGTTTTCCTCAGGATAACCAGCCCCCTGAGCTGGTAGACAGGTGGAAAGAAAGTAGACCCTCTGTAATCCAGAAGAAAGTAATTAGTAACATGCTGAGCCACCTAGAAATTCACAAGTCTATGGCACCAAATGTGATTCACCCAGAGGCACTGAGGGAGCTGCTGGAAGGGCTCACCAAGGCACTCTCCATCATTTCCCATCAGTCCTGGTTAACCAGGGAAGTCCCAGATAGCTGGAGGTTGGATGATGTGACACCCATCCACAAGAAGGGCCAGAAGGAGGATCCAGGGAACTCCAGGCCTGTCAGCCTGACCTCAGTGCCAGGGAAGATCACGGAACAGATTATCCTGAGTGTGATCATAAGTGTTCACAGTGTGAGCACATACAGGATAACTAAGGGATCAGGCCTAGTCAGCAGAGCTTTAGGAAAGGCAGGTCCTGCCTGACCAGGATGATCTGGTCATCCTTTATGACCCGGTGACCCACCTAGTGGATGAGGGAAAGCCTGGTGCATAGAGTCTGCCTGGACTTCAGTACAGTCTTTTATGCTGTCTCCCACAGCATTCTTCTGGAAAAGCCGTCAGACCACAGCTTGGACGAGTGCACTCTTGGCTGGGTTAAGAACTGGCTGGATGGCTGGACCCAGAGTGTGGTGGTGAATGGCGCCACGTCCAGGAGGTGTCCAGTCACTAGTGGTGTCCCCCAGGGCTCAGTATTGGGGCCAGTCCTGTTCAATATCTTTACTGATGATGTGGATGAGGGGGTCAAGGACACCCTCGATTACAGATGGCACCAAGCTGGGTGGGAGTGTTGATCTGCTGGAGGGCAGAGGGATCTGGACAGGCAGGATAGATGGGCCAAGACCGACAGTATGAGGTTCAACAAGACCGAGTGCTGGGTCCTGCTCTTAGACCACAACAACCTCCTGCAGTGCCACAGGCTGGGGGCAGAGTGACTGGAAAGCTGCACAGCAGAAAAAGACCTGGGGCTGCTGGTTGACAGCACTGAACATGAGCCAGCATGTGCCCAGGTGGCCAAGAAAGCCAGTGGCATCCTGGCCTAGACCAGCAATATTGTGGCCAGCAGGACCAGGGCAGTGATTGTCCCCCTGTACTCAGCACTGGTAAGGCCACACCTCGAATGCTGTGTCCAGTTCTGGGCCCCCCACTACAGGAAACACATGGAGGAGCTGAAGAGACTCCAGAGAAGGGCAGTGGAGCTGGGGAAGGGTCTGGAGAGGGAGTCCAAAAGCAGCAGAGAATATTCTTTCAAACACTGCAGTCTTATAAACAAAGCCCTAGGAAACAAACATCCTTTACAACTGTCAAACTCAGAGCAAATGTTCATTTTCTCATTGCCAAGAGCATGCCTTAATCTGAGAAACTGAGAGCGAATGACTGGTATCGTACCTATTCTTTGAACAATCTATTTGCAAGAATAGATATGAATGTCACATTAAAAAAAAAAAAAAAAGTGGTTGGCTATTGAGGTGAAATAATCAAAATGGCTGAAATAACAAGCACTGAATGTAACCCAGCAGGTCAAGGCGTATGAATTACTGGCACATTTTTTTGACAAAGTAATCAGCTACAAAATTCACGCATTTTTTCACTCTCATTTTTTTGAAAGGCCAACTTGTCTTTGAAACTTAAAAGACGTTTTATCATGTAAAACAGAGCAAAAAGATAGATTCTGCTAGGAAGCTGCAATTAGAAAAAAAGTAATGATGCAGATCTTTGAAATAAATCTGAGGGAAAACGTAATGATTCTGGAAGGGCAAGTGTGAAACTTCGCAGGGACGTTTCAGGTTCAGTGGTTGATGCTGACTATCATTTTTGCTTGCCCTTAAGCTAAACCAAACATGGTTAACCAAGCCTCTTGCAGCAAATTCTATCAGCTAGATAAGATGTGCAGCACTTAATGTACGGTACGTTGGCTGATTGTGGATGTCGCCGGAGAAGAATGTGAGGCCAACTCTTTTTTTTTGTTACAAACTCTGATTGGGACAATTCCATCTCAGCATGAAGAGATTATCTCTGCACCACTGATTGGTTAACCTCTGTTCCCATTATTCAGGCTTCAGCATGCAATAAAAGTCTGTCCGATCTGTATTGAAAAATCAGTGGAAGAATTCCTATTGATTTCCGTTAGATTGTGTCGCAATATTGGGCCCAGTGTTTTACTGCATTGCTTTAGCACTTGGTCGTCAGCACTCAAGGGTCAGGTAACAGAAGCCAAGGAGTCGTGGCAGCACTTTTCTCACGTGACTCATGAATGGATGTTTACAATAAAAGGAGAGAAAAAGCCGAGTTCTTAATACAATTTATACCCCTTTAATTACCTTCTGTCCCAGCAAGTTATCATTGTTTTTAATTCAGCACACATCCTCAGACTGGCAAGATGTGCTGTTTCATCCCTTCTGGAAATGTTGGTTTGGTTTTATTTTAAATTTCACTATGAAACATCAAGGAGGTGGAAGGAGAGCAGGGGTTTCAAGCACCCTGACATCCAGTACAGTATCTTATATTTCCCTAACTCTCTGTTCAAGGTGAGCAGTCAAGATAAGCCAAAGATCTGCAGCCCATCTAATTTGTTTTTCCATCATTTTCTTGAGTTGTCTTATGTGCAATAATCATTACAGTGTAAGTGACACTGCTGGGAAAATCAATTCTTCCTCACTGAATAGAAAATAAATTACACTACGCTCGAATCATAATTGGTATTTTGTTTATTTTGTTGGACTTGAAGTTAACCACGGAGTACTTTGCCCAGGAAAGTTCCTTGTCTGCTGGCAAAGGCACTGCTTGCTATAAACATTAAGGAATCTACTTCCGATCGAAATGTTATAAAAAATGCTTATGGATCTACACTGAATTTTCTGTCAGATGTTCAATATTACGTCCTTGAAGACTATAAAGTCTCTGAATATTTATTAGCAAGATGGAAGTCTATTCCAGATAGTCTTTGAACCATGCTCACCACTGGAGCATGTGAATGACTTTCAGCAGTACATCTGTCATATATTCTATTATTACAAGATTACCATTCCTCTTCTGCTGTTTATCTATAATTCAACCACAACGATGAAAAAGACTCTTGTGTGCTCTACATGAGCACAAAGCCCACATAACTGCTGCCAGCTTTTCAGCCTGAGGATGAATGGCAGTTAGCAGAGGTTATCAGCACCTTGCATTGCTCTCACACCTCTAGGATGTTGTCCCATGGTGTGCCAAAAACCTCTTCAGTTTTACTGTATTTGATAAAATAAAGTTGGGACTGGTAGTTTGTACTTGGCTTAAATTTAACCAAAAATTTTATTGGAGGGGAGAAGAAAAAGGTAGCTGGGGGGGATGTTTAAGTGCTTTAATTTTCTGTGTGGCACTTCTTCTTCAGAGATGATGCTCGGAGTGTTTAGGATAAAACCCCTGTGATGAAAGGGCAGCTCCTCAGTGACCAGGCACCCTGTTAATAAGACACTGCAGCTTCTCTGGAGCAAAATCCCTTTGGGAAAAAAGAATCCAACAAAACAAACACAAAGCATAAAGGGGAAAACAAGGTGCCTGTGTGCACCTATCCCCTCCCATTGCCCAAAGCCTGATTTAAGTTAATGACACCTCCCTTGTTCCCCTCCAGTGGATAATCCTTGGCTGAGCACTGGGGTTAGAGAGAACTTCTGATGTTCTCCAACACTCTTTCCTAACCTACTGTGTGGAAAGACACTTTTCCAGTGATCTGACCACGAATCTCTTCACCTGAGCATTAAATCATGTATATAATGCAGGATATTGGTGCTTGTTTATCTATTTAGTTCTGTCCTCCCTGTAAATTCCTGCGTTTATCTTCAGGAAAAAAAAGGATTATTTTTGGCATTTGTTTATTATTTTGGGCCTTTTTTTTTTTTTTTTCCTTCTGGGGAAAAGGAAAGGGAGTCTGTGTTTGTGTTTGGATAACCAGGAGTATTTTTGGTATCCACCTCTGTGTACAGCTGTTCTGGGAGAGATACTGAAAAGCTGCAAGTGGATTCTTTTGCCATCTTATCACATTCAGACAAGAGAAGACACCCCTTGGCTTATAATGATAAGCTACAGCCTTGATCAATTTGATGTGTGCTTTTGTTCTTCTTCATAATTTGAGCTATTGATTCTATTTATTAAAACTAATTTTAAAAACACAAGCCCTGAGTGCTCTGCTGTTCCAGATCAGGCTGCTCCGGGCAGTCTGATCTGAAGCTAATCCATTCACTGCTGATTTATTTTCACTCTGTTTTCAAGCAGAGTTCTGTTCTGTGTTTCATTTTTTTTTGTCCTCTGTTTCTTTCCGAGAAAAAAGGCATATTGTTTCACACCTCCAGTGCAAGCAGGGGGGTTTAGATTCCTTTTTCTGATGTATGAAGTGAACTCGGGAAAGTTTACCTGACTCTTTTTCATGCAGGTTTTGTTCAGAAGGTGGCCCACTGTGTATTGTTCTCTATTGTCTTAAATCAAAGCACTACCTTTATGCTAGAAAACAAAGTATTTGCTTAAATGCACTCAATCTTGCCATCTTGGAGTTCATGGGAGTCACCAGGTTTCTAAACTAAGGGTCAGCAGAGGAAATCTTTTCCCTGTACTTCCTGGGAAGCACAGGTTTGTCTAAGGGCTGGTTGATAGTTCCCTAAAAATAAATACCTTTATTCAGACTTAGAGAAATCGAATGAAGCCCTTGTTATTACAAACAGATTAAAAGAAGAGCCTTAAGGAGATAGACACTTTTCAGCACCAAGCTGGCTTTGAGTTTCTGGGCAAAGATCAGCATTTGGTGACTTAATGGTATTTTATTTACTGTTGGTGCGTTTTGTTAGTGATGCTATTGGGCCTTCTTTCCCCCAGTTTACCACAATTATTTAAATCTTTAACCTCCAAATTCTCCAGCTGGTTTAGAGCTCTCTGAGTGTCCTGCTTGTGCAGGGACTGTATATTGTGCCTACTGCATCTTTCAGTGTTTGCTGCTGTAATGTATTCGCGTCACAGAAAAAAAAAATCCCACAGTCAGTTCCTAATTTATCCTGAGGTCTGCTTGGTCATCCTCACAGTCTAAAGCCTGCAATTTCTTTTGCAGTATGCCAGAACTATCAGCTGGAATCAATCAGGCAAAACATAAGCCTTGATATTGTCATGAAGGAAACAGGCACAAGGTAATATAGAGTAATATCCTCTGAAGCCTTGGTCTGGCTTTGAAAACACTGTTCTTCACTTCAGAATCAATACGGGCACAGAAAGATGGAGTCAGTGTTGCTGAATATTTCTTTGTAGGTTAGAAATGCCTTATGTAGTGCATTAGGAAGATATCTTTGTTTTGACTTGAGAGCCACAGGTAGATTATTGATGGGATACTTGCTACAACCAACATTTAAGCAAAACCACAGTTGTTCAGGTACAGTAAGAAAGGAACTCCCCACAGCTTTTTCACAATGTGATCTTGCCCCAAACCTTCACAGAGATGTAGTATAGCCCAGAAAGCGTCTTCTGCAAGGGGTCAGCAACTCAAATTTGACCCATCAGCTCCAGCTAAGGCCATGCTATTCCCGGTTTCCACTTCCTTGCCCCCAGGTTTCCAGGCAGGGTTACAGCCCAGAAAAGGCAGATCATGGTAAGTTTTTCCTGCTGTAGGAAGGGACCCCCTCGTTTGCCTGCTCTGTCCCTGCAATACCAGCTATGGCTGTAAGTGAATCAAGTGCCCTGTGCACAACAGGGATTCTTAGCAGCTGCTAAGGGTAGCTTAGGAATTGGGTAAGCATTTAAGATACACTAACACGATAGTCCTCCAGCCTCCAAATAATTCCAGCCCAGGGGGTTGTCTGGAATTTATATTGAAGCATCAGTCCTTGCCCACCCTCTCCAGGACTTCTGTGGACCTCTAGCATCCCTTTAAGCTTTCCATGCCGAAAAGTCACAGTCAAATTGGTTATTCCTCTTACAAAAGCCATATCATGCCTTTGATCAGCATTACTGCCCTCCTCTTTACCTTTCCCAATACTCAAATACCCTTTTTGAGACAGAACGGTTCAGAACTACACCCTCTGTTTTTACGGTAGAGAAGGGAGAGGAAAGTGTTAGGAAAAGAGTGCGGCAAACAAGTGACACAAAACCCTTAAGCATTTAGAGTATTATGAGCCTCAATTTGCCTTCTAGTCCACCTCCCAAAGAGGGCCTGGGAGAAGAGTAAGGGACAACTTGAGACTTTGCAGTGGCAGTTAGATTTGCCTGATTTTACAAATTATCAAAATTACCTAGGAAAAGAATTTGTGGTGAGCTGAAACATTCTTTTAATAATGTCATTATTAAAGAGTGCTGAAGTGTTCTTGTCACATTTATTTTTGGTACTGTCTTGTGGAGCCAATTCTGTGCAATGAAATAGGAGTCTGAATGAGGTGCTGAAAACATTAAATCGTATCAGCATGTGCCACATCAACATGCCTTTTTTTTACCCAGTTTTATGCAAGGAGATGCCTATCACAGTCATTTAGAGAGCTGATGACACAGTCAACTCAAGAAAGATGATGGAAGGGTGTGTAGGAAGGGGCAGAAGTCTCATCCACTGAGGTTAGATGTTGCAAAGAATATATTTTCCCAGGCATAACTGCTAAGCTCTTTCTTAGAGGTCTTCCATAATCTGCAGCTGTGCCATGAGCAGGTCAAGTTTCTCCCATCTCTATTTCACTCTTCTGTTACCCTTTTTAGGAGGACCACGTATGTTTATTATTTTTGACTGATCCATAGAGGGTTCATGTTTGAGAAGCTCTCTGAAGGTGACAGCACAAAGCACATCTTTATTCTGAATACAACCTAACATTTCAGTTGCCAGTGTGGTCAAGGTGGCCTCTTTCCAAAACAATAATACTTGCAAATGCAGTGAAGATCCATGCTTGACACCAGTGCAGGATTTGTCCTGTGTATTACTGAGAAGAGAACTGTCAGTCTTAAAGGAAATGGTACCGTCAGTATTTTTAAGAGTAGTGGTACACTAGCTGCCATGCTGTATTTAGTCAGGAGCATCACTTTAATATATGAAAATAAATCCATGGCTAATGGAAGGTAGATAGATAAATTCAGCTTTTTGCAGTGGCAAGGTAATTCTTGCTAAAATAATAGGAAAATGTAATTGTTTATTTGTTTTTGTACAAGGAGAAGTAAGGAGAATTCCTTCCTTTTTCATTCCGTATCAAAATGGTGCTGTCTATGGGGAAGAGACCTCAATAACAGAGAAAGACTGTGAGGGAGAAGAGATACTCTCAGGAGAGTGCAGGACAATATTGGAAGAGTCCAGGCACCTACAACTGATATCCCTGTGATTGTTTCCCTCAGCAATCTCCAAGAGATGGGCTGAGAAAAGTTGATATGGGAGCTGTGTGACTAGGAAGGGGACCAGTGATATGGGAGTGTGTGGTGAGCAATGGCAGTGAACAGGAATGTTTACAGGACTTGAATAAAATGTGCAAAGTGCATTAAAGTGCGAGGACTCTGAGCTCTTTTACAATTACAGGAACCTCACGTTACTCACGTTAATCTCATGGGTACTCCCAGTCTCAGTGTGCTTCGTGGTTCACCCCGCTGCACATGCAGCAGCAGTTCCTGGAGCCAGCTTCTGTGCTGCTGAAAGAGTCAGCAGAGACATTCAGATTAGAGCAAGGCATGACCAGAGGAGATTTCCTTTTTTGGGTGGTGCTGGAGTGACCAAAGGTGGGGATTTCCCCCCTTTGTCACTTTTAATGTTATTTCAAAATGTAAGTATTTAAAATTTAAATACGTGCTTCAGTATGTGAAAATAAGTGAATTCTCCACTTGCCACTGTGTGGGAGAAGCAGGAGCGTGTGGCACAGGCCCAGTACATTTCTGTATTTCAGGATAGCTGTGTTAGCACAAGTCTGGCTGGTGCTGTGGGAAGAGCAGAGTAGATGCTGTTTGCCTCTGGGACCCCTCCTTCCGGAGAGGCTGTTTTCCCAAGAATTCCAGTTGATTTAGTTGTGTTTGACACTCATGCTGCTCTTTGGAAATTACAGCACGTATTAATAGCAGAGAGAATATTTACTTTTGAAAAGCTTATATTCACATACAGAGGAAAGAGGAGTACAGTTGAGTCTCTAAGTGCTGTTTCTTAAACGGTTTCTGACTGCTCTGGCATCAGGAGTATCTGATATCTCATTACAACTTCAAACAAGCCTTTGGATGTATCCAAATTAATCCAAATATTTGGTGGGGACTCTGTTACTTATTAGACTGTGTGCAAATTAGGGAACGTAACAGTGAGTGTCTTTCTTTTTATTTCATTACTATTCTGGGATATTTCAGCTATGTTCCATTAAGAAGCATAGGTATAGTGTCTATGAAGATATGGATGAGAAAGGAGATAAAAAGCACTCTAGCTGTTTCTAATGAATTTATCAAGATAAAGTGACACAGGTAAGTTATTTGGTGTTTTGCCACCCAGTGATGGTTCAGCAAGAAGTTTTGCAGAAAAGCTTACTTTTTCTCTTACTTTTCCTAAGGCATCCAACCCAGAACTTAAGGGATTTTGTCCCTGGAGAATTTGTTTCAGTCAATAAAAATAGCATCATGTATGGTGGGCCTGCCAACATAGAAAATCTCAAAGTCTTAGAGGTAGAAACACTCCACACAAAGAACCCTTGTCACCTTTCTAGTACATCCTCAGATGATGAACAAACCACTATTCTCTCCCTGCTGTGAAGTAAGATCTTTTTTGACACATTCTTGACTGTGTGTGAGCAGGATGGCTATTCTTGCACTGAATCAAAAAGGGGGGAAGAAAGTTTTGAAGACAATACCTAAAAAGCCTCCTGTCTGGTTGGACTGTGGATATTTTCCAGAACCCTATTTGCCTTGACAAGTTGCATGTGGGAAAGAACACAAAGTAAAACATTCCTTTTGAACAAACAAAATAACCAGTACTTGTACAATGCTCCTTTTGTTGGAAAAATATGCAGAGATATTAATATAAATAGATGTATCACCAGGAGTGTGCTCAGAGTGAATGAATTTTTAATGGCTCCTCCTCACCACAAAGATGGTTGCAGATATCAAGGTCAGATTTTAAGGAAGTTGTACATTCATCATATGCTGTACATTTCTCAAAGGCCCCTGTGAGTAAGCTGTGAGGAATGAGGATGTGCTCTTCTAAAAGTAGCGTAGTATCTTACAGGATAATCAATACTAATAAAAGTATAGCTATTTGTAAAAATAAAGCAATCACTATTTCCTGGCTCTCTGTAACCAAGACGGGATAACTTCATTCACTTGTGTTATTTATCTTGCACAGAACACTTTTCACAGCATGCCTTTGACATTAATAGAAGCAATTTCAAATCTGCTTTCAAGCTTACTGCTGCCCTTTTTTGTGGGTAACTCATTCCAAGCAGTTAAACTCTTCCCAGATGCGAACATGATAACTGTGATTCTGCTCAGAGGCCTAAAGAGGACTTGTTTGTTGCAATTTGTGCGCCGCAGCAAACCCTTTTTCTCTGTGTGTACATACTGTAGAGGAATCCAGAGCGCCAGCTTTGCTTTGCTAGAGCTCTGGGTAAGCTTAAAGAAGGGAGGAGATCATTCCTGCCAAGACAGCATTGCTTTGCCTGCTTCACCTGATGTCATTTGTGTTTGTGACATATCTTGGGCGCTACTGCTACTTGCACCTAAATCTTCAACAAAATTGTTTGTCAGACTTTACAAAATGAGTTAATGCACACAAGCAGCTGGTCTGAATAATCACAACTTTAGTGCCTCTCCAGCTTTGCCTCAGTATAAACCCAACCTAAATACACTGAAATAACTTCAATAAGTGTAGACCATTAAACATCTCAGAACGAGTAAAAGTCTTGATGTTGAATTCCTTTTCCTGACTGGGAGTTTTGCCATCTTCTATTTTTTTTCTGTTCCTCCATATCCAGATTCCTCCCACCCTATTTGAACAGAGCTATTTAAAAGCATCTTGGAGCTTTATTTTTGACTGGCTGCACGTGTGACCTCAGAAGGAAGCTATCTGCTGCGCCGTGGGGGGATGCAGCAGTGCTACTGAGGACAGCGTGTGCTTTGTCCAGGAATGAAAAGGCTATCAGTGCTGAGACTAAACATGCCATGGCTTTGGAAAACTAAGGGAGGAGGGAGAGTAAGTTTTACAAGCCCATTGCTTGACCACTTTTACAGTCTTCTGGGTGCTTGGTTGTTGTGAGTCTTTTTCTCACAACAGTTTTCAGTCCTTCCTCATCCCTCCTTATCAGCTGTTTGCTGCCTAGGGGCACTGTGTGCAGTTAATTAGCTGACCTAAGCAGGGTCCTCGGGGAAAAACAAATCCCACGGCGAATGTGCTGTGTGCCTGTGGGAGCAGCATCACAGCTCTGCTGGGGAAACAGGCGTGTTGTTATCCATGCTATGGTGTTGTGGGCACTCTGCAAGTGAAATGCTGACAGGACATTGGGAGTGTGATCTTGAAATGCTTCCCTGCAGCTTTTTGTGGTTGGGGGGCATTATTACATTGAGTAAGTGTTAACTAAATTTAGAATAGGAATGCAATCAGTACTATTAATTATCCTTTTAATCTAATTCCAAAAAGAAAAGGAAATTGATTTTTATGGGAGGCCACTGATAAAGATTAAGGAGTGATTTTTCATCAGCTGCTGCACTTATTTCCTTTTAGATTCAGACCTGCAAAGCAGACAGCCATCACTAATAACTTTATCATCACAGTTCTAATTGTATTTACTTTGTCTACTTTGTATTTACTTTGTCTAATACTTTGTTTAATAGCTCACAAACCAAAATATTTTCTTTCTCATAGATGTCTTTCACATGATTCCCAAGTAGCAAGAAAGGAGGATGCATTCCCTCCCAGATAAACCCTACGTTTTTCAGTCAGATAGAAGAATGGTTTTCCCTTGTGTTGCTGAGCATGATGATGTTATATGGTGTGGAATATCTCCCTGGTTAGTTTGGGTCACCTGCCCTCGTGTCCCCCAAGACTAATGCCCAACCCCAGACCCCAGGCTCTTCACTGCAGAGGGCAAAGTGAGAAACAGTCAGCCTCAATTCTGCACATGGGTCAGCAAAAGCTGCAAGATCAGCGCTTTACCGGTTCGGGCCAAAGTCTAAACCACAGCACCATATGAGCTGCCATGAAGAAAATTAACTCTCTCCTAGTCACACCCAGTCCAGCCTGAAAGACAGGAGAGTATCTCTGTTTTCTGTCTTCTTCATGCGCATTGCCTAGATTTTCCTTGGAATACTCACCTTTACCACCTTTTATTATCCCACAAAAGGAGTAAACCAGCTGCACGGTCTAGATAACTTCTTTATCCAGAATTTAAAAGGGATGAGCAGCTAACTTAAGCACATTAGGTGGATGCAGTGATCAGGTGCTTCCATCCAGATTGTGCATGTTAGCAAGGGGTTACGTTCCTTCTCTCATAAATCCATTTACATGTGTGTGAAGTAGGGCCTCTCAGACTCTCAAACCCATGGATCATGTCTCAGTTGAACAAATGAATTGCAAAGCTCTTCCTCGATTATTCAAGTGTGCCTGTGCTATCAGGGTCCATTCTTTGAAATGAATCTGTAGTTACGTGAATAGTCATTATTAGAAAAATATTCTGCTTGGCTTTGGTTTTCTCTTAAGATAATGCCATATCTCTCTGAAAAGATGAGCCGGAAGGATGGCGGGAGATGTTTTTTGTCGCTGCCTGTGCCATTCCTCATGATCCTGCTTTACTCAGCTTTACGAAGTCCCTGCTTCAGGATCCCATGGAATTGAGTTGACTAATACAAATCTTTCCTCATTCTTAGATTAAAGCCTCATGAGTGCTGAAAATAGCTTAGCAGCATGATATGAATACACTCTAAAGACTTTAAAGCCAAAAAGCAAATAAACCCAAGCTTTTTGCATTTAGCTTGATGGTTTTTGAAGCCTGATATTTTAGCATCCAGTTTGTGAGTCTTGTACTCCTCTCTGCCTGCTGTTAGGAAAGGGAAAACATCGCTTTGTCTGAAAGCACCTACAACCTACTTAATAGATTCCAGAGATTTTCCACCTCGGCAACTGATTAGGAAAAATACTTTAATGTCCACAAATATCTACGTATGCCCCTTCCCAGTGAGGTGTTTGCTAGAACCAGACCTTAGTCACAGTAGAGTCATATGACAGTATGAACCCATTTCAGTGAGCTGGAGGCTTACAAATGTTCTTCATAAATTTAAATTAAATCGCTTGTAGCTCTAAGGAATCTCGTGATTCATTCTTGTGAGAATTAGGACAGAAGTTTAGGGCCAAAGTGACACAGATCAATTGATTTACACCATCTGGGATGTGGTCTGCAGTATCTATTTGTCTCTCATTACAGCATGAAAAGCAAAATAGTCCTTCACTGTTGTATTGACTAATCAAGCAAAAACATAGAAAAAAAAACCCACCAGGGTGCAGAATCTTGTTGATTTGTGCATTTAATCAAGAGCACATTAAATAGGTCATAGAATCATTTTGTCTTCCACTGATGTAAAGCAAAAATTCATCTGTTGCTTGTGCTGGAACCTCCAGCACATCTCCAAAGCAAGAAGCAAAAACAAAGAAACAACAAAGAAACAACCAAAAAGAATTACAGAGAGTAAATTAAATTTCACTGTAAATCTTTGTTTGACAAAATGCACATTGCTGCAGAGGATTAGAAGGTGATAGCATCAGTCTATTAGCTCAGAGATTAAAGTAAAAATGTTCTTCAAAATCCTATCACATTTATTTCTTTGGAACCAAAGTTGGTGATTTAGCATTATGGTCACTGAATCTTTTTGGCTTTTTATTTTATTTTCCTTTGGTCTTTAAGTTATAAAGTTTATAGTATCTGCTTGATATAGTTCATTTTAACGTCAAGAATTTGCAATTTACATGAGGCAGGGAAGATAATTCTACAATGCACACACTTTTCTGATTAACTGTGTGTGACTTAAGTAGATCTGAGAAATGAGTTTTAAAGAGTGTTTTGAAAGACCTAAATTCAGTCAGGCTTTATGATGCAGAAATTATTTTATTTTTTTAACCAGTCAAATTTCTGATAATCAGTGCAGTTCTTTGTTGTGCAAGGTTATTGCCAGTGGCAGGGGGAGGCCTTTGAACAGGAAGGGGGCTGGGAAGAGAGGACACCAAAGCAGTGTGGGAGCAAGTTTGGGTGGAAAATTTATGCCAAAGAGCATCTTACAGGGTCTGAGAATTCATTTGATGAATATGTAAAATACACCATTCTGCACATAAATGGCTAACCTCACAAACACAGTGCAGTTACAGTGGCTTCACTTCACAGGTTTCCTTTGCACTTTTTTTTCAGAGACAATTAGCAGAAATGACCTGCATAGGTCCGCTTTTTTTATCTTCTAATTTAACAAGTCTTTTTAATCACCCATACCTTGAGCATCAGATATTTGAATAATGACATCCAGTCCTCCATCCTTTCGTGAT
The DNA here is from genome assembly GCA_013397725.1 of Rhagologus leucostigma. NCBI lineage: Eukaryota > Metazoa > Chordata > Aves > Passeriformes > Rhagologus > Rhagologus leucostigma. Next base: position 1,879,947 of record VZTD01004439.1, read on the forward strand.
GAGGTCAATCTCCTTTCTGTCACTGGAATCATGTGGGGCTGGATGAGAGAACATTAATTTTTCTGGAGATTTTTTTTTCCTTCATGTCTTATGCTCTGCCTGTCTGAACTACTTCAGCCGAAGAAGACTCTATTTTAAGAAAAGATCAATAAATCTCTTCATAACTGGAAATGTTAGAGGGTTATTCAAGAATATTTTAGCAGTACCTGCTAATTTCTGTTCTTTGCATCATATCCTCTATAGGTTTTGAGATTAATTTGGCACTATATTTCTCTTATACTCGACCCAGCCATACAGAAACAAGATGTATTTTTATTGTTTGTTCTTCATAGTGATATAAAGTGCAAGTCATCTGTGTCAGTGGCTTCATATTAAATGAGACCCCAATCTTTTAAATAACCAGGTTGAGATGTCTCTGTATAAATAAACAGATCTATAGGAGATAGTTCTGCTCTAGTCCTGACTGGTCTAGCTTCAAGTAGAAACATTTTTTAGTAGCTTCATAAGAGAAGAGTTTACTCACACCCATTCATGAGATAAACGAAAATGATATAATAAAGAGACATATAAAACAATTAAAAATAAAAAATAGAAAAGAGCTGTGGGAATTTTGCTTGCTCAGTCCAGAGGAATATAGAAAGTATGAATGTGACTGTAAAACTGGGGTCCTTTTTGAGAGATTTTGAGTCAAATACCCTTTTTGAGAAGGAACTGGAGTCCTTCCTAGGACTTTCTCATGCCTTGTGTTGGGCACCTGGCTCTGTGTTTTCAATTCCACACCATTCACTGAATGTTTAGGCCTTTCAGTGCTTTCCTTGCTGTTACCTAAGTGCCAACATAAATTTTTAGGACCAAATACTGCATTTCTCTCTTAAGTACACATTTTTTAAAGGAAGCTTTTGTTTGCTTGCTTCTCTTGACGTGAAACATGCTTGAGCAAAGGTGGGCTGTATTCATTTATTTGACCCTAAAATAGTGCCAGAAACAAAACCAAGGAAATGCTTTCCATTTATTTTCTCCATGTACCTCAGAAAGAATTGCTACTGCACAGCCAATATCTCAAGTTAAGCACAGATTGATTCTTGGAGACTAATTGGTGAGATTTATTGACAGTAGAGAATTTGGCTAGTTATAATAGATTCCTATTCATTATACAGTTGATAATTCAATGAGTAGCTGATTCTAATTTTCACTGTTAGTTATGCCTTTTAGTCTGACTTTATATAGATTACTCAGAAATGTTTAAAAACAATTGACCTTAATTTTTTTAAGTGGAATATGAGATTTCAGCTATTAAATTTCAATTCTGTTTTAACTGCTATTAAAGTTTAGACATGTGGATCCTGAATTCTGGCACCTTATTAATACAGGACCCAAGGTCTGATTTTTAGTTCTATGCAGATGTGGCTTTTCTCATATCAGTAACCCCATCTACGAATGAGGTTCCCTTCTTTTCATTAGTTTCTGTATCAGACTGTAATTTCTTGTTGTGGTGAAGCACAGCATAGGCCAGTGTTTAATTAAAAATTGCAAATGTCCCCATGACCCGCGCCTGCAGAGAGAGGATTCGTTTTAGCACATTGCCATAAAAAAAGATAGGTGACTTTTCAGACAAAGCCCTTTTTCTAGGGCTCAGAAATTAGGCGTGCATTTCTACAAAGCAGAATTTGAGAGAGATTTCAAAGCAGATCAAAGTTAAAGGGTTTCCTGATGGTTCAGCTTTGTAGCGCTAAGCCTGCTGGGTGTTCTGCAAGGATCCATTGTACCCATCCGCTCTGAAAGCACAGCCACAGCTTTGCATGCATTACACCAGCCCTGTTTTCAGTCAGGTTTTACAAATTGCCTAATCCAGGTTAGGCCTTTTCTGGAAGCTCTTTTATCCTTCTAACATTTGCATAATGATCTCAATACTGTAATTCTTGTGTGACAGTGTGTTGAAGCTCTTTCTGATTTACATTAATGATAGTACAAGAATAATGAAATACCAAATTGACTTCATCGTCTTTCAGGGCTGAGAATACCATAAATTTCAATGTTTAAAAAAGTGGAGGACCAAGTTCACTCCTGGTGTAATCACAGTGACATCTCTAGAACTAGGTGAGGTGTGCATTGACTTTGTCCTGCTTAAGTAAATATTAACTCATGAGGGGATAGATTCTACTTAAGACCTACAATTAAAAAATGGGAACGTTGGTACTCTGACAGAATAATAGTTTTTTCCCCTAAAACTTTGATTAAAACATGATAATCTCCCATGAAAATTCTCAGCTAATCATCTGAAATAAAACATAGATGAGGATTGCATGAATACTTTATGTGAATGGTAAGAAAGTCAGTCTCTGATTCTGAGACATTGTGTTAAAATTTGCAGGACTGCACAGCAGGTAGTAGCAGGCTTAGTTCCTGTTTCTGTCCTCCTGCAGACCTTACAATGAGACAGCATAGGAGCTGAAAGGTGATATCAAACAGCCGTGCAAAACCAGTTTTGCGATGATGAAAATCTGGAGTGGTCTGGCAGATATGTTCACTGATAAAAAGACTTACATGGTAATTCAGAAAAAAATTCATTCCCATTTCCATGGAAATATAGACTAAGAAACTGAATCGCAGGATGTGATGTATGTATGTAAGGTGTTCATGTAGGTGACACGGGTGGATGCTTTTTTAAATAAAGAAAAAAACATTTTTTAACAACTGTCTCTCAATGCAACCAATATTATCTGATGTCTTGTGATGAGCATGTCATGTTAATATACGCACCTGTTTGTGCTCACTTCTTATCAGTGATTAAATGTGTGAAAGTAAACAATTATGCAGATAACACCTTATTTCTCCAAGGAGCAGTAGAAACCCTATATATCGTTTGCTGAGTGCCATCAGAAGTCTTCTAGTCCTCTTTGTTTATTGTGATTAAAGGAGATGACTCCAGGTTAACAAAAAGGCTTATGTGGCTTAACAAATGGCTTTCTTCATAAAGCATATTCTGTGACCTTTAAAAATGCTAAAGTGTTGTCCTGGTGCACGTACGATCGGGTGCACGTGTGATCAAGTATTCCAAAGTCCCAATGGTGTGGCACATTATGAACTAATTAGAAGAGAGACTGTGAGAAGCCATAAAGTTATTAAAGTTGCAGTGGTGGGGAAGAGTAGCTGACTCCTTAAATTATCTGTGTATCCTGCATGAGCATGGATGGACCACTTTACAGCCTTGACTAAGCACCTCATCCCGGTCTGGCTCCACAGGGCTATTTCATCCTATGCTTGAGCATCACTCAAAAGAGAGTTGAGAAAGATGCTGTTCCCTCCCAGCAAACAGAGAAGCTGCAAGTCTGGATTTCTTCCTGAAGCAAGCAAGGAAATGGCAACTACTAATGGGTGCTTTTTCCCCTGAGGAACCCCAGTGCTGTGCTGTAATTTTGGATGTTACAGCTGTATTTAGATGCCAAAGCCTTCAGCCTGGAAACCATCCTTGTGCCTGCGAGAAAGGCCCCTCCTGTGATGGAAAAGTTACTGTGCAGTCCTGTGCTGTGAATAGTAACTAATCACCCCATTTTCTCTATTTTCAGGAGGTTTTTCCTTACCAAGATGAGAGTCATTCCCAAAGGAGCTTTCGCAGGACTTGTTGACCTAGAGAAAATGTACGTATTGTGTCAATATTTACTAGGAAACAACTATTTTACTCCAAGCAGCACTTTCTGATTGCAGCTCCTCTTACAGCCTGTGAGCAAGCCCCTATCGCTGAGCTTCGTATAGTTTTATCTTTCTGTTTAAAGAAAAAATGGAATGTTTTTTTATTGACAGCATGTTCCAGAACAATGTTGTCATAAATACATTTTCGTATCAGCAATCGGGCAGTCTTCAGTCAAAGGGCTGGTTGAGCATGGGGTGTCATTGCAGTTAATAAATACAGTGCCATAGCAGAAGATCATAGGAAACCGGTTATTTTGAGAGTTTTGGAATGAAGCAGTGGAAAAACCAGGGAGGAAAGAGCTCCTGTTATTAATAGGTCAGCCAATTCTCTTTTCACTAATGAATAAATAAGATTGTTTTGTGCATGTTCAGAGGCAGCTGGCAGGATGTGTGAGAGAAGTTTCTTACAGGTGATAGATCCAAAAGTCTTAGTACATAAAGAGTGTAAGCAGCTCGTTTGTGTGAATTTTAGTGATCAGCCTGGAGATACTATTATGAGCACCTTTGACGAACAGACGTATCTTACATTCATTGTGGAGGTATTGCAGCTCCACCGCTAGAAGGGAAAACCCATAGTAACATGTTTCCTACTTCTCTTTAACGACAGAAAATCTATGGCTTCGCTGGTGCTAGCACCAGAAATTATAACCCTCACTGTCCAAACTGAACTATTCTGCCTCGCATATGGTTTTACTGAAATATTTCATATATGGGCAAATCACAACATTTTGCTTAGAAACAGAACAGCGCTTGCACCCTGACAGGAGAGGATCACAAACAGGCTGTTCACCCAAGAGGGGTCTGAGTGGGAGTGGGGAAATGTGCTTAAAATGCAGTACCTTTTTCAGTGCTGTGTGTGTAATGGCAAAACTCCAAAGGACATTCCTCTGCATTATTTCTACCCTTCTCTCTTGTACTCTTGCATGAATAAGGGATTTACCAACAAGGTGGTGAGTCCTGCAGGGTTCCTTTTAGCCTAGTCCTTAGGGAAAATCATTGAGCACTTTGGACTGTGAAGTAAGTTGCAAAGTGCATTGTGAACTGCTTCTGTTATCTTTAATTACGCAGAAACCATATGTCAGATGTGTATGAAGGCATTGAATAGGATGTCTCTAAGTGGTGATTTATTGTTAACCAAAAAAATTATATATGGAAATGGGCTCAATTTGAAAATACATCCATCTACTAGTAGTACATGGAGGAGAAATGGGGACAGTCAGTTTATAGCAAAACATCCTTGAAAATAAAAGTGTGATAAATATGTAGATGAGACCAATCAACATCAACAAAACTGTGGTATTTGCAGATGATATAGCAAACAGATAAAATTTGAAATAGCTCACAAATCCTAAATCTAACCCATAAAACATTCATCAGAAATATTCATGATAATGTAGGGACAAAAAGAGTGGGTAATCAAATAATAGATTTGCATATAAAAACACAGCCTTTGTATGAAAGCCTTTTTACTCTTGCAAGATCATGCACAGAAAGAAAGATTAAGCAAACTGTAGCCTATTTAAGGAAAACAGCTATTAATAATGTGATACCTCCATATGGTAAAATGTGGACGGCCTGATGTATACAAATGAGACACTTCAATGTAGTGTATGTGTGTGCTCCCCTAGAACTGAGTAGACTAAAAATGAAGAGTGACAATATTTCCTGAATGTGTTACTGAAGAAAAACAGTATCCTCTGCAATCCAGCATATCTGTACTCGTGATTTTTATTGCTAATGCATCATTCCTAAGTGTGTTTCTGAGAACAGGCTAGATGTTAAAGCCCAGAATTTGGAGGGAAATGGCAGTCTTTGGAATCATCCATAGGGGATGAGGCAGTTGATTACGAGTTAGAAACGTGATGGTTAGAGGCTGTCTTGGGCATAGCAGAATTTGGCCTGTTTAGGACACTGGTTCAGAGAGTCCTTTGGGAAAGAGTCCGTAATAAAGCGGTTCAGAAAGGCTGGACATACTTCAAGAAGGAGATCTTAAAGGCACAGAAGTAGTGTCCTTATGTGCTGAAAGATGAGCTGTTGGGGAAGAAGACCAACCTAGCTTAACACAGAGCTTTCGTAGGAACCCAGGGAAAAAATAGAGTTTATGACCTTTGGAAAGGTCAGGCAACTCAGGAAGAATACAAGGATGTTGTTAGGTCATTTGGAGAGAAAATTAGAAAGGCAAAAGCTCAGTTAGAACTCAATCTGGCCACCACTCTGAAAGGTAATAAAAAGTGTTTTCATAAATATATTAATGACAAAAGAAGGACCAAGGAAAATCTCATTCCTTTAATGGACTCAGGAGGAAACACTGTCACCAAGGATGAGAAAAACACTGAGGTAGTTTTCTTTGCCTCAGCCTTTAACAGAAAGAGTACTTATCCTCAGAACATCTCCTGAATGGAGGTTGTAGCCAGATGGGGGTCAGCCTCTGCTCCCAGGCAAATAGGACAAGAGGAAATGGCCTCAGGCTGTGCCAAGGGAGGTCAAGGTTGAACCATGGAGAATTTCTTCACTGAAAGGGTTTTCAGGCACTGGAATGAGCAGACCATGGAAGTGATGGAATCACCATCCCTGAAAGTGTTCAAGAAAGGACTGGACATGACACTTAGTGCTATGGTTTAGTTGATGTGGTGGTGTTTGGTCAAAGATTGGACTTGATGAATTTGTTGGTCTCAGCGATCCTTGAGGGACCCTTCCAACTCAGAATATTCTGTGAAATATCTGTCTTTTCCAACCTTAATGATTCTATGATTCTAAGTTAAATCAGAGACGATTCCTCAATAAGAATCCTAACTCTATTTCCCCTCAAAGTGAATGAAGGTTTTTGAATACAGTGATCAAAAATTTCTGGTTTTCAAAGAAAAATAAGTCCTTGATATTTTCCTGCTTTCTCTATATATTTTAGTATCTTCCCAAACACTCAAACCACTGAGGCCTTTAAATAGACGTATTTTGCCAGAAAATGTCAAATACTTTTCAGTCACATTACCCAGGCAAGGTCTCATTTGTTTTCTATTTGGACTGTCCAAGGACTTTCTGGAATGGACACTAATGACCATGATTCATAATGGAAAAAATAGCGTGACTTGGAAATGTTGGCATGGAGCTGTTGATCTGACCTCACTGGTGAAGTTCCAGTTTTAGTTACCAAGACAAAATCTTTTGGCTTCATCTAATTTTTTTTTTTAAATTTGGCAATATTGTCATTGGAATACTTTTGCCATTTTTTAATTTTTTAGAAGAATGAGAGCCCATTTGAACCATTTTCTAGTTTGTCATTATCTTCTCACCTATCTAAATTCCTTCAGTTGCTGACAAAATATGAAACAACAGTTCTGCAGACTGTCATATGGTGCAACAACTTTCCTGAAGTACGTTCTGGGAGAAGGATCTTTTCTTCTTAAATAAAATGTTTAAAGTTATGAAATAAACTGACAGGCTCTAATTTTCAGATACGTCTCTTACTAAACACGTAACCTGAATTTTCCCACAGAAAACTCTTTCAGAAACACTCAGGTCTGAGAAACAGACTTGCCATCTTGTTGCCGGCAGCTCTCTGACCTCTGCACAACTCTGGATTCATGTTAATTTAGCAAATAGGTGTTCAAGAAAGCAGATTGGATATTCCTGCTACATGTTAGTTTACTCCTAGGTCTTAGTCAGCTGGAACGTGGCCGTTCTTCTGGACTCCTTCTTAACCAACTTGTTTACACTCCCAGAATTAATTAACCCTCCAGTTACTAAATTAGAAAACAGTCCCATGAAGGCACATACATGGCAAAATCAATCTGACATGCTCTGCAGCAGCTATGTCGTCTTCAACCTGCGCAGAACGTGCTTAATTTGGAGGAGAGAGAAGTAACCCTAAATCTCTATTTTTCTGCTGCTAAGTTTCCTCTTGTTACTACACGGTGGCAGAGTAGATTTGTGCATGTTGATCTAACAAGGCCTGATTTGGGCATCATATTTATAGGAAGTTTGGTCTGATTGTGTTACCCTGTACAAGCCAAAGAGGCTTCATGTCTGTACCCTGAGGCACAATCCCCTTGAAAATTCGTCATCAGTTATTTGTTCTTTTTGAAGGGTTTAAGCTAAAACATGCTTTGTTTCATCATTTGCTCTCAAACCCAACCTGCGTGCAGCCTAAGGAAACTCAGCTGTGAGGATGAAGTACTTCTTGAACTAGAAGATGTCACAGAGGAAAAAAAACCCACTATTAGCGGCCCTGGTTTTATTTTGGAGTAATTGGAGAGAGGCATTTCTTTAACAGATGCTGGCAAAGACGCATTTTAAGAGCATGAACCATGGTGTGGATAACAGAGCTTGATGAGCTAAAATGAGCTCTGGAGATCATGGAAAGCTAAAGCTTTTAGGATTGAGGGAATCCACCAGAGCTAACACTCCTGGAAACTAAAGTTTTCTGTCTATGGAAGATAGCAGCTATCTACTGCTTCCTCAAGAATTTGTAGAGCAAAATAGCCCTGAATCATGTATTCAATTATTTAGTGCATTCAGGATTTTCTGGTTTTCTCTCTGTTGAGACTGTGGATCCAGTGATAGTTCCTAAGGACGAATGCTGCTGTTCTGTGACCTGGATACACCAGCACCCCATTATTTAATAGAAAACAACCAACCTGATGGATGATGCTAAAATCTCTCCTGTTCGTCCCTGTAGGCTAAAAGGTGAGTCACGCTTTCCTTTGACTCAGTTAGATCGTACTGAGTTACCTTTCATGTTTGATCTAAACTCAAAGGAATTACTTGAGGACAGTGGAGACCAGAAGACAGAATTTTGAATCAAGGGGTGTCTCGCATTCTGTGTGAGGAAGGACCAGAGTTCTTGGCTTGATTGTAAAAGTCTCACCTAGAAAATGTGGCAGAATGGGAAGACTTCACTTTCTTTAGCAAGTTTTAACAACCTGGCAAATTGATGCATTCACCATCCAGACCTTCTTCAGCAGTAGCCATCAAGCTACCTGAGCTAGCAAGTGGCTAACCCATCCCATGTGCTCCTGAAATCAGCCTCATTAATCGCCTGCACGTGACTCTGTGACACTTGCCAGCACAGAGCCCAAAGACATGGGAAGAGGGGAGGCAGGAATCACAGGATCACCTAAGGATGAGCAGTCTGTGTCTTCTGCTACCAAGAAAGCTGTTCAGCATTTCACAGCTTCTCTAGTTCTTCTTGCACAGTGTATTGTGTGCTGCCTCATTTGATATGCAAAACACTGGGCTTAAATAAGTTCATTAAAGCTATTTTGAGAAAATGGTTATGATTCAGTGTAGCCAAGACATTTGGAAATTTTATCTAGGCAGGAGTTGCTTTCTACCTCTTGTTGCATTATTTGAATAAATCTGCTGTTTATTTTTTTGAAAGTGAAAAAATATGGATTTTTAGGATCTGCTGTGATATATAAGTTAAATAGTGAATACTTATAAAAGTATTTATTTATATCCCTAAGGTGAAAATGGTACACAGACCATTCTGGGTACCAAAATACATACTGAATAAGGTAAAAGTCATCCTTTGGTAGCAAGTACTCCAGGATACATTCTCAAGGTGCAGCTCTATGGATACTAAATTCTAATTTACATTATAGGAACTTCTGTGTAGCATTCTGCATCTTAAGGGCAGGCTGTGAAAATAAGTATGCTACTTAATGCATTTAAATTAGTCTGTGCATTTTCTCTCAGGGAACAGAGGACTACCATTCAAAAACGTTACGGCAAGTAACCAACATAGGCAAAGAAATTCAAAATTCAGGCTGTTATCCCAAAGAATACATGTTGAATGGGGCCATTACTGTGATGCCGGGCTTTCCCTGCGGCCCTGGACAAGTCAGCAGGCTGGTTGTCAGGCAGGGAGCGATCACAGAAGGCTTCCTGGTTCCTGCAGCTGGACTTGCAAGTCCCAGATGCCCCCACCCCATCTGGCTGTCTGTGTCTGATGGTGACCAGTGGATTAGAATAGGGCTTTTCCTCAGTGGAGGGGTTGGTGGCACTTCAGGCCTCCAATTCAGCAGCAAAATCACGTGAGAAAGCTTGTCCTCTTCCAGATGTACACTTCACAGCCTGACAGCAGCCAGGGTGTGTCAGTCTTCATTTGCCCTCTCTGCCCTTTGAGATGGGTTCCCAGAAATGGGATGGGAAAGGCAAGCGGCCACGGGAGCTCCTCTCAGGCGTCCTGTATCCCATGGTGGTGGAGGAGCTGGGTGGAGCAGTGTCTTGTGCCACTGTCTCTCCGTACAGCCGTGAGCTGTTGAGATACTTTTCCTTCTCCATTGCCTCAGATGACCCTCCTGCAGCCTTTGGAAATGTTGTTGCCCCAGACAGCAAACTTTGGTGTGTATATAGGAAGCCTGGTGTTCTCAAATCAGATTATTTCATGCAAGCAGAAGCTATGCCTTGCGTTCTAAACGTAATAAGCAACTAACAAAGACTAGGTGGCTTTATCATAATCTATAAACCTTTTGCTGCATCATCACTTGGTATTCTGCTTTTCCTTGCCAAAGCTTATCTGTGGAAGAGATCTTCCACTTGCAGTTACTGTTGTCATTCCTTGCACAATTACAAAAACTGAAGAAGAAATTTATTATCCATGTCAGTTACTCACTGCCAATGTCAAAGTGCGGAGATTTAATTACAGTTTTGCTGCATTTCAGGGAAAGATAATCTGATCTCAGTCTTTTGCTAATGCTTAGGTGGAACAAAATTACAAATAAAGTAAAAACCCTTAGAAGAAGAAGCTAGGAAATGTAAAATCAATTAATAGTGTCCATATCAACATTTTCTAAATTTTCTATTCAAGAAGTCCCAGAAAAACACGTTAATATTTGCATATTTTAATTGAAACACATTAGAGCACGAGAAAGTATTCCATAATTCTTTCTATGTGGTTTAGTATCTTGATGCTTGCTTTCTTTGATAAAATAAATTTAGAAAGGGAAAAAAAAAAGAAAATACATTTTGTCATTACTTGCTTTTGTTGAGCAAGAATGAGTTTGTGGTAATGAACTGTTAGCAGAATCTTTATTTGTTAACTGCATTGGTGTGAAGCCAGCATTAAAGATTGAAGTATTTAATGGGAGAATCATCTTGCACATCGTTTCAGGTCCCTGTTTTACAGCTGTCTAGACAGAGAGAGAGGAAAAAAAAGGGAACCAACTTATCTGAATGTATGCTTAATGCTTTAATGCCTCTCCCCAGTGACATACTGTTCAGATTACCTAAATTCGTAAAACGTGAAATGTGGGCAAATGCTTGTGTGAGTTCCCACTCTTTTTTTAGGAAGGAACTTTGATCCAGTGTTCTTCTGCTTTCCTCCATGCAAACAAACAACAGATAAAACTAAGTGCATGCTAAATTAAGATAGCCTTTTTGCATGTGTAAATGTGGGCTCTCAAATAGCCTCATTCATCCAAGATGAGATTTGAGGGTGAAATGCACAGTTTTTAAAGTAGGTCTCAGCCCAGTGGACAAAAAGAAAAAAAAAAAACAAAACCCACCTCTGCAATTGAAAATGTTGTGAATTATCAAGATTTTTTTCTCAATTCGTAAGATTATTTCTCACTTGGCTTGCCCTGCTCTTAGACAATTAGCTGGGCTTCCCCTGCCACCAGGAGAGCAACAAGCTGTGCCAGATGGGCTGGAGGTTCAGCATCACAAGGAGATATTTCCTTCCTCTGGATCATTAAGTTTTGCCGGGCAGCCCCACTCCAGGTCCTTGCATTAGAGGCACGAAGCTGATTATTGTGACTGACAAACCTAGCGAGGAGCCTCAGAATTGATGGTCACCCTGTGGTGCAGAATTAATCCCATAATCTTTCTTCTTTTCTTCCGTGGGTATGTTCCCTGCATGCCGAGGAGGCTGCTATGTCTGCTTTCTAGCCAGCTTTTTGATGTTCATCTCAGGTGCTCTTGGGTGGGTTTTTTGTTTCAAGAAGGAAGGATGGATGCTGCCAAAATCAAAATTTTTTCCCCAAAATCTGTCACTTCTTCAGTTTTCATCTCTTTCCTCCAGAAGATTCACTCTATTTTGAAGTAAAGGGAGTTTCAAGTTGTATTTTATTATGAAATTTGTGTGCTTTCAAGGTAGAATAAATGACCATCTAAGTGACTTCGTAAATATAAATATACATATTTATTAATTAACATAAAATAGTTCTTAGGGTGGCTGAGTGGTACATTTATTATACTTATGTGCATATACCACAATACTAAGAACTCAGGACTGCTGGTTCAATATACATTTTACATTTTCAAGTATAATTCATTGCTCATATATGGCAAAATATGATTTTTCTCATGTGATGTGTCAGAATATTGTCCTGAATTAAATAATCATCTTTTTCTTGATAATATCAGTATATTCATTCTAATATCCCTAAATAATTTGCAAAAAAAGTTCCCTCTTCTGTGTTAATTACATATTAACTCCCACATTTCTCCATAGAATTCAGAGTTAAAATATACTGACTTGAAAACAGAACTGTAAATACAAAAATAAGTTTTAAAAAAAAGAAAAAAGTATTTTATAACTATATAAAAGATTTTTATAGGTTTTTTTATTAATCTTGTTGAGTGTGTTGTAACTGTACCAGTGAGTGCAAAAGGTGTGACCTCCTTGAAATTGTGCCAAATTTGCTCTAAATGGGATTTGCCTCAATATTTATTGTTGCCCCTACTAAGTATTGTTTGTAGAAAGAAGAAGTCTGGCCCCCAGATCGGAAATGGCAATTCAATTTCAGGAGGATTTCAGGAGCACCTTCCCATATTAGTTTTATGCAGCTTTTCTGTTTATTTCAAGAATAATGCTAGCGGAATTGACATGTTGCAATGAAGGAGTGTTTCCCATTGCTATAGAAATGCTGATATAACCCTCAGCATTTATGAAAAACAAATGTTGAGATGAAGTCAAGACATTTATTTTCTAAGCAGGAGATGTTGATTCTCTGACAACATTATATTGGACAGCCTTTATTTTTATTATGCCAAATGATTGATGTGGATTTAATCATTAGTTTGATGGCTGCTTTGCTCAGTGGAGAGGCAACTGAGCATTTTATCATTATTACTGAGCTGCATTTTGATTTTTCTATCAAAGGCTCTGCTGGCCCTAATTCATCCCAGGTGTAAAACCAGAGATTCATTTTGCCCATTGTTTGTTTTGTGACCAAGCCAAGAACAATTTGCTCGCAAAACACTGTGAATATTTGTTTTGATTTCTAGAGCAGGAACCTGGTTTGGATGAAGACTTCCATATACGTGTGTGATTCTTTAAAAATAAGTAAGAGTGGTGTACCTTTTGTGACTAAACTACTCCCCACATGGTAGAATATATATACTTGTATGCTTAGAAACATGCATATGTGCGGGTATATACATAGAGAGTAGTCTGGGAAAGATCTAACTTGCTAGGATTTAGAATGGTAGACAGATACTAAGCCAGAAAATATTTTGAATGCTTGGGGAGCCAACACCACAGATGGAAATTACAAATGATTGTGAGAGAAATGCAGAAAGCTGGAGAACTCTTGGTGTCTGTAAGTTTTCCAGTGTAGTCAGCAGAAGACTGGGAGCTGGGTACAGGGACTTTGACTTTCCCAGTTCAGAACCTCACCTCTGAGAGCTGCTGATGCCACTTGTTGAAGGAGGATGTTCAAGAGAACATTTCTGGAACAGCTGTGGGATAGTTCATCCACATGGAGAATATATTTTGTCCACCTCATAGGGTGCTTCCTCCTCTGAGGAGAAGAAATGCATATAATAAATAGGGGGCTTCTCAGCACGAATGCCAGGAATGGTCTCTCCATGTTGTCTTGTGCTTAGAAGCTTCTTCCCTAAAAGCAGGAATAATGCAGAATTTCATGTGGGGACAGAATTAAACCAGTTTTTTTTATTTGGAAACATTGTTTACTTCTGTCTTGCTTATCTGCTCAAGAGCACGAAGATTTACATCTTTATCTGGAAATGTTTATCCTTTCTAGTGTAATTATGAAGTGAAGGTGCTCATTAGACATGTCTAATCCCTTTGTCAATCTTATCTTTTATTTGGAATGAGGTTTTTATGGTGATTTGTTTTTCATCTTCATTCCCCACATTTTTAAGGCTTCTCGTGCTGGATTTTTAAGATTTATGCTTTTCCCATCTGTGCTGTGAGAAGGGGTGAGCACGATACAGTGAAAAGAACGTGCTTATTTATTATTTCTGTTTCCAGTTAGATGAGGTTCTTTAGGAGATCTGGCAGCAGCAGAGCTCCCTGGAGGAAGGGGTGTTGGGTGTTTCCTTTGCGGGATAAAGGGCCCATTTGGAGGGAAGCAGCTTTGAGGAGGTGCAAGTGACCGGAGCTTTACAGATCAAAGGTGGATACCTGTCAGTCAAGGACTGCCCTGGACAGCAGGGAGCAGCCCTAGGAGTGATGAACAGGATTTACAGGTCTGAGCAAAGCTTGCTGCCACTAGGAAGAAGCCATTGAGGAACTTGGCCATTCAGTGTTTAGAGATGGACTGTACAAAAGATGGGGACAAACTTTTCAGCAGGGCCTGTTGCAACAGAACGAGGAGTAATGGTTTCAAACTAAAAGGGGGTGGATTTAGATTACGTATAACAAATAAGCTTTTTACTGTTTGGGTGCTGAACCACTGGAATGTCTTGCCCAGAGTGGTGGATGACCCATCCCTGGTAACATTCGAGGTCGTGTTGGACTGGGCTCTGAGCAACCTGGTCTAGTAGATGTCGCTCAGGGAAGGTGGACTGGATGACCTTGAAAATTCCCTTCCAACCCATACTATTCTATGATTCTATGAACTCCAAACCTCCAAAGGCACTGCATGTCAGGGTAGGGAGGATATAAAATCCTCCCAGTTCTCTTCCAATATCCTGTAAGGTTTTCTGCTTTAAAGTTATTTATCCTAGTTGATATTCTAATAAAAGCTGCCTTTTTTGAGCTTAAAACCCTTCCATCCTTTTTTGGGACATCCTGTGCAGAGGAAGGTCAAGACATACTGCCTCAAAACTCATGACTTGACGTGCCCTCACACAGCACTGTCCAGACTGTTTTGTCATTACATTGTCACCACGTGCCATGTCCTGGCTCCTCCATTCCCTGATCCTGACCCTCTGTTTGGGGACCCAGTGCTATGAGCTGAGGCTGGAGGCCCATTTGCAGCAGAGGAGTAACCTCCAGGGAGGAACAGAGGACAGAGCCAAGCGGCAATGAATTTATACAGAGGAAAATAAATGGATTACAGTTCATCTGTGACAGCCATGTGCCCAAGCATAATTGACAACACAAACTGTTTATTTAAAAATAAGCTCAGCTTTGCCTGTGTTTCTTGGTAGCAGACTTAAACACGCTAACAAGTAAAGTGGCTTTTCATGAGCCTTCATCTGTCAGTATCAAGGATCCTGTTTCATATTCCCAGGACCCAGAGTAGCTCTGAATAGCACATTATATTTCCATCCTACTGTGCTGCCAGGCGCTGTGCTTTCAGGGTAACAGATAACATGTTAACGACTGAAACAGGCTGTAAAAATGAGGGGGGAATTGTGTCAGCGGTGGGCAATCACTCAGGTCTCCAGAGGGAGGGCTTCCTAATGGGATCTCAGCTAAGTACTGCACAGGTTTAACTCCTAGGGAGCACCTTCTTGTGAACTGGACAGTCTCCAGGTTTCAGGAACCTTTCTCACACAGGGAGATTGATCTCATATTGATAAAAATCTAGCACATATTTGTTCTTGATTTTGATGGTGTGCAGTCAACATCAGTCCCAGCAATGTGACAGTAAGGTATCTTATCTGCAGATATAAGGATGCTTCTCTTCCCCATATTTTGTGAATTTGTTGGCAGGCTGAAAGCTCTCTGCACTCAAGTGGCAAAGCTCTCATTTGGCACAACTCCTTTGGTTCACAGGAGAGTGAGTAATGACAGAGCAATGACCGTTCTTTGGGGAAGACCACCATTCTTTGGGGAAGACCATCCAGGAGCCCTCTCCTCCTCTTCTTGCTGTTATTCACTCTCAGCAGCCTTTTTAAAAATTTGTAGAGCTTACTCCAGCTCTTACTCCAGCAATGACCTTGTCTAATCGTATTGATTGTTAGTAACTGAAGGCTAATTAGGAAGCGAGTTGCTATGGCAATTCTTGAGTCATACATATAAAGAGAAAATACTGCTAAAACCACTAGTGCATGGTGACGCTTTAGCATAGTTAAACAAATTAAAAAATATAATTCATTCAGATATATGCTGGAATTCAAATGAAGACCTAATATTCAGCAAGGAAGTTTTTCCCTTGCTACCACATTTTCCTCTTTTGTGGTAGTTTTTTTCTTTCATTTGTCTGTTGAATGGGTTATACATAATTTTAGGACTAAATGACAAAGTAGGCTTTGGGTTGTTCTCCACCCCCACCCAGCAGCCCACACATAATATGTCACACCAAGTTTCATGTGACAGGAGAATGACTCAGACAGAGGGTAATAGGACTTGGAACCCCCCAGATTTCTGGGTCATTTGTTCATATCCAGTCCGCATGTGTGTGATGAATGTTTTATTTTCACATGGGTAGGCTGATGGCTGGCATACCATGAGAGGGTGATCTCAGCCTGTGCCCTCAGGAGATGGTGATTCATCGCAAGCTAAGGCTGCTACAGCTGGTTGTCAGCAGCAGCAGCCTCTTTTGGCCGGACTTTGAAATGGCTCTGCAGCAGAGCCAGGGTCTCAGTGGGTGTCCACACTCCTTTGTGGGGCACTGTGGGAAGGTTTGATTGCCTCGGCTGTGCTGTGCCTCATCTGTGGATAAATGGAAGATTTTGCCAGCCACATCAATAAAGTCTTTTTACCTTATTTTTAGCTAAATGTGACCTAAAAGCCAATCAAGTGCATTCTCCCCTGTTTAATGGGGGCCTTCCTTCTTCTCCTTTGGCACCTCCCTAAGTAATCATGTCACTGACAAATCTGAGCTCTCCTAACAGTTCTCCATCTGCACGTCTTTAAGGAGGAGGATATAAGAGCAAGCATCCTGGTGCTACCCTTCTGGACACTTTGAATGATGAGGCAAAATCACAGGTCTAGATGAGACATAGTCGTGCCCTGAGTTCAGGTCATAACCTGAACACCGGGGGAGTTCCTCTGTCCCTCTCAGTCTTCAGTGGGTGAATGACCTTAAATTGACTTTAGCAGCACACAAAGAAAAAAATGAGCAGACATGGAGTCATTTTGTAGCATTAATCTCTTTTAACAGGTCTCATAGATAAATATTTTCTGTATGGCTTCTTGGGACTTGCGTGCTCACAGGGGTTCATTCATTTAACTGAAAATAAGTTGTAAAATTGATTAGAAGTGTGTGACAGTTAAAAAAAAAAAAAAAAAAAAAANATCAGCAAAATATAGAAGTATATTTGAATTCCTTAGGATCAACTAAATCCGAAACATCTGATCTGGGGCTTTGTGTGGTCCTGAAGTTAAATAGGTGCCACTGTCCTGACCCTGCCATTTTGAAGTACTAATTACATGATTCCAGTAATTCAGCCCCAAGGGCAAAGACAAAAATTAAAACCTCATGTACTTAAGCTGCTGCATAATCTATCCTCACCAAAGGCATTCACATGGGGCACAAAGGATTCATTTGGGGAATCTCTTAGCCAGAGCCACGCTGCAGAGCCATCTTGGAACTGATGGAAAGAATATAATGCAACCCTATTACCTTTGTGTAGAAGAATGTGGTGTGTGCTGGTGCTGCAGGTTGCTTTCTGTTTGCTGTATCTTTCTGCATGTAAGAAAAATGCACTCCTGTCCCAGGATCTGGTCCAAATTTGAGTAATTTCAAGATAGAGCATCTTTCAGAGGGAATTCTGATCATGTTCAATAATATTATATTTGTTTCTTCATTTGCCCGTTAAAACAATTCAAAAGTACATGCCTTTTTTTTTCATGTGCTGGAAAAAGAAAGATTATAGCATTTTTCTTTTAATTTTAAGTCAGTATTTAACATGCAAAAGACATTCCCTTAAATCTGAGCTAATTTGCTCTCACAGGATTGCCATTAAGTTTGTGTACTTCTGTGTCCTGTGTATTGAGCTGTGTGCTTTCTAGAGAAAACACTTATTCAAAATTACAGGAAAATATGCACTCCTCTAAAATGTAGAATGTTCATGTGAATACATATCCGCTATTAAAACCAATGGATTTCCATTCCTTCTGCTGCAGAGTCTGAAATCTCCTTCGGTCTCAACTAAAGCAATGATACTAATCAGAAATGATGGAATTAATTTTCTTTATTTATTTTTTAAGTGTGTTCCATCAGCATGACTTTTACAAATGGTAATTTTTGTGGTTTGGGATCTCTTCAGGAATTGTTTTTTCCCACGTATCAGTAGTATTTTATCAAAGGGTTTTACTGGAAATACAAAAAAGGTTCTGCCAGGCTTGCGTGCTGTGAAAACGCGGTAAGTTACATTTTATTTACATCAATACAGGAAGTCAGACAGAAAAAATATCATAAGTATATGCAATAGAGTTCAGCAAAGGAATAGACACAGCAACTTCTGAGGAAAACATGATTTTTTTTATTCAAACCACATTTCTTTTTCAGCCTCCTTCTTTAGTGCTGTGGCTAGGGAGGAAGATTCCTCTTTTCTCCTGATGAAGAAGGAAGAGCTAATTCCAGTAAGCCTTTTTGCATCATCTCTAGCTCAAACTTCCTTCTATGCCCCAGTTAGAAAAGACCCAGGATAGGGGCAAGAATAAGGGTTCCCAGGTAAATCAAAGTACTCTTACATAGGAGAAACAGGCTGTTCCGAAGCGGCCAAGAATTACCGCTGGGTTCTCAAGGGTTTTGCTTCATTCCTGTGGAATGGTTCTTCCTGAGGGCTCCCCATCAAAGGGCTGGGTCCAGCCTGAGGATTTCCTTGTGAAAGCCCTGCAAGAGCAGAAAGCCTTTGTTTGTCTTGTGCTTCTCCAGCCTGGGTTACAGAGCAGTAGCGGCAGCGACCCTTCACAGCAGAGCAGCCTCCTTGTAAACGGGGTGAGATGTGCAGAAAGGCAGCTGCTGCCTGCTTTCAGTGAGTGAGAACCATCCTGTGGCCATGGGTTTATCATTTTTATTGCTTTTATTGGAATATTGTGTGTATACACACACAAACACAGAAACATATTATTATATTGAATTTTGGACCAAGTTTTATGACATCTTCCCTTCCCCCTGTTAAGACTTTCTTATCTATGTGCAGCCTTGCAGTGTTTGCTGATAAAGGAGGGTTATTTCTGTCAGAGAAACTCAGGTGGAAGCATATAATTTTCCAAGGTTTCATAGTGGACAGCTGTTCCGTTATTTGTAAAATAAGACTCTAGGTATATTGATTCTAGGTATTTTGATTGTTGCCACTTGGCAAAAGGGTCAGGGATTCTGTGTAATTCCCATGTTTGCATGTCATCTCTGCATCCTGCAATATAGAACCTGCAGATTTGGGGTTAATGGTAATTTTTTTTCTGCTCATGGTGCTATCATAATTAGATAAATGAGCCTTGTTGCACACTTGTTTTGTAAATCTTTTGATTTAGTAGCTTCTTGATGGTGCTCGTGTTTTCTCTGGCAGTCTGTTGCAAGGCAGAGGTTTGTATTTAACTTTGGAAGCATAAAAGAAAATCCTTTTCCCTGGTTAGGTTATATGTAATCACACAAACATTTATGCAGTACCATCTCAGCTGAGCCTGGTGCCAAAGCTCAAGGATAAGAGTTTGCAGAGCCACAGCTTCAGTTAGACACAAAACATAAGAATAGTAAGGAGCTTTTATGGAAGAGAAGAATGAATGCAAATAGAAAAGAGGAGACAACGAAATCTCTGTGCTGGAAAAGGATATTTCACAGGAAGGACTCTAACACTGAATGAGACAAACCTAAATGCTTTCAGGAGGACATTTGAAAGATGTAGTGCATGGTGCTGGCAGCTTTTGGATGTTCGTAACTGGGTTTAACATTAGGCAGTGCTAATATTTTTGTCATGATGGGTCAAGTCACAGAGGTTTATTTTCACTGAAGTGGGTGTATGTACTATATGATTTGCTCTGGTGAATAATACTCAGTGTTCTGGGAAGATTTTTAATGCCAGAATTGAGGAGTAAGAGGGATTTTTTTTTAGAGTTTCCTCTCTTAGCTAAAATGTTTAATTGCACCTATCTGAGTCACTTGTTATTCTGGATTTTCCTGTTTCTGTAATGTATTGGAATTAGTAATGAACTGTCCTCCAGAGGCCTCTTGTGAACGTGTGCTTCCTTAAAGCATTTCAAAACTGTCTGCTGAAGTATCTGAGAGCATCTGCTTCAGGATGATCTGTTTGGAAAGGTTGTCACTAGACTTTGGGTTCTGGAAGCCACATGTTCTCCCAGTCCAAGACACTCTGCCTATTGATTTTTCCCAGAAATTATTTGCACCACTTCCTCTTTCAGCTGCTCTCCCAAATGATTATCTCAAATGTAATTTCTTCGTCTGCCCAGGTCATCTTAATAAACTATTAATTGTTAGATGGCTACTAAAGCCAGGAGAGGAGCAATAAAAGATAAGTGGCAATAAATGCTGCTTGCCCATTTCCCTGGAAGGACTTATAATTTAGGAATATCAGCTTCTCTGAATAAGAAGGTCCCTTCCTCAGCTGAACACCCATCTTTGTCTGCCAAGATGGTCTGAACATCCTCTGGAGCCCATCATGCCTGAGGGCAAAAAGTGCCATTGACAGAGTGGGTGTTTTTATTTTATACACATTTTTCTGTCTTCCCTGCAAGCTTTCATAGTCAAAGATAAAATTTAGTGATACCTGAAGCCAGGGGCAGCAGATATGTCTGTCCCAGGGGCTGGAGGGCACTAAGTTCCAAGCTGCATCTCTCTGGGCTGCCTGCGTGGAGCCAGATTTCTGGGGAAAGCTGCCATTTCCTCCAAAGATCCTTTTTCTTGTTTGACCCTACAAAGTTTCATGCATTTTCAGCTTTGCTGGCAATAAACTGAGTATGATACACTCCCTTAGTGCTGAAGTATGAGGAGATATCTATCCCCCCAAACTGTACTGATTATAAAATCAATTCTTATAATGATGTAGCTTCGACTGTTGGATCTGGTTGTTATCAGTCCCAATTCTGCAGACTAATCGTGTGCTTTTTCAGATTAGAGAGACCAATTTAAAACCGTTACATGGACAATTAATTTGATGCAACCAAACTCTCCACAGACTTTTATCTGGATTGCTGGCATGGTGCTAAAGCACCAATAGAAATAAAATCCCCTTTGCTTCTGTCTGCTGTGTGGAAATTTGCATTTTATTTTTTCCCATGCCTGCGCAAATTTATTCGAGAACATGGTTTCATGCCTTTGGAGAAGACAGGAAGGCACAGCATTGGCACCTCCTGATAATCTCCCTCAAAGACTGATGTATATACGCTATCTGGCTCTAAGTGTGGAGTCACTATTAGTGTTCAGTTGGTTAAATGGGTATTCCACTTACTTAGTAAGGCCGGCACAACATGTGTGTGTATCTTCAGCAATGTAAAGAGATGATGAGAAGAGTCAGTGCTTGATTTCATTTCTGAAATGTCAATATCTGCTAAGAGATATTACCCTGTAACTCCCTGGTGTTCAATAAATCATGGTAGGGAGACAAGTTTTTCATGTTCACAAGGAAAAGTGACAGGAGAAAGTGTCAACTATCTATTTTTAAAAGGTCAAAAGTCTCTAATATTTTTAAGAAAAATGGCTTTTCCTTTGTAACCTGTTTAAATCAATGTAGTAGCATTTTGCTGCCACTTTAGAGGGAAGTTTTCGAAAGTAGTTTTCAGACCAGCTTGTTTCTGGTCAGGCTGAAGAAATAAGAGCTGCTCCATCCACGACAGAGAGATAGAGGGGACAGAGGTAGCCAGGTGTTTGATTTTTCAGTTCAGACACGTCTCAGGCTGATCCCGTGGGGGCTCACCCAGTGAATGCTGGGCAGCATTGCCTGGGCGACACCACATTGCGGCCATTTACTTCTGAAGCTTGACGTAAATTGTGGCATCAGTCAAACCGCTGAGTAAAACTGACCTGGAAAATTGCTCTAAAGGGTATTTATATTTAAAGAAAGGGGGGGGAATAAGCATTGTTGGCCTTTTTTTCCCTTCTCTTTTCCCTTAAATGAACACAATGCTGTTGATTTGTGGCAGTACAGAGAGCACAGTGAGGCCAGCTGCTCTGGGAGTCAGAACCTCAAACCTCCAGTATCACTGCTGATTGCAGGTACCTATAGAGTGAAAGAAAAGCATTCATAGCACTCCACAGGATAGCTATGCCACAAAAAATCTGTGTCAAAGGCTAAGGATAATGGACCAAAAGACCCAATTATAATGTATCACAGGAAATATAAGGTGAACAGATCAAGTGTATAGCCTGTGTGCGTACCTGCTCTGGAAAGGAATTTAAGGAAGGCTGCAGGAGTTTACAGGGATTGAGTCACCACCCGGACCACAGAGCAGGGCTGTGTGCCTGGAGAGGGGGAATCCCTCCTTCACACCATCTGTGGGCAAGGTGCATGCACCAAGCAAGGACCAGAGAAGCCTTGACAGACAGGGCAGTCCCCTCTGCTAGTCCACCACAGGGAGAAGAAATGCAGAAATCCATAAATCCCACATTTATTGTGGCCATCACACAGCCAAGCTCACCAGGTGGGCAGCAGTTTCTCTATGTCATTCCTGCTGCTGGAATTACAAGGTCTTCGTGCTCGAAATCACACATCCCTGGGCACCGTGTGAGGGGCTAATGCTGCTCTAAGCTGCTCTTCTGCCTTGTGTGTGCCCTGCTCTTCTTTTGACACGAGTTACCACTTACTGATCTGTGTTAACCTTCTGCGTCTGTATAAAGGCACACATACATAAACACACATTTTTTTAAAACAGACATATTTCCAGGCAGGGGGAAAAGTACCCTATACCCTATCCCTGCGTGCTCTGCTCTGATCCTGAAAGGAATTCCTATCATAAAAGACATAAACTTCCAGTCTGCTATTCTTTCGTTATTTTGAAATATGAGACCACTTGGCTCCAAGATCATTATTTAGTGAGTTTAATACAGTCTAGGTTTTTCTGTAAGACTTTAGTTAGTCTAAGAGACTTTTTCTTCAGTGGACTACAAAGAAGCTGTCATGAACTCTAAGTCCCTCGCTAACAGAATTGTTTAAAAGGCCATTTGGATGTATCTTGATTTTTATGGGTCGTTCTCTGAGTGCAGCTGGTTTGAAGAGGAATCCTTCCTACGCATCACACTGGGCTCTGCCACAGATGTCATGAAGATGCACCCCCAGCCTTGCCTGAGGGCAGCTTTGCAAGCAGATTAAACAATTTTCCATCTCTCTCCCTTCTAACACAGGCTCTGACTGTCACACGTGGAAATGATACACTACAGTTAGTTGCTGGGGAATGGGTAATAACAATTCCAGTTTGCTATTTTAATGGCAAAGTAGAGGAAATCCCTTAATCATGTGATGTCCCATCTTACAGTCTTACATTCTCTTTGCAGAAAAATAAAAACAATTGTCCTTTGTGCCTTTGTAAACTGTGTTTACTGAATGCTTTTTCATCTTTTAGGCTGTATTTGAGTAAACAATTTATGCTTTCAAGGATCACTGTTGATTTCAGTAGAACTCTGCATGCAGTGAAAACTAAGCTCAGGCAGATGCTTAAGCACTTTGCTACCACTGAGTGGTTTGGATATTTGGGGTTTTTTTAAGAAATTGCCCCTGACTGTTTAGCACACCATCTATTCAAAGGCTTGCCTGTTTCAGAAATGATGCTGGGATTGCCAGCTGGGTTTCCTGCCATAGCTACCAGTAGCACAAATAGTGTCATTCATTCCAAACAAACAACATAATAACTGCCCCATCTTCTCTCTTGATGACATATAATCAGATATGCATTATGAGCAATCATCTGTTTGTGTGTATTTATATTGTGTGTATTTGTAAGACAAATCACTTGCACAAACACTAGCCAGCAATCCCTTTTTTCTCTTTGTAGTTGCTGCCTCAGGTATTATTGGCTCTCTTCCACAGAGGATCTGAGTCTGCTGAGTTGGTTATTTGATGTGAGCAGCAGTGGTTTGCACTTTTAATGTCGAAGATACATGTATCCAAGACAGTGTTGTTTGGGATTTCTAGGGGCAGGTGTGCCCTTTTTGCCAGGTATGAATAAATAGTTCACACAAATTACGCAGCCAAACCCCCAGATTAGTGCTGCCTATTGTTCTCCTAAAAAGAATGGTTTAATTTTATTTATCCTTCTTACCTGAATGACAGCCCTGTCAGGTTTATGTGCAGCCCAAAACTCGGGTTCATCTGTAAAGAACAGTGAGTAAGGTCATCACCAACAAGATTTCCTGGAGAAAGTGTAGCAGAGAATGCAGTTAATTGAAGGGGACAGAGAGTCTTTTCCATCAGCCCTGCAATCCCCTGAACACAGAGGATGAAGCCCAACACCAGAAGGGTTACTGCCTTCTGCCACTGACAAGTTTCCCTTTTGTTGCTTTTACTGATCTTGAGATGCTCATAACCTCAACAGTTACAGCAGTGGTTTGCTTCAGCTGGAAGACCAAAAAGAAGTCATTGTAAATGGACATATTTGTATATGTCCATATTTTCATTGTCTGTTTTAAAAAAAACCTGTCGCCTTTGTACCTGTGAATGGGAATGTTAGAATGAAAGCCAAGTCATTTCCCACATCTCTGAAAGCTCCCTCACACAAGTGTTATTTAATTCTGTTTAAAACGTAATCTCTAAAAAACGTACTATTTTAAAAACCTAATCTTGCAAAAACAGGTTAGAGATTCCTATCTTCCTGCAACTCTTCGTTCCCTTCCTTCACCATGCATTCTCCAAGCCTTCCAGAGTGCCATGGCCTGCTTGTGCCCTGCCTTAATCAGATCTGCATCTTCCGTTTCTTGAATCAAAACAAAGCCAATAACCTACCACACTCTTAGGAAGCCAGAACAGTCTTCTGATGCAGAAACATTCATTTTTAAGCAATCCATTAAAAAAGATGTGTCATCCAAGTTGTTCCAAAGTTAGATAGCAGATTGGATCATAAAAAATTATTACCCTCAGCAGCACTATCTGCTGGGTGAGGTCACTACTGTATAATGGTTTCTTAATAACCTTTTTTTTTTTCCTGTATAAGGCCAACAAATCTGGAACATTTTTTTCCCTGAACTTCTTAGTGGCATGAAGTATCTTCTGGCTAAATGTATTTGTTGGTATTAAACGTGCTGCTTTTTCTGAAGATTTTCTTTTTTCTAGACGACTGATTTTTAGATTGTGGGAAATGGCAAATATACACCTGACCACCCAAAAAGAGCACAAGGAAAACCAAACCAAGCCTTAAAAGTGTGAGACACCTCCCATGTTGTTAAATCTTCGAGACTGTAGTTAGGCAAGTGAATTTTATACTGTCATATAAATACCTCATAGGGAGTGTTTGCTTCTATTCTATTCTATTCTATTCTATTCTATTCTATTCTATTCTATTCTATTCTATTCTATTCTATTCTATTCTATTCTATTCTATTCTATTCTATTCTATTCTATTCTATTCTATTCTATTCTATTCTATTCTATTCTATTCTATTCTATTCTATTCTATTCTATTCTATTCTATTCTATTCTATTCTATTCTATTCTATTCTATTCTATTCTATTCTATTCTATTCTATTCTATTCTATTCTATTCTATTCTATTCTATTCTATTCTATTCTATTCTATTCTATTCTATTCTATTCTATTCTATTCTATTCTATTCTATTCTATTCTATTCTATTCTATTCTATTCTATTCTATTCTATTCTATTCTATTCTATTCTATTCTATTCTATTCTATTCTATTCTATTCTATTCTATTCTATTCTATTCTATTCTATTCTATTCTATTCTATTCTATTCTATTCTATTCTATTCTATTCTATTCTATTCTATTCTATTCTATTCTATTCTATTCTATTCTATTCTATTCTATTCTATTCTATTCTATTCTATTCTATTCTATTCTATTCTATTCTATTCTATTCTATTCTATTCTATTCTATTCTTCTGGGTATTTCTACTTATAATTATTTTTAAAGAAAACAGAAAGTTTAATAAAAAGTCTTTGGAGCATCCCGTGCAAAGGCTGGGTATCCCCCATGGCATGAAGGAATCCCTGTCTCAGTTGAAACATTTTGTTGCTGCAGAAAATTAATAAAGAGGAATACACTCACATGTGAGCAGGTGGTTCAGCACTGTTAAACAAACCCACTTCTCAGTGCGCCCTGCCAAGCACCTATTGTCAGTCCTCATGTACTTTTATTTTCTTATTCTCCAGTCACTTTAGAGCTCCTGGAGCAGAGCAGAGCTGGATTTCTTCCATAAAAAAACTTGAGGAAATAGGAGGGAAAACTTCTTATTAAACTAAAAAATATTAAACCACTAAGGCATTTTTTTTAAAAACTGAAAAGGTCAGATGAAAAACATATCTTCTTTTGTAAGGCTTTTGTTTGTCTTAAATGGGCAGATAATCTGTCAGGTATGGTTCATCTCTCACAGAAGAGAGTGGAATACATTTCTATTCCTCGGATTAATTTTTGTGACTATTTTTTGACTATGCACCTGACATTATAATCTCTTGTTTTACCTCAGGCCTATTTGAATCGATTTGCAACCATCATCATTTCAAAAGCACAAGATATCCAGGAACAAGTGTTATCCAGTTTTCAATCTATTTATCCAAGGTTTCATTCCAAAGATGTGCACAGTTACCTGATGATTAAAATGTGATAGACCATGACACTATCACTGAATTACAGCTGTACTACAAATTTTACTTCCTACAGCTGACCTCAGCCTGGGAAAATAACATTTTGGCACCATTTCTGAAAAAAATGGCAGCAGGGAATCTTTTGGCATGGCCGTCTTTACCTCGACCTTCCTGGTCAGTGCCAGCATCAGGGATGCGACTGGGACAGGGGACACTGCAGTAATGCCCACTCGATTCACCAGCAGAACTCCTGAGCTCTAAATTACATCAGAGCCTGAGCCCTGTCTTTGCCATCCCACAGATTAAGGAAGCAAAGAAATATGTGCTCTGGACTAGCAGGGGATACATTCTGGTGTGGTGATAGCAGTAAAGTGGCCATTTATATTCTGCAGTTCTCTGGCTGTAAGTGGGCGTTAACTGTGTACACACTATGTCAAATAGGGTTTGCTCCAAGGTGCAGAAGACTTTTTCACTTCTATGGTCTCCAGCTGCTGTTAACAACGGTGCGTCTGCCGGTGGCTTAATTTTAATCTCTGTACTTCCCATTGGGTCAAGACAGCAGTGTCCTGGTGCTGAAGTTGTTTCTTATTTCTCAGGAACTTTTTAGCTGTCTTTGTTTCCAGTCACCTTCACCCCTCTTTTCATCACCCAGTTAAAAGGTTTCATTAAATTTCTATCAATAATTAGTAGTGTCAGAGGTCCAGTAGCCCATGATGGATAGAGCCTAACTTCTAAGGCACAGGGAGTGATGACAGCAGGAGGTGCAGGTCTGATGCTGCAGATGCAAACTCAGCCTCAGATGTTTGTTCCTGACTGTTGTTGTTGCTTGCCACAGCAGTACTCATCAGCATTTCTGTTTTCTTATCTGACATCCACCTTGTTTTTAAAACTCATCAGTAATTTGAAAAGAAGTTCCTTGTGAATTTTTCACTTGTCCATTTTCTGCTTCACCATGACTTGAAATATCTTGACTTCTAAATTATTTTTCAGAGAGATCTCACAGAATGATGCCTTGGAGGTCATAGAAGCAAATGTGTTTTCCAACCTTCCCAAACTACATGAAATGTAAGTAATGAGCAATCTAAATGCAAAGGAGACAATTATAAAGATTCATTATAGGCAAGTATCAAAGGTTTTGCAGTTTGGTTCAGGTAAGCACTGAAGAATTTGTAGCAATATAGGAACATTGAATTCTCCCTTTGTCTTTTCCATCTTCTTATCTAGCTGTCCATTTCTTTGCCTGCTCAGCCTAAAATTTATCCTCAGATCACTGCCAGGGTCTAAAGGTGGTGGGGTCTGCCAGTCTATGGTAGGCTTCTCCCTGAAATCATGCAGATCTTCTGCTGTCATCTCAGCATATTGTTCCACTACGTCACGGGAAAAACACAATTTTAAGACCAATATATTGATGTATTTTTCTCTGATGTTTTATTTCCTCTTTGCAGAAGAATTGAGAAAGCAAACAACCTCGTGTACATCGATAAAGATGCCTTCCAACACCTCCCAAGCCTCAGATATTTGTAAGATCTTTTGCTCTTTACAAGTTCTAGAGTCATTTTGAATTACACACCTGTGTGTCTGTCCAGCTGGTGCTGAGCACTTTCGGTGATAAGACAGGATAATGGCCTCTCCTCACTACCAGCTGCACTTTGTCAATCCACATTTTCATGCCTGCACAGTCCTCAGAAAAGCTGAAGATAAGAGCTTCCATGGAGGAGTCCCTCCTCCTTGAGCCTTTCTAAGCGACAAGTTGAAAATGAGTGATGAGAAGAGGAACTGGACCTTTCTTATGTCTATAGAAACAAGTTTAGGTTGAAATTCCTCCTGGGAGCTTAAGGACAGAAAAACCATCTCTCATCTGTCTTTGCTATGGTGCTGCCTTCTGCTACATGTCATATACATCGTGTTAAGCCTTCAAATTGCTTTTTCTTTAGCAAAGGTAGCATTATAGCCATGGTCTTCATAAATGCTTGATGTGAGATGATTAGATCCCTAAAATACAAACATATTGATGTGTGGTACAGCTTTATTTCCTCAGCCAGCCTCATCAAGAATGTCATTTGCACCACTGTGGTTGCCACATCTGCTTCCATGGGGTTGCCATCAAAATTCAGTGGTAATTGAATACATTTCAGTAAATAAACTAAATAAGTAACTAAAATAAGTTGGTTACTGAAATATATTTTCACAGCTTCTAGCTCATGGTTTTAACATGACTAATAATCTCTCCTCTGTATTAAAACCCCAATGAAGTCAAATGAACTCCATGTAACACTAACTGTTCTCAATGGTCACAGCTTATACAGCTCAAATGGTGCCCTTTGATGAGCAGGACACCAATTTATTCACCCAGCAGGATCCCAGCTTAACTTCTGTATGTCGGTCCACCTAAGCACATAAACCCCATCTGATTTTTCTGACTGACACAAGAAACTTTACTCATACAAGAAGCCTTGTTTTCCTTACTCATCCAAGAAGCCTGGTCATGATTTCTACATTTCAGTACATAAAGTAAGCATTTAATTGTCTGGTTAGATATTTCTTAAAGACAGTGTGAAATCAGGTCAGTGGCCTGATAAGCGTAGCTCCAAGTAAGCCAAGGAGTGTTTAAAGTCTCTGAAAATCACTAGTATCTGACAGGTTCTGGGCTCAAAAATGCCAAGGGGCATTGCTTTGAATTTGTACTTTAAGATTTGAGATTTAAAAGTTGGACTTTAGGAGATAAGGTGTATTTAGCACTGCAGAAGACATTATAGTTTAAACCCTCATTGAACTGGAATACGTGGCTAGATTTGGAGTAGGATTTTTTGCTCTTCCCAGTATTTTGACTGATTCCCACTTTATCAAATTCATCAGGCACCTTGGTAAACTTTTAACTTTTGTGTTTGCATTACTGAAACACCGATTTTCTCTTGACAGTAGGGAAATAAAGCTCTAAGTTTGCATTGTCCTGAGGAGAAATCACGTGCCTTTTCCCTCCCATTTCAAGCCTGAGTCATTCAGCAGTGACTGCTGTCTTTGAGTAGCTTTGGCCATCTAAGAACAAAACCACAGCATTTTTTTATCCCATGTAAAATCCCCAGAACAAGCTGCCATGGGTAGTACCGTTGTCGGATGCACAGATGGGTAGAAAGAATAGGAGCACATTTATCTCACACGAAATTGAAGAAGAAGAAATGTGAACACACTAAAGAACACACTAATTTCAGTGATTGTTTAAATATGAGACACAGAAATCATCTGTAAAGGTAAATTGACACCTTAAATATCTGAAATAGTGGAAGTTTTTCTCTTGGCACTAGTGGATGCTGCCTCTTGAACACTTGTCATTCCACACTCCCATGCATGTTGACTCAAACGTTCAGATATTCCACCCGTATAAAAATTCAGCTGCAGCAGAAATACTATGACCTATGGAAGCAACAGATTAAAAATACAGAGGATTGCTTGTCTACCTGACCATTCCCCTCTCCTCTTCAGCTAGTTTTACTTGCTAGTTGATATCAGAGGAAATTGCATTTTGGAGTTTTTTTAAGGTTTTTTGTCTTGTGAGCATGGAGGGCTGGAAGAGACTCTCCAGCTGCTGTATCCTATTTCTTCCCAGATCCACTTCATATATCCCATTAAGTGCTTTATTGACATTCTTGATTCTCTTCACTGTTGCCTGCTTTCTTCTTTTTTCCAGGAGAGGCTTTTCCAGATGATTTGGTGACTAGAAGATTTTCTCTAGTTTTATTCAAGGCCACTTAATCCACATTCATTCTTATGCCAAAGCTTTTCTCTGATTTATGTTGATAAAATCCATCTGTGGTGTTTACTCCACTAATAGATTTATGCTGCATCCCCTCTGTGCCTTCATTTTAGAGGTAAAACCCCCCAGTCTTGCATGACTATAGATAGTACAAAAGGTGCAGGTTTCGTGGCTCTGAGCTTATGAACAGATGAATGTGGGGTTTGTGCTGCTGACAAGGGTCGAGGAAGATGTACTGGGGGTAAAAATCAGTGCAATATTGTTGGCTTCAGTGAAGCTACATCATTTCCCAACACAGGGAGCAGGAGCAGGACACAGATTTCTTGTTGGGGACTTTCTACGTCCAATGAGCCAGGCGCGATGCTGAGTTTCATCATGCTCAGATCATCTCTCTACACACAGCCACACCTTCATGTTCTCGCCTACGTTTCTGTAGGAAAGATGCTGTTTTCTCTATCCCCTGGTTTCACTGACTGGTGCTTGCCCTTTTGGAAGCTGAAAAGGCAGAAAGCTTTGCTATTTGAAAGGGTAGGATAGTTAATTTAATGAGGAAGCAGAAACCTTGATGGAAGGCTGTAAAAGAGCATCTGGTAAAGGTAACCCAGTCCTCATATTCACCTTCCTATGACATACAAGGAAGAGGCAATACTGAGAATATAAGGCAAGATGTCGAGGAGGTTAATAGATTGATGGGTTTTCAGTTCAGTTAGGGGGATTTTTGTGGTGGTTGTTCAGGGGTTTT
The DNA here is from genome assembly GCA_013397725.1 of Rhagologus leucostigma. Lineage (NCBI taxonomy): Eukaryota > Metazoa > Chordata > Aves > Passeriformes > Rhagologus > Rhagologus leucostigma. The sequence continues at coordinate 1,910,920 of VZTD01004439.1, forward strand.
AGTTCAATACAGAAGCAAAAGGTTGTAAACATGTGGGACTATAGTTTAAAATAATTCATAAAAGGGTAAAGCATCTGTGTGGAACAGCTATTGCAGCAATGATAAAAATTTTAAGGCCATGAAAGGAAACTTGTAAAACCTGGAAACTTGTAAACCTGTACATCACTGCCTAATTTTCGCATTAATTGCTGTAAGTTAGGAAGGAATAGCACACAGTTTCGTCAGTATCTTGTCACATAACAGATTAGGTGATTCTGTCTGACTGTGTAAGGAGGTACAGAGAGACCAAGCTGCAACCAGCATCTCAAATCACGAGGACTTGGGTACCTGCCCCTTCCTGGATCGTTGTGGTTCTTCTGAAGCTCCCAGCTATGGGGACAGTCTGGCAGGGTACAAGACACATGCTCTGATTCCTTACACAGTCCTGTGGCTGTAGCAGAACTGTTGAAACACAATTCAGAAAATCTTTCAGAAAAACATATATTTACTGGTGGTTTTCATTTAGAAAAAGCAGAGAAAAAAAATTAATCAGTCTCAATGTCCAAAACTGAGCCCGGGTACTACAGCCCATTAGTTTAATGACCTTTGCAACACATTGCTTGCAAGGCTTTCCCTGTGTTTCTACAAAAATAGTTGTATAGCCACTAGGTCTTGTTTATGGGCAGGCAAGAAGCTGTAGCTAGCCTTGTCAGTCCCCTCATCAGCTTCATGGGCTCATTATAGCCACCAGCTGTTGAATATTAATATGCTTTTATCTCTGTCAACCTGGGTACAAATACATTTCCTGCTCAGCCCACTCCCTTTGTCTCCTGCCTCATCATTACCAGTATGGCAAAAACACAAAGGAGAGCAAAATGCTGGAAAAATGCAGTGCTGAATAGCCTAAACCTTCTAGAAACAGGCAACCTTAACTTTCTCACCAGTCTTTTAGAAGCAGTGAAGAGAAATGCTAATTGGGCTTCGTGGGTATCTGCCAGAGAGACAGACTGCTTCAAAATGGTAACTTACTGACCTTTTCATGGGTACAAGATTATTTACCTGGCTCTCATTAGGGAGACCTGTGACATAGTCTGTTTAATAATGTAGTGTTGGCTTTTCAAACCTATTTTCTTTCCAAAATTAGTTCTCCTATGTAATCTGTGTCCTTTGGTTCATTTTTGGAGGGGTGTCGATGTCTTGCGTTAAGCAATCTCGATTTACAATACAAAGATTTAAATGTAACACTCCTTTCAGGTCAATTTTGACAGCATACAGCTGAATTGTTGGAGGGAAGGGGAAATGTAGGTCCCAAAACCATGTGTTTTGCCTGCAAAAGGAGCAGAGCCCAACTCCAAAGTCTTGCAGCTGCTTGTACCCGCCTGGTGCTTCCTAAACCCAAATCTTCATTTGCTGCAGGTGCAGCAAAGTCCACAGAATTACTGACTCTTTTCTTGGAGTAGACTCTTCAAGAAAAAGAAGTGATGCTCCACTCCTTCCTTTGCATGGCAGCCTCATGGTTAAAGACCTTCTCCCAGGAGTGGGGGCTGCAGATTTAAGAAGCCTGGGAGACATGAATCAGAGGAGTGTCTCGCTGGAATCAGGCTCACATGCACCATAAAGTAACCAGTGTGATTAAGGGACACAAAGATAATGCTTCCTGAGTGGTGTTGTATTTATCTCTGCCTACCTTGAGTTTGCAATTTAGCAAATACCCACAGTAAATTGATGAGGTAAACTGCGTTCCCAGATTTGTCAGAAGAGCTCCTACAATTTGGCACAAAAAAGAGCAGATGTGTTGCTATATCTGGAGATAAGCAGCCAGAATCTTCCAGGAATTAGTTTCTGAAAGATTTTTTTTTTTCTCTGCTGATTGTAGTGCTCTGTTTTCTTAAGTGTTGACTCCAGTAAGCCTTTTCAGAAAGACAATTAATGCCTTGGAAAAGAGCCATCAGCCATCTGAAAAAAACAGGTTCTCACCAAGCTGTTTATGCATGGCAAGGGGGGACTCAGTTATAACACAGATTAAAGAGGACACTTGTTTAAAGTGAGGCTACTAAGGATGTATACGTTGTATGGTAAATATATTGACAAAGCTGTCCTGCAGGAAAGATATGCAGTAAATTGGATTATCTACATTCTAAAAAGATTATCCACTTAAAGGCCTCTGGAGATTTGCTGGTTGAATAAAAACAGAGGGAAGATCTAGGCTGCAGTCTAAGTAAATATTTTTTCAGTTCTTTTTCTGCATTTAATTAAAAGAACATCCTCTCCTGCTCCTAATCACCATTCTGTGCCTCTGTGCAATCAGTGCCTTGTGCCACCTGTAGATTTACTTCAATGTGTAATGGTTTGTCAAAGATGCTTTCCTCTTCATCTCATGCTGCTCAGTTGACACCAGTGAAAATTGAGCCCTGAACACTTCGGAATTGCTGGAAAGATCAGAACTAACCCAAGGCACTGGGGTTGTTTTTTCTCACATGTATGGTGAAAGCCCTGATAACCAATGTGGAATTTTGATATTCTGGGAGCTAGATGCCCTTGGGAGCAGTGTTTGAATAGCGTGTGTTAGAGTCCTGTCACCTTTCATTGCTGCACCATGAGGACTGAGATTTTCTCAGGAAAGGACTGTAGAAAGGAAAGCTTCTTATGTCTTCTCTGCTCTGCAGTAGCCACTCACTGCTTGGCAGCAGTCTCCTCCTTCGTTTTCCTACTAAGGGAAATGTATGCCATAATTTGTGTTTAAGAGGGGCTTGTGAAAAAAGATTGCTTGAATTTTTAGCATATGACTCATTTAAAATTAAAGGCAGCTTTCAACTAAAACCCCATATATCTCCAGTAATTTAGAGAGTGTATTTTAAAATATTGTAAGGGGGAGTTACAGGTTCTTCTCCTATTGCTTCTAATTTTTTTCAGCAAACTCCTTTTACAAAGTGTAAGTGCAGAAATATTTTAAGTAACAAGGGCCTTGTGTAATCCACCTGCTTCATTAATCATGCTTTCTATTTAACTATCTGTAATAGTTTTTCAAAGGCATATTTGTGGAGCTTCCTTGGTCACATCTGACAGCTGTTATTTCTAAGTTAATGCAATGTCAGACCACTCTGACTCCTGAGACGAAACAGTCGTGACATTTCAGCAACTTTCCCAAATTGGCTTCTTGAATATTCACTAATACTACTTTAATTTTTCCCTGCGTATGAAGTATTGCTTTCTGTTATAAGATGAGACAGATCAAAGTTGGCTTTTCAGCATCAGAGGATACCCAGATACCATCTCAGGGAGCTCAGAGCAGTGCTTATGCAAGTGAATGACTATTTTATGGACTTATGTGTCACCCTGAGTTCCCAAATGTAGGATTTGGTTGTCACATGGAGGCGTTCAGTTTCAGTTCAAATTATGAAACCTGAAAGACTGCAACTCTCCTGAAATAATCTAGGTTCATAAAAAAACATCATATGAACAATGTTACCTTTTTCCAGTCTCAACCAGTCCTTTGATCACAATTCAACTCTTCAGGAATGATTCTGTTAAAAAAAAAAAAAAAGTCTCATCTAATAATGAAAGAATATTGTTCTGTCTAAGTGCCAGGATAAAAAATAACTTCCATATCCTATGTTCCTTAAGAAACCAATATTCTCAGTGAAAGGTTATCTTCTCTACCATCTCATATATTAAAAACATGAAGATATAATCAAACTTTCAAGAATCCAAATTTTCTCTTTGTTTGGTGGGGTAAACATGACGCTTTTTGATGTCTGGGAAAAACTCCCAGATGGTCAGAGCCCAGTCCAGTCCAGCTCCTCCCTCCAGCTCTCAGCCCTCCTTCCAGCCATCAGCAGCCACCGGTCATCTCCTGCTGCATGGCAACATCACATTTGTCCTGTCCTTGCTACTGCTCTGGGTAACAAAATTTGACTGAATTAGACACGGTCCATCTCTGTGGATACCTATGACCTCACTGGCTGTGAGCACAGGGTTGTCCTTCAGAGCCAGCAGTTCTGGGGTGGTGTTTCATGGACAGGAACCACAGTGCAGAGGCCAGTGATGGTCAGTGCAGTGGGAGGGTGGAGTTATTTAAGAACAGACGCTCGGGTCTAGTTCCAGTTGTACAAACTGCCGAAATGTTCCCATGGTTTTGGCTCCTCGCTATCAAAGGTGCTGGGGAGTAAAACGTCCTAATTCTCTCCTAATTTCATCAATTAATTACCCCTGGAATTAATGTATCCTCTATTAGAGTAGAAGGTTAAAATTGTGGTGAGTCAATACTTCTGTCTTAAAACAGCTACTATGAAAATAATTATCCTACGTCAGTGCAGTTGATTTCTTAGAATATTGTTGGGAAATTAATATGGACAATTTCCTGAGATCATCAGGAGGGACTGTGTAATCATCCAAGGTAGGGTTTCCCCCTTTACCTCAGTGGGGCAGAATTCAGCTTGTACTATGGACAAAAACCTTTTTAAATTACAGTGTCAAGTTTCCTACTGGGAAACCCCACTTTTGTGGCTACACTCTGCTTTTGAGTTCAATGTTATGTGTTAATTACTGCCTTCTTTCCCAGGGAAGAGCAAATAATCTTCATCTTCTCTTCCCCTTAGGTTGATATCAAACACTGGCCTTCGGTTTTTACCTGCTGTCCACAAGGTTCACTCTTTCCAGAAAGTCTTGCTGTAAGTTTGAACGTTTGCTTTTCACTTTTTGAAAGCTCCCTTTGAGCATTCTTCTGCTCCAGCAATACCTTTCAAGACATGATTCACCTTGTGTTCATTTATTAGCTCTGCACTGATGAGTTGATTGCAGTTTTGCAGCCATCGATGATAATGTGGCTCAGAAGGTCTCAGTTCTCTCCAGGTTTCCCTTCTACAAAGCGTTGGAACTCACACTTTACAGACCACTCTTCCTCTGACTGCACTGTGAGCACGTGTCTGGGTGGCCCATGGGACAGATAACAGCCTTTGACTCCTCTTTCACGAGTTGAAATCCAAACCAGGATGGTGGCAGTGGAAATTTGTTGCCACCTGGTGACAATTTTCTGGCCTGCATGGGGAGACTCGCTGATCTCAGAGCTGTGTTGCATCAGAAGTGGCCACATCACAGAGGAAAGAAGAAAAAAGACAAAAAAACCTCTGAACTCAGGCAATTATCTACCATAACCTTGTTTGTTTTCTCCCTGCAGTAAAACTCTCCAGAGAATGAAAATGTTTTTCTATGGAAAATTCCAGTGCCAATGAGGAAAAAAATATTTGTGCAAAATTCTGTGTGAAAACAGGCTGTTAATTTCCTAAAGCACTTCTTCTGTAGAAAAAATGCATATCAGAAAAACTTGATTTCTTTTTCACTGAAAAATAGTTTTACGTAGATTTGTCAGTCAGTTCTTACTGTAACTGAAAGCATTCTTTTGGACAAGATTTATTGTTAATTCACAGACAAAATTCTGCATCTTCAGATCTTTGATTAGAAGATTTCAACCTGCACTTATCTTAGTAATAGCCATTAATATAAATAAAAATACATATAAAATGTAGAGGGGGATGCCTGAATATAGTATACACATATACAAGATAAGAAATCAATTTCAGGAATACATTTGATGTATGTAATTCTGAGAACTTCACTTCATTGCTCCTGAAAACCATCACAGAAATGCAACAGCTGTGGCACTACAGAGACTTTCAACTGTACAGTTGAAAGTCTGTACAGTTTGTGTTTATCATCAGTCTTAACTAGACTGGGATTACTGTGCCCTGTACCAGCAAGAGGTTTTAATTTTTTAGGTGCAACTCCTCGCTTCCCTGTAAGCGTAAATAGACCTTGATATTGCTTGAGTCCCACACTAGACCTCAGTTCAAACCTTGGTCCCTCTGAGGTCAATAAGAAAATTCCCCTTGGCTTCAGTCGTGCCAATATTTAAGTCCCAAAGACAGGCCTTGATGTTTATAAAGGGCAGATCTTTAGCAGAGGGATACAGTTGACTTGCGTGGGTGCCGTGTTCCCTCCCTATTCCTGCCTCTGCTGACCTTAGTTTGCTGAATGAAGCCTCTGTGTAAGTGTCACTCAGTGCAGAGTTGTGGCTGTATGGAGCTGTCAGCATGAGATAATTTTGGAACCACGCTTAATTTCAATCTTTGCAGATAATTAATTTTGTTCCATGCTCTCCAACAGAAACAGCATGGAAACAGCCATATCCCCAGTCTAAATTATGAGTAACACTATTTAACTTCTTCGAGGACTATTTTGAGCCAGCAGCAGAATGTTCCTTTTTTTTTTTGTATCAGTCACAACTGAGGAAAGACAGAAATTCCTTCTTGTCCGTTCAACAAACTGCACTGACAGGGGTCCTGCATTTAAGTTCTTAAGCACATACAAAGCTTATAAGCAACCCTGTTGACATCAGCTGGGGAATGATTCATGGGCTGGTAGGTACCCTGCTGAATCAGGCCAAAAAGGCTAATGGCTTTCCTCCTTCTGGTTGGGAGGCTGAGAGAAGGGGTGGCCTCACAGCCCCTTCAACTGCATTTTCTGGAGAGTATGTTTGCTGGAGGAGCTATTTCGTCCACCTCAGGGTTATAGACCTAAGCTTTTATGAATTTTAATGTCTTCAGCCTATTTGGGAGGAAAGTATGGGGGTGTTGGAAATGTTTTGCTCTAGCCTTTTTTATGAGGAAGGTTTGTGCTCTGCAGGAAAAAAATGTCTTGGAAACTTAGGTTATTACCCTCTGTCTATAGTACTTCCTCAGATTGAATGTAAGGGAAAAATACTGTGTTTGAAGCAGCACATTGTATTGAAAGGCTCACAGAAGTACAAAAAGGTGTAGTTTCTATTGTATTTTATTTTTCAGAGATATTCAAGACAATATCAATATACGTACAATTGAAAGAAATTCATTCATGGGCCTGAGTTCTGAAAGTGTGATTCTGTGAGTAGACATAGCAAATTCATTATTCTCCTTGTTAGCTCATTTCTTTTCCAGAACAGGGTCAAGGATACCAGGAGTTGGGCACTTTTTCGTACAGTTCCAAATTCAATTTGAGATTTTACATTTCTCCTTGCCCCTGAGATCACTGTATTCCGTTTCCCTGCCATGAAAAAAATGAATGCTTTTGGGATTTTTTGTTGTGTTCTAATCCTGCTCTTTATTTTAGAAGCACATCAGAGAGCAAATTTAGTAATTACCAATGCCAAGGTTAAACACCTACAGCTACAGTTCCCTGTGATACAAATTGTGTTCACGAGGATGGCACGACTCATAAATATTTACAGTCAGACACATCACTCAAAGACATTTATTACTTGGGCAGAATGTATGTAGATGTTGTGGAAATGTGGTTTATTTGTACACAATGTTAACGCATTGGTACGGACGGGTTCACAATGCATTTTGGAGCTGCGTGGTTAGATGACTCCACATTTGATTTGAACAGTCATGTATTTTAATGAACTACATGGCTTCTTTGATCCCTTCTCTCTGTATACCAAAACATACTGTTTGCTTGCTAACAAGCTGCCTTCCTTTCACTTAGCCAGTGGCCAGACTGGAAAAAATTCCCACTGTGTTTGCGTGGTTTACCTGGCACACTGAGAGAGAAAAGCAAGGTTTGAATTGACTGACTGGGCTCACATCGATTCTGGGAGGAGCAAGGTCAGACCATCAATAATGAAGAGAGGCCAGTAACAAGTCGTTTAGCTTTATCTCTCCCTTTTCCCTATCAGTTATGCACATCCTCTCTCTACTTCAAGTTCTGAAGTTTTAAACACGCACACACTCACACATACACACAGACTTTTCTCAAATATATATTCAAGTAATTGTATCACAACTGCACTGCTTTATATTTTCTCCTGTGATGATAATATTTGCTGCTCAGGTAGGACTTTGCATTCGCAAAGCTCTGCACAACAAATACTGTATTTGTTTTCATAATGCCACCAAAGGATGAGATAAATATCCCAGATTTTTGCTGTGTTTGACCGCTCTGTGGCATTTGAGCAGCATGAAGTTGGCTTCCCCTCTCTCCCCAGAATGTTGCATGCTTATATGCGGAGGAAATGCTTTACTGTGAGGGGGTGAGGCAGTGGAACAGGTTGCACCAAGGAGTTGTGGATGCCGCATCCCTGGATGTGTTCAAGGCCAGGTTGGATGGAGCTTTGGGCAAGCTGGTCTAGTGGAAGGTGTTCCTGTCCATGGCAGGGAGTTTGGAACCAGGTGATCTTTACAGTCCCTTCCAGCCTAAACCTTTTTACGATTCTGTGATGTGATTATTGCCTGGACATTGAAGGATACCTCTCTGGGGGCTTCGGGCTGCTGGTTTGCTAGCAAAATTGTCCTGGTGGGGGGATCATGTCCACTTCCAGCTCCTTTGGCCTGCCTCCTGCAGCTCCCTGTTGTCACGGGCTTCCCACACCCACCAGTATGTGCAGGAGCAGCAAGAGCTGTGTGAGCAGACCTGGCCTCCACCACCCTGGCCAGAAAATGTCCTGACTTTGCTCGCGTTCTCCCTAGAGCAATTCAGGACAGAGGCCCTGCATGTGCCCTTTGAGAGTCCCTGATTAGGCTTTCCTTGTGCTGTGGTGAACTTAGTTCACTGTAGACACAAATTCGCCATTTTTCTATACAAAACAACAGTCACAGCAACTCAACAGAAAGTTATGGTTATGGCAACATCATTTAGTGAAAGCAGGCATATCAGGGTGGTTAAAATCACCCAGGACCCACTGAACCCCCACATTCTAGGGAGAAACCGTTTTAATGGGCTTAGCTGTAGCAGGCTCCAAGCACATTTACGCCAGTAATTTGGATTGCATCTGATTTATGCTATGCATGGGATCAGCACAGGTGGGACCCGAGGAGACACTTGCTAATGAAGAGCTAGAATTTATGGAAGAAATTCACATTGCTTCCAGGTCTGCGTGCGACTTAGGCTCCAAGATAGATCTTTCCAGTCCTGAAATAGGGTGTAAATGGTACCTCAGGGGCAGTGACCTCTTGCACTGGGTGAATTTTAAAATATGTTTTAAAAACCTGCTGTAGCCATGAAATGATAAGGAAAAGCCCCCATGTCCAAGCTCTGGATCTCTGCCTCCACTGTCACCCTGCTAATGTAAGAGTTAGTGGAGACAGTAAGGATACTGGTTGAAGCGAGGGGAGAATTTGTCTCAACATGAATTTATCTGTGTGTACTATAGTGAGGTCTTGGGATTTGGGTAATTTTTTTTTGCTCTTTTTACCACTCAGATGCTATTAGCCAGGTGACAGGAGTGGATAGCCCAAACAACGTGGCTGCAGTGACTCTGTTTTACAGCCTTAGTATCTCTTTGCATTAACACCGTGTTCAGTGACAGAATGCAGTAAGTGCTAATAGTGTGATTAAAAACATATCTATCAGCCTGGCAGCTACAAATTTATAAGATCAGTGTAATATAATAAATGTTTCAAATGCTGTAAGCAGGGACCTGTCTCTCGTCCATGCCCGCTCACTCATGTCTAATAGTGCTGGCAAGTGAAGGGGATGGTGACAGTTCTCCTGATCCAGCCTGACAGACATTATAGACACAGAGCTATGTGCATCTGCCTGTCACGGTCAAAAGAGCAATCCTTTCAGCCAGACCAGTGACTGATTTCCGTGCTGACCTTAGCTCATCTCCTCAGACCTCAGATAAGTGGGTCACTTGCATGCTCAGCTTTCAAAGTGAATTAGAAAAGAGTCCAGGTTTGCCGACAGTTTAATTAAATCAGGCCATTTTTGCCATCAGTCAGACCCGTCACTGCCTGTTGGAGAGGGCGTGAGCTGCAAAGTGACGTTTAAGGCGAGATGAAAGATTGCACCGTAAAGATGATAAATATAACTGACCTAAATGTAAATTTTTAGGACCGCAAAGGGACAGAGAGAAGGACGTTAAACGTTAATTAGGTAATGCACCAGAGCAAAAACTTGGCAGAGAGGCCCAGGAGCTTCAACTGCCAGGTTCAGTACCTGTGTCTCCTCCTGGGGAAAGGAGCCTGGGGCGGTAGGACTGGGCAGCAGAGCAGACAGGGAGTGTAATTTGTCAAGGCAGCAGAATAGGAGGAATCACCCGCTTTCTGGGCAGTTTGGCTGCCCCCTCCTGCCCTCCTGCCTGGCTCAGTGACCATCAGCCTCCCTCCTCCACCTGCCTGTCTGCAGATGTGAGCCCATGGCACACAGCAGGCTTTTTTCTCTGATAACTGGCGAAGATGAAGCCGTGGCCCAGAGTTTCAAAAGCATCTTGCTGAGAGTAAAACTGAGTGGCACCGACAGCACCAACAGGAAAGACCCTGTTCTCCTTGGCTCCTCTGCTGCCTTCCCAGTGGAGCCATGAGCAGCACCAGCACCTTCACCAGCTCTGCCCTTCAGGAACTTACTCCAGCTGCCATCTCTGATGGTGGCACTCATCCACCCTATTCATGTCTGCCCTCTCCAAAGCCTTCCTCCAGCTGTTGGGATCTTACAGGCTAGGATTTGTAGAAATTTCACCGTTTCAATGTTCATTTAACAATTTTATTTGTTTGAGATTCCCTGTTTTGAATTGCATACATTTTAGCCCTGAAGCATAAATAAGAACATAACTCCTTTTTCATTTTTCTCTATTCCAGATGGCTGAATAAAAATGGAATTCAGGACATTGAGAATCATGCATTTAATGGAACATACCTGGATGAGCTGTAACTATTTCAGTTGTTTGTAATTCTGAATAATAAAGATAAGAACTTCTGCAAGATTTTATTTTTTTTTTTAATCTCAGATTATTTCAGCATAAATGTTATGTTTTTCAGAAATCTAAGTGATAATCACAACCTAGAAAAATTACCAGATGAGGTCTTCCAGGGAGCCAATGGACCCGCTGTTTTGTAAGTAATATTTGGATCACATTTTTCTCATACTTGACTCCTTAGAAAAGATCAGAGAAGAACGTATGAATGCCAGTCTGGATTTCAACATCTTGCAAACCTTGGAGTTCAAGACCAGAGGTCTAGTTCTGAATAAAAAAAAGGAAGCCATAACCGAAATTTCAGTGTAGAACCATATTTTGACTTTGTCCTCAAGTTTTTGAGAGTACTCAGTGTGAGAGATTTAGATCCAGGTTTCTCTCCATAGTTTATTAAATTGTGCAAGAGGAGTTGTTCTGCTTTGTTTTTTCCTCTCGAAAAGAAACACTTTTGGTTTCCTGTTTAAGCAAAATCAAGACTGGGTGAGTGGTTCTCACTGCTTAAATCTGAATTACTTGCCACTGAAGATCTGTGCCTGCATTTGTGCAGCTTGATTCTGACGAAAAATTCCTATCCTACAGGGGTGGGGATTGGGATAGGTATGAGATACATCCCACTCCATTACATCAGGATGTCCTTGGTGGGTGATGAGCTGGGAATCGAGAACTCAGCAGTAAAAAATTCAGCGGTAGGATGTTCATGGATCTCAGCCACCATTACCTCAAGCCACAGTTTGCATAGGGTCCAAAAATGTATGAGTGTGCACAGCTGCTTGTGTTTCTGAGCACAAGCCACCACACATAAGTGCTGCAATAGAGACGTGGGATTCTTTCTTGTCTCACCGACTCACTGGAACATTTTTCTGTTTGCATCTACCCTGTTCGTCCAGAGAGGGCTAAAAGTCACCCAGAATGAGTGAGAGGGGTCATTGGAGCTCTTGGAAGATGTTACACGGATGCTAGTGTGCTTACAAATCTGAAAAGGAGGGAGAAAAAATGTCTGATTAACCTTGAGTTCAGTCCAGAGCTCTTCTGAAAGCCTGATTTTCCACTTTATGATGGTCAGTGCACATATGACATAAAGAACTACGGTCTGGGTTACTGCATTCTGCTCCACTTCCATTGTTTCTTCAAAGCATCTTCTTTTTTCTGGGAAAGACTAACACTGGAGCGTCTTTTCATCGGTGAAGTCATAGGTGTTTCTTTGGGAAATCATTGTTTCCTCTAGCGAAAAGTAAATGCATTTTCTTTGCAAGCTATGCTTGATACAATCATATTCTGGAGGTTTATCAAATTGATTTGCCTGTAGTTGAGATTCATTTGATAGTTCAATTTCTAACACTGAGTTATTTGTGTAAAAAGTTTTCTGTTCCATTACCAATACATCCACTATTCCGTGGATGGGGAAATTACCTTTTTATCCTGGATAAGATCATGAAAGAAGAGCCTTCGTGCTCATCCATCACTGTAGTGTACACCAGGGGTGCGCTTTCACTTGTGGAAATGATTGACCCGTAATCATATCTTTGCTGGGACAAATCATATTTTTGCTGTTTCTGCAATGAAATCCGTGTTGCAGACTGCAGTGTTTTAATAGAATGAACACCAGGGTGGTTTAACTCTTGGCCTTCCTGAACCAGTGTTATAGAGTCAATTAATGCCAACTTCTATTTTATAATTCATCGTATTAAAGTAATGTGAAAGAAACACAAACACAAACAGACAGCACCAATCGTAGGCCTTGTACAGGCTACAGAGTTTCACAAATCAATTCCTCTCTCAGACTTACAGCTCTTGGCTGAATTAGAATCTCTCTTTGGGAAAGACATCAAATTTTGAGTTAAAGGACTTCAGCATTGACAGTAGGCTAGTAAATCAAATAGCTAATAAATCCCACAACCATACATATTCCTTCTATACGGAAATACACTCTGTTTCCAACTTGGAGTTTCACAGCTTCAATTTTCAGCTGCATTGTTTCATTCAATTGTCTGCTGCTGCTCTCAGAGCTGTAGTGTCTTGCACCAGCTTTTGCTGGCATCCTTAGTTCTCTGGCTGTGTCCTGACTCAATGGAGGGCGAGCTATGGCTGTGGCCCATCCCACCCTTGCGATTTGTCTTCATTGGGAATCCCACATATGGGGGCTACAGGAGAGCTCCAGTAGATCCCCAGCTCAACAGCTGAGTCCCTGAGGTGCAGCCAGAGATCAGTTTAGATACAAGCACGGAGGAAATTGTTCTCCCCAGTCCTCCTACCCTGCTCTGATTTCTGCTCCAAGAGCTATTTTTTGCCGTTTCTGTAGGTGCCTTTCAGACCTCATCAGCTGGTCAGTATTTTTGCTAATCCAACAGAGACTCCCAGTGGGAAAGGGAAGTGATTGGAAGAGAAGGCAGATTCATTTTGCTGTTCCTGCACTGGCTGCTGTCAAGGCTGATGACTCACAGCCAAGCAGTGTTAAGAACACGTATTTTAATCACTGATGCTTTCTGGTTTGATTTCCTACTGCCACTTTATAATCTTGTTAATCAGGCTTATTTAATTTATCAAGCCTCTAACTAAAGAACATCATCCCAAAGAACCTCTGCACTGAGGTGTGTGTGGTAACTCAGTGGAGTAATCTACTAAACCAGTGTCTGTGTTTGCTGTTTGGGGACTTGTCGGTGGTGTATCCATAGCTATCCCTCACAGACATACCAGGAAAACCCACAGGGGTATGCAAAGCACTTTCCCTAGCTTGCTTCTGTTTATATGTGATAACGAGCATAAAAAGAAAAGTTCCTTAAATAAGAAGAAAAGGTTTTTGAGGAAAAAATATTTAATATCTATGAAACTATTTAGAGATGATGAGAGATTCTGTAAACTTTTAGGTATTTTTAAGTCTAAGTGCTATTCCTATTCAGATTTGCTTATTTCCACACAGTATAATACCAGTTTGGACTCAGTAATGATTTTTGGCTAACAAGCCAAGGAAAACATTTTCTGTGCTCTTGTTCAGAACTATGAAATTACACATTCTCTTAATGGTGCCATGAGTGATGCTGTCTGTGGATTTAAGCAGAAACCTGCTGTTTAGTTTTTGACTCATGAGCATATACTCTGGGTGACAGTTTTCATTAGGCAGAGCACTGAGGGCAGTAGTCAGCATATGAGAAAATTGAGGCTGCTCATTGCAACCTAATTACCTCTTCAAGAGTCCAAGGCAGAAATCAATAGCCTAAAATTTCTTATCGGCTGCTGATTTTAGCTGCTGTAGAAACAGGTCCAGGACCTCAGGACCCTTTCTGTGAGAGGTGTGACTTCTCTTAGCCTGCCCTGCAGAAGTTCATAGCACTTTTGAATACACCAGTCTGTCTTCCAGTAAAAGTCACGGTCTCGAGTCAGGGCAGCGGAGTGGAGTTTGCATTTGCTGCTCTGCTGCCACAGTCCATTGTCCAGTTGTTGAAAGTGGTACTTCAGAGCCTGGATGTAAAGCCTCAACTGTGGGCACAGCATGGGCACAAAGATCACAAACTGCTTTATCAGCTGCCTATGAACTTCTTAGGCTTGGCTGGCATTCAAGCAGAGCCCTTTCCCGGTATTAATTTTGCTTTCTAGACCAGAGAGCAGCAGTGCAAATGTGTGTGTGGTACATAGCAACTGTCTAAACTTTATTACATGCTGCTAAACCTGGTCTTCCCCTCACATGGCACCACTCTCCTGTATTAATGTGATAACAACAATTTGTGCATGTTGGGTGATAGAGATCAAATAACATGTCCTGACATCACACTGTCACAGGTGAATTGGAAACTGTACCTTTGGGGGGACATGGAGAAAAGTACAGATATTGTCAGTCCAATTCCTTGATTAGGGAGAAATCTTTTCTTTTCTTGGAGAGTAAAGAGCAGAGCAGTGTCAACAAACTCTGCATCCTGGATCAGTCCCAGGCTGTGAGAGCACCGGGCTTAAAGGAGGAAAGGTGATTTTGTGCGGTTCATTTTTACCTTTGCTCTTCAGAGAAAGGAGTTGAACTCAGGCTATTATGATCTGAGGGACATGGTTTGTGTCCCAGTGAGAGAAATGTGGAGATGTTTTGTGCCAGATGTTGCAGTCTGGAGCTATGGGGATTGATTCCCAAGTATCTCTTAGCCTGGAGATGAAGCACCCTTGGTCCTTCTTCCCTTTCTTCACTTGCATGGCACAAATCAAGATTAAGTGTTTGCAGAATGTGTTTCCTTTTAAAATCCCCTCTAATGCCCTGTTGAGTACATGCATGGCTGCTGATTCCATCGCTGCCTCTGATAGCCTGTCCCACAGTAACTGCCTTCCACATAAATACATCTCTGCCAACCTCCTGCAGTTGTGCCCCTTTATTTGCTTCAGTCTGTGCTATATTTGTTTTCTAAACCTCTGAGAAGGTTTTGTGGGGATTTTTTTTTGTTCCTAACAGCCTGAACAATGTCACCCCTGTCTCTCTTTAATCTGTTTTTCTTCCTAATGAGTACAAAACCTGATATCCCCAACTTGTCCTTACATCTGTACTCACATGTGAGCTTCTCTCTTTGCATTTATTACCTTTTCCACAGCAGCCTTCCCATGGTGTGATGTTCATATAGCAAACTTCTATTGTGATTTCGTCAGCCTTTTTTTATCCTTTAACAGTATTCTGGGATGACTGCTGCATTTACTGGGTATTTACTAAACCCAGCATCATATGGCAGTAATAGTTTATATGCCTGCTAATGTTTACCCAGGACATTACGGGATTTTTTTTTTTTTGTTCTCACAGTCTAACATCACTTGATTGTTGTTTGCAATGGATATTAGCTCAGTTTTCTGGAGGAACACCTAATTTAGTACTGGTTCCTCTTTCAGTGCAGATTTCCAGCTGATCTGTTTCCAGTCACTACTCTGAGAATGAGTAGGACAGTCTAAAACGCATATCCATTGTTGAACAGAAGTAAATTTGCTTTTTACCGAGATTTTCGTATGTTTTCTTAAAGGGATATTTCCAGCACGAAAATCAGTTTCCTGCCAAGTCATGGATTAGAACTCATTAAGAAGCTAAGAGCAAGGTCTACATACAATTTAAAAAAGCTTCCTGATTTAAGCAAATTTAGATCTTTGATTGAGGCAAACTTCACCTATCCTAGCCATTGCTGTGCATTTACAAACTGGAAAAGACAAAAGTAAGTGATTTAATTTGTTTTTTTCTTTTTGGTGCTTTTCAGCAGTTGGTAGTGAATTAAATAAAATTCTTCAAAATATGGATAGAAAAGGTCTCTTCAGTGCGGGTGAGTAAACGGATGGAAATAAATGAATACACAATAGATACAGGTTTATGCATGCTACACAGTGCACTGCCCCTCCATTAGAGGGAATTATTAAATTTTGGTAGCATCAACACTTTCCCCAGACACAGCTCTGCCCCCACCTGTCATAAGTCCATCTTTCACTGGGACCAGCCTGGAGCCACACTGAAGACATTAAACAGAAAACATTTGATAACTTTCTCAGAAAGTAACTGGAGGGAAAGCTGTGTTTGCAGAGAAGCTGGTCAACACTTGTTCATCAGTCCAGGAGGCCAACAGGACCACTGAGTGATCCCAAACTCTTCTCCCAGAAGGCCTCATTGATGTTGGAGCACTGTCCGGCCAAGCATCACAGATACATTATCTGCTGAGTTCACATTCACAGCACTTTGGGACATGATTTCTGAGCAGATCCATTTCACACAAATCAGCAGAGCAGGGTGGGAGGCTAAGGTGTGTTTTTAGACTCCAAAGGTAATTTCCATGCTTTTTTAAATTTTCCATTAGCAAGTTGCAGTGAGACTTCAGGTATCTGTGGTTCTCATTGAGTATTTTCACCTCAGTCCTACAGTCTTGAAATGTACACATTCACTAGTTAATGAACCTCCTGAATTTGTGCCACTGGAAAACATGAGGAACTGGTACTTACGGAAACCCTTGTTATTGTTTGAAATTATTCCTTTACTGGATGTCCTGAAAGATTTGGACTTTGCCATGGCAGAAAAAAAAAATATGAGTCATTGTTAGAATTCAAGACATCATATTCAGAAGTGGCATAAAACTTCAAAGAAAAGTAAAACCATGCAGAGAAAGCATAAACTGTTAGTAGCTTCTATTTCAATACTGTTAATAGCCATTTATTTTACTTTTAGCCTTGTATTGTCACCAGACAAGGGAAGACAACTGAGTTTGCTGTTAGCTAATAAATATCACCTACACGTGTTTGCAAAACTGTGTAAAGATTGCAAGTGTGATGGCAGAGACTGCAGTGATAACAGAAGTATCTGGCAGAATCCCTCCACCATCACCCATTTTTGATCCAAAATGCTAAGTTTTCACTAGAGCAGTTTATCAGCAGGAGACGTTTTCACACACTCGTAGAGTCTTATGCAGACACAGTGCCTGGTAGCTTCTAAGCAGAAATGGGTCCAGTCCTTCCAGAACTGGTGGCAAAGTGTTATTTTCCAATGAGTCCAGTGAAAACATGTTTAGTCCTGGGTCTGCAAAGGAACACTGACATCATTGTGATTCGTGTTTCTGAGGGTACGTGGCTTCTGAGCTGCTTGGGCCTAATCAGGACCCAAATCCCAGAATCCACCCCTTAATTTAGGCAACTGGACTTTTCAAAAACAAAGTAAGAGTTGCTATTGAAGGAAAGCTACAGGAGGAAACAGTCCTGACCCTGTGGTAAGCTCTCAGTATCCAGTCCCCTCACTTGGGCTTTGAAAAACTTCCATGCCACACACTCGCTCCAGGGAACTGAAGTCCACGCCACTTGGCAAGAAGCCAAGGAGAACGTAACACAGCACTTTCCACAGCCTGGGTAAGTGTAAGTTTGCAGAGAAATGCCAACAAAGCTGTGCAGAGCTCACGTAGCCCCAGTGCGGATGTTCCAGGCTGGACTGGAACACCGTGTGGTGGTGGGGCTTCTTCTGGAACACCATGCCATGGTGGGGCTGCTTCTGGAACAAGTCTGGTCACAACTGTACCACCCTGGTCAACAGAACAGAATTGAACGTGTTTATCCATGCCTTTAATAGTTACTAGATGTATTTTCTACCAAATATTAAGCATAAATGTAAAATTATGAGAACCTATTGTTTAGACGAACCCTTCCTGTCAGCTGCTTTTTTAACATAATTAAAAATTGTCATTTATTTCATACAGTCATGTCTCTTGTACTGAAATTGGTGGGCAAGCGAGCTCCTCTCTCCAGATTAAAGAGAGAAAGTGGGTGCATGTGTTTGGTTTGAAGACTGAAAGTATCACCATACACTTCTGCAGAGATTAGTCACACATGCAGTAGCTACACCCTCTTTCATTTCAAAGCAGTTTTTGTGACAGCTGGCACAAGCTGTGTGTGCACTGAAGGCTGCTCAGGCTGTTTAAAAGTTATTAATAGTTTGCACAGTGCTTGATCACGTGACGTGTAATATTCCTTTGGTAAGAGCTGTGCTTGGCTCAGAGCAGCAGGCATTGCTTGCGCTGCTGGGAACCCCCGTGTGACCTGGCTGGTCATGCACCTTCACAGGAGACAGTCATTCCTTGTGGCCATTTGGCTCGCAGAATACTTCCAGGTAGTCCAGGGAGTATAAAAACAATGCCCCATCACCCCCAGAAGTGCATTTCTAAGGATCAGAGCAGCAGCTGGTATTCACATGGGAACTCTGGGAACGAATTAAGACAGGGATGTGTGGCCCCTTTCTGGTTGCCCGTTCATGTTTGATTTCCCGTTTTTGAGACTTTTGCAGCACTCAAAGCCTTAGATAAAATAAGTTACCATAGTGGATCGTGCTCAATCACCTCTCCAAAAACCATCTGCAGCTGCGAACAGGTGCTGTTGTGATAATGGAAAGCTCAAACCTGTTAGAGCAACAGTGCTTTCTAAATTTTGGAGGATGCCACATCAAGCACAGCTCTGCCAGTCTGAGACAGAAATTAAAACATAAGACAATTCTGATGTTTTTCCCACTCCATTAAGGATTATATGCTAAATATTGATCTGTAATTCGATCACACTGGAATATTGTGGTGCAGGCCCAAGAGAATGTAAGTTGCATTCTTAGTCTAGTACAGTATGTTGAACTCCCCTCACGTTTTTCTGTGACTGGGAAATAATATTCTTGAAGTGTGGATAGGGCAGAGGCCGGATGTTAAAACCCTCAACTTGACACAGACCGTTATGAACTTCAGCAAGATTTTGGCTTTCTTTGACATGAAGATCACCTTCTGCCCAAAAGAATGGCATTGATATGACTCTGTCCTTACATTTGATCGTTATTTTTTGGAGGAGCTGTCACTTGAAATCCTACTTTTTAAAAAAATGTGGCAGCATCAGGAATAGTGTTTGGGCCTCGTCTCACAAGAACATACTATCAGTTGCTCACAAATCACTTAATGGCACTTTTTGGTGAGGATGATTGGTTTGAAATAGGACTTATTACAGAACATAGGTCAAGACTATTTATTCTGCTGAACATGTTTCTCAGCACACAAGATCCTGCTGTCACCAGATCCAGACGAGGCGCATAAAATAACAACTTGTACAAAGGTAGTAATTTCTGTTTATTTTTGTCAGAGCACTCTGCCAATTTCAATTTTGTTCTCTAAGTTGCCCTTTCTCCAGTTTATTTTTCTAGTTTACTTGAGCAAAATAATGTTAAACAGTAAGAAAAGTTTACAAAGAGAGGGAATAAATTAACTGTATTTTGACACCCACGGTCTCAGCAGGAAGCAAGGACTCACACATCCCTTGGCAAATAATGTTTTAACTTGTTGCTCCGAGTGCACTGCACAGCCCGAAGGGTGAGAAACACAGGGAAAAGATAAGGCAAGGAGTCAGTATCAGAGGATGGCTCTTCCTTCCCTTGGGAGTTTCATCTTACCTGCTCCCGGTACAGGGAACCAGCAGGACACTCCTCGTTACCCTTCCTTGGAGCAAACAGCTTACTCCTTGGGACCCTGGTTTTATTTCAGACCACCGGCTGTAAAATAAGGCAAGAATTAATGAATTGTAATAATCAGAAATATTTAATTGTCCTTACGTAGCACTCTTGCCTGGGCATATATTTAGGTCCAGGCAGTGCCTCCATAATTTTGGAAAAAGTTTATTTTTATCTCATGCTGAGAAATTATTGGCTGCAAACATTTCCCTCAGTTCTTTTCAAAGAACCACCAACTGCAGTAGCTTTCAGTGCCCCCAAGTGCCTGTTGCACTAAAAAATGAGGGACTTTTTCTCTTGTTATTGCTCCTTGGAAACCTATATTCCCTTTCAGCCAGAGAACTGTTGATATATTGATCAATACTCCAGACCCTTCACTCATCCTTATGCGAGTAGAACACAGGAGAGCAAAATGTAATGCCTTGTTATTGCTACTGTGACCTTCATAGTGCATATTTGACCTCACAGAAAATCAGTTTTCTGACTCAGTTGACAGGCAAGATAAAAAATATTGATAATAGTAGAGGATGTTCAGAATCTCATAGGAAATGTCCCTCACCTTCTGGTGCTGGACCTTCATTAGTTTTCCTTTCTTGCAGACCCTTTAAACTCAATTTTAAGAAGATCTAGTGAGTGCAGAAAGTCAAAGGGTAAAATTAGGTTACAAAAAAGAATTCTCCCTTTTAGGCTGCTACCAGTTGTTCAAAATCTTAAATTTACTTGCCTAGAGAGTTCTTCCCTTAACTGTACTCATAGTCAGGGCGGAAGATAAGCTGGGGTCCTGTCCTAGAAATGACACACGTAAATTGCAGTCTGAGTTGTAGCTAATTGTAGGCAGAGCTGAACTGGGTTGGTTTTACAACACAGTGTCAACTATTTTACTCGGTAATTCAGATTAGGTCTGCATCCAAAACTCTGGATGCAAGTTTGTGGGACAGCCAAATTCTAAGTCAGCCTAGGAGCTGTTGTAAAAACTGACCCTGCATTTCATGTTTATACTTGATATTTCTTGATATTTACAATCTTGTTGGAGCTGATCATCTTTCTATCATCTCAGCTAAAATATTTGTTTCTTCTGTAGGTCTAGGCATGGAGAAGGGCATACAGCTAATACTCTACAAAATAAAGCCAAAAACAAAACTAACAAAAATACTAGTATTTTCCTGTGCTACTAAAAATTCTCAAAATCTTTAAAAAATACTTTCTGACAAACAAAAGCAACTACTGTTCCCATTAAAATGTTTGGTTTGGTTTGGTTTGGTTTGGTTTGGTTTGGTTTGGTTTGGTTTGGTTTGGTTTGGTTTGGTTTTGCTTCACCTCACTTGACTTCTAATCCACTTCTCTTGGAAAACAGTTTTTAAGCAAAATGATCTACTATGCTTTGTGTTTCTGTTGGCATCTGTTGTTTAGAGATTATCTGGAATCCTGCATGAGCTTATTTGTGCAATTTACCAGTGTTACTGTCTAGTCACTAATATGATATGAGGTACTAAAAATGAACAGCACAAAATGGAATTATGTGCCCTGACAGAGTTACGAGACAGTGATGGTCAAAACCTTTAGGAAGAAGAGAATTTGAGTATAACTCTAAGGGACAGTAGCATTATTGTGGTTATACAAACTCCTTATGAATGCAGCTGACTTGACTCATTCCTCAAAGCCCAACCTTACGTTGGTGTTCATCGTCATGCATTTCCTCCATGCACAGTTCAGCTTGTCAGTGACAGGCTAGGTGAGAAATTCGGTTCAAATGAGGGAGGCTTCTTATAGAGTGTGCTATCCAGGTGGATAACTGCATCATGAGTGTTAGGCAAACATTAAGTTTTCCTTTCCCTTGCAGTTTATGTTGTTTCCAAACCATTTACACGTTCCTGTAATATTTTATGAATAGGGACCAGCCAGACTATTAATTTCAAGCTCCAGGGTAATCTATATAATCAGCTAACCAGAAAAACTGAGCTGTTAATGGAAACTGGATGATTTTGTGTTTGTTGTTTGCCTCATACTGTGTCTCTCAGCTTCCAACTCTACTCTTTTTACAATTTCAGGACTGAATTACATCCGATATGTAGCATATCTCAGATGAAGCAAGATTTTGAGGAGAAGCCTGGCAAAAAACTACAGAGAAGATCTGCAGCTGAAGATTATATTTCCAACTACGGTGTCAGATTTGACCCAGCAGAGAATGAATTTGACTATGGTTTATGCAATGAAGTAGTTAATGTAGCCTGCTCACCTAAGCCTGATGCTTTCAATCCATGTGAAGATATCATGGGATACAACATTCTGAGAGTCCTCATATGGTTCATCAACATTTTGGCTATTACTGGGAACACTGTCGTCCTCATTATTTTAATAAGCAGTCAATACAAACTCACTGTTCCTCGCTTTCTAATGTGCAACCTTGCCTTTGCAGACCTCTGCATAGGGATCTATCTGCTGTTTATTGCCTCTGTAGACATCCAGACCAAAGGCCAGTACTACAACTACGCCATAGACTGGCAGACTGGGGCAGGATGCAACGCTGCAGGATTTTTCACAGTGTTTGCAAGTGAGCTCTCAGTCTACACGCTGACGGTGATCACCCTGGAACGGTGGCACACCATCACCTACGCCATGCAGCTGCACCGCAAGGTGCGGTTGCGCCATGCCGTGATTATCATGATTTTTGGCTGGGTGTTTGCTTTCACAGTAGCACTCCTTCCCATATTTGGGGTCAGCAGCTACATGAAGGTCAGCATCTGTCTGCCCATGGATATAGAAACACCGTTTGCCCAGGCTTACGTTATATTTCTCTTAGTGCTGAATGTCGTCACGTTTGTTGTTATTTGCGTCTGCTACATCTGCATCTACTTCACTGTGCGAAACCACAGCGTCATCTCTTCCAGCAGTGACACCAACATTGCCAAGCGCATGGCCATACTGATCTTCACAGACTTCCTCTGCATGGCACCAATATCTTTCTTTGCCATATCGGCCTCACTCAAGGTTCCTCTCATCACGGTGTCAAATTCCAAAATCCTTCTGGTTTTGTTTTACCCCATCAACTCCTGCGCTAACCCTTTCCTCTACGCCATTTTCACGAAGACTTTCCGCAGGGATTTCTTCATTCTCTTGAGCAAGTTTGGTTGCTGTGAAATGCAAGCCCAGATTTACAGAACAGAGATCTCCTCATCTGCACATACTTTCCACACAAGAAACGGCCATTGCCCTCCTGCATCTAAAAACGGTGGTGACACTATTTATTCATCAGTTCCCCTGAATCACTTGAACTGAAATACTTGCATAAATTTGTGTCTGAGGCAGTGTGCTAATCACTTGCAAATATGTGAATTTGAATAATGACTTCAGAATAACATAGAAATTAATGTTTTATGAGAAAAAAAAATTATTTCCACTTTTCTATTTTTGTTCAGTGAACAACCATCAGAGATGACATATCATCTCCATCAGTTCTTGAAGAACAAAGTGCCAAAGTGTTCATGTAGAACTGTCTCAGGAAATAAATGAGATCATAAACTGGTATCTCCCACCATGCAGGCAGAGATTCCCTTCATTCTAGGGAGACGTTAGCTGCTTATTGAGAATTAAGTAGTGGTTATATACAGTTGAAAAAAATACGTAGAATTAATTTCTTTTCCTGTGAATTGTGTTACAACAATACAGATAATTAGCTTTTCTCATTAATCATATCTCCTGGGGTTACAGGAGACAGAAGGCCAATTTAAGCCCTTCTCCAGAACAGACTTGCTAGGAATGAGAATATCTCATGTTGTTTCCATTTCTGTTAAGCACAGCAGGGAAGCAGGAGGCATCTCCATCTATACTGGATCTTTGCTGTTCCACACTGCGTGGACCTGCCTTACTCTGCACAAAAGTGTCACTTTGGGTGATATTTGTGTTGGTTTAGATTGGCAGGCTCAGAGAAACCTGTTTCATCTGAGCTTGTATCACGGAGCTTGTTCGGTTTGGGGTTTGTTTTCAAGGTAAGAAAGAGCAAGAATGAGGGCAAGAAAAACCCCTCAGAATAAAAAGGATGTTCTCTAAAGTTGTTTTCACAAAGCTGAATTCACTTGTGTGTCTGGGAGCCTTGGATAGGCCAGCATGGGCCAATGGGCTGCTCCACAAGGATATGTGAGGCAGGTTTGCCATACAACAGTATTTGTGTATGATACTGCCTGGGCTGCACAAAGGACAATGGATCTAAACGTGGCTTTTGAATCCCTGAAGAAAAGTTCATGTGAAATCCTAATTTTTTGTATAAACCTTTTAGGATTTCTCCTTTCCTTCTAAAAAAAAAAAAAAAACGCTCGTGCACACATTATCACGTGCTGGTCCAGATTGGAACACCTGAAATAAATCATTAGCTGCCTATGTTGAAATAACAACAACAACAACAACAAAAGATAAAAAGAAGGAAGAAGAAAAGTTTAATCAAGATTTCCTGATTTTATAGGGGTTTTTAATATCATCTCAATGAATGTACAGACTTTTTACATGATTTGAATATCTAATTTTTGCATGGTTCATCATTCCAAATTGCAACAAAGATTCGGGGATGGGTAGGGTTTTCTCAGGCTGACTGTGTGTCTGTGTATGGCTATGTGGGCATAAAGAAAACACCAAGAGAGCAGTCTAGGCTTCATTCCCATCTCACAAACAACTCACAGTTCTGCCCCATGAGATTATAAAAGCTTGGAGTCTTAATGGTTAAATTTGATGTGCTTTGAATATTTCCTACTTACAACTCATAAAATTTCAGTAGCAAATCTTGATGCTTCTATCCATAATTTCCCCTGTCATCAGCTTCACATTTCAGCATCTGAATCTTATGTGAATAACAACAGGAAGTGATTATTCATTCAGTCCTAGCCAGGGAAGGAACGATAGCTCCCTAGTGCATAAAACAGGGGAGATCAAAGACATTGTGTTTTGGCGGGGGAAATTTCATTACTCAACACAAGTAACACTCCTTCCAAGATCCAGGAGAAGGAAGAATGAAAGAAAAAAGTGGGAAAGACAGTTCATCTCTGGGAAGATCATCTGACTACTCAGAGGAATCTTTTTTTTTTTTTCACAAATGCTTTATGTCATATACAGTGTGCTGGCGTGCAGCCATTAAAACCCATCCCAGTGGAAATGACTGAATGATGATGTTCCAAAATGACAAATAATGTAGTTATATTTTAAAAAGGCTCCTGAATCTATTATTTGGCTAAAAATTAGGGATGTTCTTTGGCAAATACTACCTCAATTTTGATGACAAATAGGGAAAATTCTTGCAGTGCGTCACATCACACTTTTTTGCCTGAGCTCTGTCCGTTTACCAAGAATGAGACCTGGCAGCTCAGGAAAGCACAGGCATAGTAGTCTGGAAGTCTAGTAAATCCTCTCACAAGTACATCAGGCACATGAGCATGATACAGACCATGTGCTTCATGCAAACCCATTGCCCAGACATTTGCAGAATCGGGTCACAGTTAAATATGTTTTTCCAGTTAACATCTCTGAAAAGAGACCTTGCAGGATCATGTCTTGTAGCTGGAGTCCAGCCAGGGCCCAAGGGATTGAGCCACTAGCCTATGGCTCTTCCTCCAAGGGAGACATGAGTTGATACTTGAAGAGCAAGGATAACCTGCATAGTTGGACACCTTACCTGGTCCCTAGCAGGAGGACATCTCATCCTGCCCACACATGCTGCTCAGGAGGCAGCTCCAAACCTGAGAGACTGTGCAGTTACCAAGACGAAAATCTTCCTCTTCCCCTCTTCCAGTCCTTCTCAAGACTTGTTTTTTGTTATCCTTTTGATTTTAGTTTTAATAATCTTACAGATTGTGCGGGACATTGTGGGACCTGTGTCTTTCCCTGTGTGAGATATTGGTCTTTTTGTATCTTTTTTTAAGCAGCGTTTTTATTTGAAGAAAACAGTATAAGAAAAAAAAACCCCTCAAGATATATTTTGTTTGTGCTTGTGATGTACAAAAAGCCTGCTGGTGTTTGGTGTGGATTTCCTCTGCTCTGAACAACATGTTTATGTTGCAATTTTTAAACTGTTTTACATTTCCCTTTCTCAAATCTATTTTAATAAAACCAATATCAAAACAGAGTGCCTTGAGACCAAGTGTGCAGCCAGAGATATGTTGACAAAGTGTGCAATAGATGTCGCTGCTTATCTGGAGAGCTCCATTTATGCGGTGGAGCCCCCACAGTCGGGTCACTGTGACCTACGGATGAGAGACTCTGCAGAGAAAACCCTCCTGTAGCCTTCTGGAGAGTTAACAAAGCACAGAAAGGTGTGCTTGAAACCTCTTCAACAAATAACACAGAAAGACTGACCTGTCTTTGTTTTAACACATCTCTTGTATTAACTCACATTTCTTGTGAAATAAGATATTAACAATTGACAGAATTCAGACAGGCATGTTTTTCCTCTTTAATTCATATGAATGGCTCTTCTTATGTGATGCATTCTAATTTTTTTCCCCTCGTTTTTATAGCCAGGGCTTGTAATTCTCTTTTCCCTTGAGTATTTTGCTCAGACAAATACTTGTGTGTCTGTGTGCACATATGCTCATGTGAGTAGGAGAGACAGGCCACAGGTAACAAGGAAACTGAATCAAAGCCTAGCCCTGATTCACAGGAAAAACCTTGGAGTTGGTCTATCTTGGATAGGATTGCCATTCATTGAGGCCATTCAGTGCATTTTAGTCTTCACCAAGCCCCCAAAAATGCTGAGTTAAAGAGTTATGACTGGCTTGGCCCTTATGGTGCCATCACTGGAGTGACAAAAAGAGACTGTGCTGGCAGTGAGGACACAAAAAGCAACTTCTTTTTTGATAAAAGTGTCATTCCTGCAGGCCTGTACCTTGTGGACAACCCAAACCTGACCTCCCCAAGAAACATTCATCAGGCATTGTGATGGGAAATGAGAAATGGGGTCATTTCAGCTTGGCAGACTAAAGGCAGCATCACGAAAATTGCCACCATGGATAAAGGTAATAGGAGCACCAGGAGCACCTGGTCAAAAGTGCCAATAAAAAGCAAAAACCTGACTCAGTAGAGAAAATGAACCATGATCCATTTTCTTTACAACTTTGCTCTTGAGGTTGCACAGATATGCCAAGCAGAGTTTGCTCATTAGAAGGCAGGTCTGTGTTTGAGCTTGTTAAGAATGCAAGATGAGATTTGCATCCCATTTAGCAAGTCTTCAAATCATTTGACCACATTTCTTTCCTGTAGATTCCCTCCTAATCATTCCACTGAGGACACAGCAGATAATCTTACATTTAATTTATGCAGCTTTGTTGTTAAGAAGAGTTAATAATGCGAAATGATTTATCCTCAAGGAATAATTTAACCGTCCCTCCCCTCCCTGAATGCAAGAACAGAAAAGAGAGGTGGGTCTGGTTCAAATGGTCAAGTAAGCACATACAAACCTCCTCACAGATTTGCATCTTAAATATGGGCATATGCAATCTCCCATTGTGTATGCAAATGTGAATTGCACATACACACTCTTCTTCCGTGAGAGCTTTTGTGTAAGTACTTGGCTACAAGCACATATTTGAAAATCTGGGCCTTGTTGCTTTAAAATATTCCAGCACAGGAGCAGCATTTTATAGCTGTCATCTGGATAATTAAACTCTTCATTAACAGTTGTTCACAAACCAGTAGGTGACCTTTAATTAGGGATGAAAGTACTCAGGAATGGATTTCAAACATTAAGAAACTGTGGAGGAACCCTTTTCTCTCCACTTCCCCAAGTCCATTAAAAATCTTTTGTAAAGCATTGGTTTTCCAACAGAAATGATGCTGGGTGAGACAAAAATGTGTTTCCAGGCCAAATTCATCAGATATATGCTTTGTTTAACCTTGCTGTAAGTAAAATATTTTATTTTCTGTTTTCTGTCTCATGCAGAGTTTGCCATGTGTTACCTGGGTCTTTGTTACCCCAGCCTGGACACCTGCACCAAGTCGTACCCCCACCAAAAAAGAACAGGAAAAATCAACAAGTTCACAATGAGAGCAATGCACAGATGGGAACATGCCATATTTGTGAGTGGGTGGAAGATTGCAGGGCAGAATTGAGCAATACGGACATTTCTGTTGGGTAATTTGAATATCCAGTGCTAAAATTCTGCATTAAAGGGATGGTTTTGGCTGAAGTATAGTTCCCAGGAATCACCTAATAGAAATTTGCATGGAAAAATCCTATGGAGAGATAAAATTTAAAGGAAGTTCAAGTCAGTGGGGTTTAAAAGCAGAAGATTTATATAAGACAGAGTATGTGCTGTAGAGATAGCAGCTCCTTTGGGGGCCGTCCAGGCACCACACTGCACCATCACCAGTCACCTTTGCATTGCAATTCTGTGTATTCATTGTGAGCTACAAACGCCTGATTAGCTTGAAATGCTTACTGTTTCTTTTTCTCTTGGCTATATTGTGTGCATAGGCATGTACCCCTCGGACATCTGTACTCTTGCCTCTTCATTGCCTCAGCTTTACCCCATCTTGTCACTTTCCACAACGGTGGTTTGTGCTGTCTGTGCTTGGAAGTGCTCTGCTTTTACCTGAAGTCATGTAAGGACCTTCAGAAATCAGCAGCTAGAAGACCAGAACACTGCTCGTAGCTCTCTGTTCTGGGGTGCACAAGTCTTCTTATGCTGCCTTTCAGCTTGTCTCTCTCTCTTTTTTGGTTATTTATTTGAGTGACTGTTGTGAGGATAACTGGCCCTTTGCCAAGCGTAAGACATTCTGCTTTGGAATAGTCATTGTTTGAGCCAGACTATTTCCACAAATCAGGGTGATGTGAATAGATCTCTCTCTCTGACTCTACACATTCTCTGGTCTTTGTTGGGGGGAAAAAAAAAACAAATTTTTACATAGATGTTTCACAATTTTCCTCTCATGGCCAGCTGCATCTTGTCCCACAGATGTCATGGTGGCATGAGGCAGCCCTAAGTGCCCTGGGGAGGCTGGCAAAGGAGAAGGGAAGAAACAAGGTCTGGATAAAGTAGGGACATTAGAAGTTAGAAAAGCACATCCAAATTAGGGCACTTTTTAAATGAGCCCCAAATGCTCCAAGAACTACTAGAACCCACATCAAAGAAAAGCCCAAAGCCATTTAATTTTTCATTCCTGCACCAAGGCCTGCAGTCAGATAGGTTTCACTCTGCCATGGGGTCTCTGTGTATGCCATGGGGTCTGTCTGGCAGGAGGCTGAGACAAATACCAAGTTTAACAACAGCACCAGAAACAGTGGTTTTGCTCAGTGCTGTACCTGTGCTGAAACACTGTTTCTCAGCAGAGCTAAGAGCCTGGACTGGGCAAAAAATTGAGTTGAACCACACTTTTCTAGAGGTGGCATATCCATGGCACTGTTTTCAACCACATCAATTTAACCAAGGTTTGGCTTTTTTTTCCCCAGCAAATTCAACTTCTCCTGCTACCCATTACCTTTCTCTTGGACTGCTTGTTCCTCTTTCCTTCAATAACCACTGCTGCCCACAGTCACCACTTTCAGTACCAATTTTCCTTCCTTCTGTGGACGGTGGAGTCTTTTAGTGTGATTACACTGGAGTCACAACCAAAACACTCATTAGTCACTGAAAAAGCTTTCAAGGCGTCAGTACTCTATTTTTTCCCACAAAGGCATTGTTTTTCTTCATGGCAACACTCAGAATATTTTTCCACACACTTAATACCATCATGACTAGTGCTCAGCTTCAGCATCTCTCCTACAGCACACCATTAATGTAGGCACGAGCTTGTTGATGCTTTTTCAGTTTCACTGTCTCTTCTGCACCTGGATAAACCAGACAAGTGTCATCATTCTCAGACTCTCAGAAGAGACCTCCCGGTTCGACTGCCCTGATTGTAGGTGCTAGTCCTGTTTTGTTGTTTACCGGTGCCAGGAGAAGAAACCTCTTTTGTCCCTGAGGACGGCCAGCTGTGGAGTCATAAGAAATTGAGGCAACCTGTGTTCAGAACAGCCTCACCATTGCTCAAATACCTCATAGGGCACTTGAAGGGCAGCCAGATCTCATGTGTAAACATATGTGATTACAATTCTGCCTCTCTCCCTATTGCTGTAGATAAACAGCACCACAGCACCACCAGTGCTGTGTCCCAGGACTCACAGTGTTGGAGCTGCAGTTTGTAAAGCACAGTGGGACCTCTCCTGTAAAACAAGCATGTATGCATTTATCACCACGAGTCAATAAAGGTCACTAAGAGTTAACTAGTTAGGCAACCAGACAATTAATTATGCAACTAATTAGGTCTGACCTAATTTCTGGAAAATAACCATCCAGGAATCCTTTGGTTTGTTTCCTCTCTCGGAATAATTCGTCAGCAAATACATTTATTTCCGTTCAGTGAAGAGAGTCCCATGCGAGTTGTAGCCCAAGTGGCTTCTGGTTACTTCTTTCATAATTAAAGACCCTTTGTCACTTTTTTCAAAAGGTGAGAAACACCACCAGTGCTGTGTCTGGCGTCCCCTTGCCAACCAGGCACAGATGGCTGATGCCTGAGGCTGCGAGAGCTGAGGCTGTTTGCATAATGCAGTCTCCACACTTCCCTCACTTTTGCAAAGCCCCAGTTAACACTTGCATGTAGACAACGGTGAACAAGGTAGGCAGAGAGCTCCAGAGGGACCTCAGGTGTCCAGGGTTCATGGGCATTATGGGGAGAACTCCTTTGAAGGCTGGGGATTTTAGCATCCCTTTAGTTTCGTAAAACTGTTTGAGGGAAGGTTTTACATGAGACAAGATGATGATGTGCCCTATTTTAATTAATAATTGCTGACACAAAGGCTGGTCCCCAGGAGTGCCCTTCTTACCCGCATGGTTTTCTTCCCCTCCCAAAAGACGAAAATAAAAAGGCTTTTGAAGGGTAAGCCTGGAGAAGCACTCATTGCTACTAAAGTGAGGAGATTTGCAAATAAGGGAGGGAGGGAGGGTAAGAGGGAGAGAGGGAGGGAGGGAGATGGATAAATGGATGGATGGACAGATGGATGGATGGATGGATGGATGGATGGATGGATGGATGGATGGATGGATGGATGGATGGATGGATAGATAGTATCCAGGAAAAAAGGTGCACTTAACAGGAGCTGTTGCTGTATTTCAGAAGCAGAATGATTTTCTAAGGCTGCAACCAGAAACCAGGTGGTATTGAAGCAAAATCTTCCGCGTCCTACGTTCTTCAGCCAGCAAAGAGAACATGGCTGTCTGAGGAGAGAGTCTTAGTGAGGCTTTCAAAGACTTTATACTTCTTTTTAATGTTGACAAACTCTGAGGAAAAAGTGTTGGGGAAGGAGGGAAGAGGATGACAAGGAGAATGAAATTTCTCTTACTTAAAATAAAACTGTACAAATAATTGGTGTGAGGGGAGTGAAAAGATTTGCACTGAGATGGCTCATAAAAAAAAAAAGTTTAATTTTTTAAGCTGGGCCTCCTAGAGCGAGCAAAGCTCTGCACAGAGACCAGTATTCATCCCTGTTCAGAGAACCAGCACAAGGACTATTTCCACAATAAATGACCTTTTAAAGTGGGGCTGACACCACGTGTAAGTTTTTTGCTGGCCCTCTGCACTGCAGCAAATTGCATGTTGAGGAGGGAGTGTTTGTCTTTTGCGTATGAAAAATGGCCCACTCCTGCCCTGTCGCCCCCAGCCACTCCTAACACACATTTGTTTATGTGCACTTTGGGCTCCAAGGCTCTGCATCACGGAATGGCACCAGAGCAACACGCTCTTTTAAAGTGAAATGCGTGGTGAAATTCTCCCCCAAAAGGCAGGTGACTCCTACCTATTGCCTGGGATCAGAACAGTCTTTTTTGAGCTGAAAAATCACAGAAAAGAGGCAGACAGGCTACGGGAGCACCTGAGCTCCTCTCTGTTCCAGCTGTATGAAGAAACCAAACAGAGGGAAAAAGCCTGGGCAAAGGGAAGGAGCGTTGGATTTGGGTGTCTCAGCTGTCAGCCTCTTCAAGCCAACACCCGTCCCTCTGCAAGAGGGAGGTTAAAGGGCTGGAAGATCATGACACCCCACCAAATCTTCTGTCTTGTGGGCTTGTCATTGCTTCTGACAGGGATTTGTATCTGTTCTTAGAAACAAACTAAATGAACTCCTCTGTTGAATTACAGCCAAATTCACACACAACACAAAAAATACCCCCACATTTCGTCACCAAACATCACTTTCACCATTACTGAATGCAATTCTCTCACTGCCTCATCACCTGTAGGCTTTATCTCTAGATTTCCTTACAGTTTTCTTGAAAAAAATCTTTTCCTAATCACGCCCTTCCTAGTGCCAGAAAGCCTGTCTGCAATAAACCACTCCTGCAATCCTCCCATGTCTGCTCAGGGTACTGATATCTCCACTAGTGGCAGAGTAAAATCTCTTTCTGCCTTGTGTCTGCACGGGACAGGCAGTCCAGGACCCCAGCCCTCCCTGCTTCCTGGGCAGTAATGTCAAAAATCAGCAATCACAGCAGGGTCTGCAGACTGACTCAAGCTTCTACTTCACCCCTCAGAGGTCACCAGAGCTGTGCAGCCTGGAAAACCCAAAAATGTATATGCAAGGCGTGCTCTCCCCAGAGAGCATGGTAGGTGCTGCAAAATGAGAGCAAGACCTCAGTGCTATCGCAGAATTGCTTTTGTTCACGCCTTGCATCAGAGCAACTAGAAGAGAAAAACGTGTGAAATAAGTGAGCACATATTGTCCCACCTGCTGTGTGGGCATTAATGCCAGACAGGTAGTGGGGACTGCGTGGAGGAGAGCAGGCAGCAGGCTGCAGGGTCCCTGCCCTCCCCTCTGTTTCACACAGGTCCTTTGTTCTAGTGCAGAATTTTTTTGTACAGGTGCGTATGATGAAAAAGGAAGCAGGATTGGAGCTTGGGAAATGAGCGTGTTGTGCTTTGCTAGAGCACTCTTCTTGCTCTTCGCTAAGAGCCAGGACACCAAAATAAGGTGGTGTTTGAACACCATTAACTACTCAAGGGCACGATGTACAGGGTCCACGAGAGCAAGCTGAGCTCGACAGCTACTCAGGGGCCCTGGCTTTGGGTGGGGGGAGAGTTTGCTCCCCAGGCAGCTCTACATATTCTTTGTGCATAGCATTTTAAAAGCTAAAGCACCCACTTGTGCAGAGCAGGAGAAAGCACACAGTCAGTCTGGTTGCAAGGAGCAGGAGACACTTGCAGCTCGGCTACAAATACAACTCCTTCTTGTCTCCTTCATTATTCACCAAGTTGCACCACATTTCTCTCCTGTAATCAATCCCCTCCTGTGTTTTCCTCCACCACCTCCCAAGGCATACATGTCCTCTTTCCCTCTTTTTTGAACCAAGTGCTTTATATTTCTGCCCTTTCCCTCCCTGTTACACTTGTTTGAACCAACCTGGATGTTTCACTTCTGACAGGAATATTCTGCGCTCCTCAAGGGTACAAGCCGCTGAGAGCGGAGACTAGAGAGGCTCAAGGCAGAAAGCCGGAGCTTGATCAAGAGACTGATGGGTGGGACAATTTTTTCTGAGAGCTTTAGAAGAAGAAGAGGAAGGATAAACCCTGGCCTAGCCCAAAGGATCTGTCCTGATTTGGGGTAGACTTTTGAAACCAAAGACTGAACCCTTCAGAAGGACCAGGTTTATGTACATTATGATGGAGAGGTAGAGATGCTAGCAGTTATGAAAACATTGTCATATTATTTACAGGACATTGGCTGGCATTTTCCAGCTAATAAGAGCAACAGTAAAGAAGGCTGCTGTGCTTTAAAAGCACTGCCAGATAAAAAAAAAGCACTGCTAAACAGCCTCCAGCCACAAAAGCAGGCTGGCTGGATGTATAAACCCCATACTCCGCAGGTGGCCCAGTCAAGCTCCTAGGATTGAGAAAGCAGAAATGCCAGTTGCTGGGAAATTAATGTGAACACACAATTTTCCCCTCTTCACATTCCTATCTCTTAGCACATTTTCTTTCTGCCTGGTGAGCCCTGTGAGCAGAGAGCAAGGGCACAGCATGGCAGATGGGGGCCTGGGGATAGGCTGTCCCCACCTGCTGGCTGTGGTGGGGCCAGAGGACAGGGCACGCTTGTGCAATGCACCTGAGCCCTCCCAGCACCGGGGCTTGGTGACCACCTGCTATTTTTGTACTTGGGAAGTTTCGCCATGGTTTCTTTTCCATCCCCTTAATGGGATTAACTCCCAGTTGCATAGAATACCGAGTCTCAACCCATCCATATTAATAATTCAGAAGCTTCCCTTTCCTCTTAAAGCAGAAAGCAGTTGCCCTGGATTTCTACAGGATCCAGTGTTTAGCACATGAATGGGATGACATTAGCTGCCCTGCTGCTCAATAGCTGTTTGCCCATCTAGACTCCACTCATGCATCTGCCAGGACTGGACTCCAGGCTTTCCAGGAGCAGTATTTCCTTCTCCTTTCTCATGCCTCAGCCTCGCCAAGTTTTTCTAGATAGCTCATTTAACCTTTTTTCTTCCCATGACTGAGGGAGAAGAAGCTGCTACACTCTTCCTCCAAACTTCTCTTAGACCGAAATTATTCCTCCTAGAGCTTTTTCTATTTTATTTCGAAGAAGGATGTGACGTTTTAGTGTAGCCTTATGAAAATGTGCACATGGTACTAAAAGAAAAAGCAGGCCTGGCTTGTTGCTTTGAGGTTAGAGACCAACAATCCTCACATTGCAACGCACACTCTATAAATTCGGTCAAGCTTCCATTGACCTCTGAGCCATTTTGGACAAATGGTATAAATTCTTCTGCGGAGACTTAAGGTCTTGACACATTCGAGATTGTTGCAAAGTAAAATGTAGTGAATTGTACAGTTGCTCAGGTCAGAGGTCTGTTTTGACCTCCAATTTACTTTTCTTTCTTTGAAAGTAAGGTTACATAGAGTTTCTGAGAGGTTTTTGTTTACTAACTAGTTGAATTGGTAAAAATATTGTGGATTAGCAAATCCCATGCTTTCCCACCCCGGGAAAATGTGCTCATTATATCAGAGAACTTCTGACCTTGCAAGGCTTTTAGGTGAGGCATTTAAAAAAACAAACCACCATCCCTTTTTCATAGTAATGCCCATGTGCTGGCTGCCATCAGGACACTGCTGGGCACCTCTTATTCTCCTCTGCTTCAGTGCTCAGGGATTCCAGCATTCCTGGCACACGTGCAGCAGCTGGAAATGCTCACTCACCGCCCTGCTTCCTGAACATCTTTGATCAGTTTCAGGCCATCACATCCCAGAGGAGTTTGTCATGATGGACTTTCACAGCAGTCACTTTGTGCTAGTGAAACAGTAAAAATACTAATAAATTCTGGGCTCGCTTTGTGCCAATACAATAGGCTTTTATGCCCAAGGCTCAGGCTCAGAGAAGGACATGAAAACCAAGGCTGAGCAGCAGGAGCTGACAGAAGTTTCTGAGTAACTGAAAACTTTTGAACAGCATAAAAATCAGACATTTTGCCTGTGGGAATACAGAAGAGCTTGCAGCCAGGAAAGCTGGCGTATAAATGATGGGCATGGCCCGTGGCAACATCAGGCTCCTGGGGCAATGCAGGCATAAACAAAGGAGGCACATAATCCCAAAGAGGTGGGTGAGCAGCACTCCAAAGGGCATGTCCAACCTGCTTGGAATCATCAGGGTGCTTGGGTAGCTCACCCTTGTGCTGATCTACGGAAAATGTGCCACTGATGCCAGTGAGAGTGTTTCAAGCTGCTGAACATCGAGGGAAATTTTTCCCATTGCCCAGAGAGACAGTGACATTTTCATTCCATGCCTCACGTACCTCAGGCTTGCAAGGTGGTGGAAAGGACTGCCTTTCATTCCTAGGAAATGTCTGAAATCTCCCACAGAGGGTACAAACTGGAGGGTACAGCAGCTCCCTCCTGCTGCAGCTTCTGGCTCAGGAGAGAGCCATGGAACCAGAGGTGAGGTGAACGAGCCATGTGGGACAGGTCCATCACAAGGATCCAATTCTACAATGCTCACTCCGCCTCATTCACCGTACGCCTCGCAGGGAAGATTTGCCCGGATCCGCCATCGCTCCCAGATGGCAAACAGCAGGCAAAGCAGCCGCTGGCACGACACTGTCTCCTGGCTGCTCCCCCCATCCAGGTCAGCCCTGTGCCAGGGAGTTTCCTGCTCGGCGCTGCTGTGCCTGGAAAATGAGTTACTCTGAGGCTGACACTGTGGTGTGCTCCCACACACAGCTGCAGAGTGAGCTATTTAACTGCACAGACATTATTGAGGCACAGACTGCAACGCCTGTTTACTTTCTGAAGTGAAAAAAGGAGCATTACATCATGCCTATACTGAGATACACTCCTTCCATAAGGACAACAGCACAAAGTTTATCTCAAAATGCGTGATTAAAATGCACGGGTGCTCACAGGTAGGGAAGGGAGAGGCTGGCTTCTTCCACCCTGACTTGTGACCTTGCCCTCGTTATTCCTCTGCTTCCCACTGGTGGCAGGCAATTGTTTGGAGTTAGGATAGGGTGTGCAAGGGAATTTTTGTGGTCCCACCCACAGAAAAGCAGCGAGGCACCCAGCATCTCCTGAGGGTCTGAGGAGAGAAAAGGACTCTGAGGGTCCCTGAAGTGCGCACTCCATTTTGGCATGGGAGGGTGAGAGAGAACTTCAGGGGATGCTCACATGGTTGGGCTTGACCCACGGCCGACCCTGTAAACCAGTCCTTGGAGGGACCTTAGCACAGGCAGGCGAATGAGAATTTAACCCCTCTGCAACCATTCTGCAGGTGCTCAGCACTTTGCTGCCTTCTGCAGTCAGGTGAAATGTGCACAGGGAAAAAAGAGCTGCAACAGGGCTGAGTCAGATCATTGACAACATGGCTGTAGTTTCTCCTGTGCTGTGTAGAAGACCCCCAAATTTCAATTCCACTGCCCCTGCTGTTGAAGCTGACAGGATGGATTTAATACCAGGTGAGAAGCTGGAGACAGTGCTGCACACATGAATGAACCCTTATAGGAGTCTGACAGAAGAGATTCGCTCACAGCAAAAAGGCAGATTTCATTTTGATGTATCTTTGGTCATGTACTGCTGCATATATGTCATTTTGTTGCTCTCTCTCCTCCCTCTCAAATAAATATTGCACCTAGAAGGAAATTCAGAAAAACAGATTATTTCCAGCCCTGTAGGAGATGCAGATTCACTTCAGGATTTCTCTCTCTGCACTGGTAAAGACTTACACCATGCTTTCAAGGACTTTTTTTAATGCATTTCTGGGTTTTTCCACTTGTGGGACAAAAGATTAATTGTATCAATAAAAAGACAATGTGCTCTGTGAGTCAATTCTGCTATACTGAGGTTACAACTCCTGTATAGAGGTCAGCTCTCTGAGGTCCCCAGTAACTCCTACAGAATGCTCCCCATGCTCAGGAGGAAGAAGATCCTCCGAGTTTCCTTGGGAAGACTGTGGAAATAAGTATTTTCCATATGTCCTTGGACAAGAGTTGATGCCCAGGTTGCAAATTTTGAATACAGGCGGCTTAAATGGGCTGCAGTGCTGGTGCCCCGCCTCAGTGTGTTTAATGGTATCAGATACTCTTTGGTGATTACACTTAGAAACTGGTCTTAAGTCTTCTTTCATTAGAAAACTTATTTTGATTTTTCTGCATTGCTACCTATACCACCATAATCTATTGATAAAATACCAAGAATATAGGTATCATATATTGGCCTAACATGTTCACACTTTATTTATTAATTATAGCGATGTAAGAGATGCTTTCTTTGAAAAATTTGAGAAAAGTCTGAAAATTAAAGCACCAGCGTCGAAACCCCCACAAAATGAAACTTGAAACACCACCATGTTCCTGGAGCTATTCCTGGAAAGTTTGTCATGTTTGTGTGAAATCCTGGGGAGGGAATGTATGCAAGCATTCTGCTCATCATGAACCCCAAACACCCACAACACTGCTAGATTCAATGTAATAATATATTCTGAAAGAAGAAACACTGCAAAGCAAACTAAACAACCCTTCAGTACATTTCAACACCCAGAAGGGAAAGGTGCCCGGGGAATGTTGTTTTTCCACCCAACACTCCAGACCCACAACAATGAACTACAAGGCTCCAAGAAATATGCACAGCCAGGTTGCCAGCAACAACAAAAAGTGACCACAGAATGCAGAAGTCTATGTCTGAGGAAGAAGGGTCCCTCTGTGGGATGGTTGCTCGCATTAAAGCTGTCGCTATGGTCTCCACAACTGTAGACAGAGGCTCTGCCCCAGAGAGCAGATTTCTTTCTTCTTAGAAGGGGTATTAGTGAACATACATGTCTGCTGAGGAATGAACTTGGGGGTTTGTGTAACAGGAAAATCAGAATATGAAATAGAATTCCTACAGTTTACTGCCTCTCTTGCTGCAGACTGGAGACTCATTCCAATGGCAGTGCCTGAATTGTATTAATTAGTAATTAGTAAAGTAACTAGTAAAGGAATATCTGCAACAGAAAGTGTGCTTTGTTCATATGCTCATAACATATGTGGTTTTATATTCCAGAGGATGGCTGGTCACTGGAACAGGCTCCCCAGGGCAGTGGTCACAGCAGCAAGCCTGACAGAAGTGTTTAG
Source organism: Rhagologus leucostigma (assembly GCA_013397725.1). Taxonomy (NCBI): domain Eukaryota; kingdom Metazoa; phylum Chordata; class Aves; order Passeriformes; genus Rhagologus; species Rhagologus leucostigma. Next base: position 1,949,186 of record VZTD01004439.1, read on the forward strand.
AAGTGTTCTAAACACTTCAAGAAGTGTTTGGACAACACTCTCAGGTACATGGTGTGACCCTTGGAGTGTCCTGTACAGGGCCAGGAGCTGGACTTGATGATCCAGATGGGTCCATTCCAACTCAGCATATTCTGTGATTCTGGAGTTCCTTAATATTTCCTTCCTTGTCACTGATCTTGTAACAGTACTGAAGTCTTGAAGAAAAAAGACATTCTACCTCACATCCCGTAAATATGATTTACCCTATGAACATACAGAGTGCCACCCTAAAAACACAATCAGAGTTAACCTTAAACCCAGGAAGGGACAAAATTGGGCAACTCATTACCTAAATCATGGTGTAAACCTGACTGAACCATCCAGTTCTCCATCAGGTATGCAAAGAGTGCTTTTCAGATTGCTGGCAGACTATATTCTTCTTAGGGCTAGCTCAAGGCTCCTCCGCCGTTCTGCTGCCTCAAGGATGAGGACAGAAATATCAAATGCAGACACAGAGCAGAATAGCAGTGAGAGCCCTCCAGATCCACCCAGCACTGTTCCCCCTGGCTAAACCAAGGCCGAGTGATTTTGAAAAAACTCTTTCTTCTTTATCATCTGCTCGATTGGAGGGTCATGGGCAAAAATAGGGTTTTTTAGAAATATTGCTACACATTACATTATTGTTTTTCTTCTAGAATCTGAAGTGACTGGCCTGTCTTTATTGGAACAGATGCCTTATGGCATTGAAATCGTGTATTAATTAATTGTCTCCCTGCAATTAATCAGTGTGTCCATTCCTATAGGCAGGTTGGAGAATTGTGGTTTACAGACCTGGGCAGCCTTCCACATTCAGCTCATTGCGGGTATGAAAAACACAAGGAAATAAATAATCTGGTACATAAAAAGCATCTAACAGGGACTGGCATGGAGTCTATTCTACCAGCTCCTGCATGTGAGCTCTGAAGAATGAAGGCCCAGAGTACCTGTCATGTGGATTTTATTAATGATCATGAAACAAATCAATGGAGATTCTGACACAAGAAATTTGTGCTGCTCTGGAGGTAGCTAAATTATTCCATTTGCAATTTATGCTGAAGATTTGCAGTCTCTAAGAGATCTCAAAGTAAGCCCTGCTGGAGCTAGAATCAGAAACCAGTTGAGTACCACATGACTTTTGGATATGATGGAAAATCTTTCTTGCTGCTGGGTAGAAGAGAGTTACTGAGTTTAAATATTTCAAGCTGCAGCCATAAGAAGGAAGAAATTCAGACATATTAGTCTTTGCTTCACAACACAGGGAGAGAGAGTGAGAAGGAAAGAAAAAAATAAGGAAAAAAACTATTGGAACTATTGCCAAATTGTGCTAAAAGGGTCCGTTACTGTTGTTAGCAGAGTCTGGCTCGGTGCAAAGAGAATGTTTTAAAAGTGTGAATATATTCAACACATCTGCATACGAGCCCCAGTTGTTTATGGTGGCTGCCCCCTGAGGACAGACACTTGCTGGAGCCAGGGCTGCATGAAGCTGCAAACCCTTCTTCCCAGAGGGAACACATCTCCTTGTCTCCAGCTGAGACGTTCTGCAGAGATGCTCTGCCAGCTCGGAGGCAAAGGCAGACACATTAATGATGTATTAGTGCACCAAAGACTGTTCTAGGATTCAAAGCTGCACTCCAGTGATGTAGTTTAACCACAGGAGGCTTGTGCTGAGTGTTGAGGTTACGCAAGGATTTTTCTTTCAGAAGTAATCTCACTCTCAGTTTGTTTTGCTTGGTTTCAGTGTTTTGTTGGATAACTTGGGAAATTGGGAATTTGTATTTTTTTCTCAGTTTTGTGATTGATCTGAAAACTTATAAGAAATTTGTTTCGAGTCAAATCAGAATATTTACATTTACCTGAAAAATGTCACAGGAAAAACTCTAGAAAACATATATATTCTGGAAGAGAAAAAAAAAGTCATATTTGACCAAAAACTCTTATGCTTTAGATATAGTTTTCTGTTGGATATAGTTTTCTGTTATATAATCAGGCCTTATATTTTAAACAAAATTTGCATTAAGTTTAAATGGAAAACATGTTTTGTGGAAATTTAAAGAAGTAATGTAAAGCATTGAAACAAATCCTTTTGTTTCGAAAACAAGTAATAAATTAAAACCAATTCTTCAAAAACCATGGGGTTTTTTCAGTAAATTAATCATCAGTGATCTTTTCTTTTCGTTTGCTCAGTTGGTTGCTAATTAGCAGCAGTGAGAAATTTCTGGTACCACAAAGAAGAAGAGGTCATAAAAATTGCTGTGATCACTGTTGTAAGCATTCAGCTCAAGTCACCAATAATTGTAATGATCTCAAGAAAAACCACAAGTTAGTCCTGCCTTACAGATGGAAAACATGGGGCACAGATCCTGAAATCACCTTGCTGTGGTCATGCAGGACCTCTAAAATTGATCAAGTAGCACAGCCCAGGAGGACTGGAGCTGTGGGGAGGAAAATCTGAAGAGGTCCATGATATTTGTGTTGGGTTCACGGCACTCACACAGATAGTCCCTGCTGTGTGTTTATTTCTAGTCTGGGCCCATAAAGCTGGACCCACATTCACAAGCAGAGTACGTCAGGTGCATGCTCTGAAAAGGCCATGTGGTCCAAAACTGCTCCACAGTGGGAACCAAAAGCAAAGTGAGGAGGGATGGTCAGGAAAATAATTTCAAAACACACTCCAGTTCTGCTTGAAGATGTTAATGCAGATACTTCATTGTGTGTCCTAAGAGAGCCCAGGTCTCTGAAATGCTAATTCTGGACTCACTTACATAATTTTCTCACTTCTAACTTGCAAGAGGTCTATTGTGAAATGATTTGAGTGTTTCAGCAGCACTAGCCAAAAAATGTAAGATTCAGAAGTAGTCACAATCTCAGTCAGTCAACAGTTACTGCTCATTGCCAGAAGAGGTGGCCTGTCCCAATTCTGTTTTTCAAACACAGTTTTCTTGGTGACATCACCATCATCATAATCATTTTTAAATAGGTTTGAGGTCACATACCAGGAAAATAATAATTGTTTAAAAACAATACTGATACAAAATCAAACAGCCATGAGTGAATCAAGAACAAGTTCAGATGGAAATCAGAAAACTGGTTCTGATTAATAAAAAAATAAAACTGAAATAGCCTATGTAGAAGATAGTGGGAACTGGGACCTCCCACTTTTAAAAAGAGGATGATATATTAATGGGATTGTATAAAGAAGGGGATTGCTGTATCAATCCTGAAACTTCCAAATTCTCAGTATCTGCAGAGCGGGGAGCAGATCGGATCTCACTTGTTAATAGTGCTTGTTCACACTCTATTCTGCACTTATGCATGCCTCAAACCTCTCAGAGTACTGGCACGGGGGCTGTGGGAGCATCTTTTGCTTTTTTCTTCCTCTTTATACAGACACAACATGGGTTCTGAAGTGCTGGTCTTTCTCCGCCTTCTTCCAAAGCACAAGAGCTTGTCCACAGGAGACAGTGCAGTGTGTGCTCAGTGATATTAAACCTCTTCAGGTGGCCATCTGTCATTTTTCCCCAATTCGTTCAGGGTTAAACTCATCACCTGGTTTGGACTCAAACCTGTTTTTCTACAGATCACTTTTCAACAATCATTGTTTCCTGGCTTACTGCTTTTAGTTTCTTTGCTTTCTGTCTTTTTCTGTTGCTTGGCATGGCCTTTTTCAGGGCGGTCTGGGAGTTTTCTCCAGCTAAAACCTCACTTTTGCAAGTCTTGGGACTCTGGAAATGCCCTCGGGTGTCCTGTGACACACTGCTTTTAGAAGTTTTGGTCTTTCACAATGTTTCTTCAGTTTATTTTGTAGCAGGCTAAGAAAGCAGTAAATATAAGAGCCAAAGGAATGCTGGGCTCTAAGGAATACTTAGAGTTTAGACCATGATTCCATGTCTGCAGTGAATGGAGATGAAACCCAAGATGGAAGTAGGACTGAACTCCAGCCAAAACCAGAGTCTGACAGCAGATTTGTGACACAGTGCAGGTTTTTCAATTTCTACTTACACCTATAGCTTGTTCTTTGAGTTCCACTGTGTGACACGTTTTCTCCTGAAAGATACAATCTGAAGGAGAAGCCCGTGAGGAGTACAGACCACGGCCGATGTTACAGGGTTATGGTACTAGGGAGAAGGAGACCATCTCTTCTTTACATTCCTCGTGCGTTTTGCCAGTGGTGGATAATGTCAAAGTAGCACTGAGCACTTGGTGCACATGCATTGTTCAAGATATGCACATTTCTGTGGTAACTATTACAAGGAGGAAGCGGGGATGGGTGAGACGTGCAATGTAAACAACATGGGGAGAAATTATCAGTATGTACACAATGATAATATTAGGCAGTAAAGGTGCTACCAAAACTGATTGATACGCCTTAATAATGCCTTTCCACTTTCCTAAGGGAGCCAGAAAAAAATGGAGCTGAGACTTTTCTGTGTTGGAGATGATATTTTGTAAGTTCATATTTCTTTTCAATCACTTTCTAGGAAAGGATTTTGCACCGAGAGTATAATCTTCTCTTAAAGAACTCTCCTAGTGTGCTTCCCTTTATGAACCGGCATTAGATGTTATTAAAATACATATTTATTTACATGGAATTGAAAACACTCTTGTTTCATTTGGCTTCTACAAGTATACGGTAATGGTAAATGTATCAGGTCGCTGCGCTCTTTGCATGAGATTATGTCCTTTTAGATTCTGCTCACAAATATAGGAAGAGATTAGAGCAAAATATACTTTAATACATAGCAAAATGGAAAGTGCTTCAAAATAAAATCATTCTTTTCCAACTACTTTTTTTTTTTTTAATGAGTTTTTCCTAAGGGTTTGATTTCATAAAAGTTAGATGGGTATTCTGCAGTTTTTGCCATCCAGAGACTTTTATTGCAGGGTTGGAGACTGTAAAGGTGGCTTGAGATCTCCAAGATGAGCTCTTGTGTTCATAAGAAAGAACCAGCTTCCCATAATGGCAAAGTTACGTCTGCACAGGATCATTAAAATCCTCGAGGAGAAAAAATACAGTGTGATTCTGTCGGTGTAAACATCAGCAATCCTAATGAATGCTTTGTCCAGAGAGCCCAACCCTTCACTGTATTTAACTGCCCTCAAACCCAAACGTGAGAGCAGATTCCCAGCTTTTTGCCAGCTGAGCTTACTCACCTCTTCAGACTGATGCCCCTGCTCATTTAAACCAGTGAAACACTCCTCATTTCTAAGATTTTAAGGCCAGGAAGGCAGTACTGACAGTGGTACCTGCTTGGCACAGAGAACCTCACCCAGCACCACCTGCAGCAAACTCACAGCTTTGTTGCCCTTGGGCTGAGGCCCCAGAAAGGTAACTAAGCATGGGTAGAAGTCTAAGTGGCACAGTGACCCCAGCATAAGATGGGTGATTATATCACTGCTTAAAAAGAAAAGAAAGCAAGCATGCTTTAATATATTTATGTCCATCCCGAGTAATAATTCTCCCATGTCCGTTCTTAGTTTTTCTTTCTGCTGCACTGCAGAGCTGGCTTTTACCAGCACCTTCTCCTCTAGCTAGGGTTGGTTCTATACAATGAACAGCTCGCCTCTCTGCCTTGGATAAATGACATACATCCTGGTAATAAAAACAACTTCAACCTCTCTTTTTAAAAAGGGGCCCACCATGATATCTCCAGACTACTAATGTTTCCATCAAGATGGCAAGGTCCAATTGTTTTTCAGAAATCAAAATGTACTGTGTTAACACCATTAAGATGAGCAAACTGATATTTCATAAACCTAAAGCAATACTTCTGCTATTAAGTTTCATTCATTACTTATGGATCCTCTTCTATTTTTACATGACGTCTCCTCCAGAGAGTTGCTAGATTAATTGGTCTGTAATTTGCTGGGTCATTCGATTTACCCTTTTAAATGGTGACATAATATTCGCTCTGGCATTCCTCAGCCCTCTTGCTCCAAGACTTGCTAGAAATCAGTACAAGCAGTTTATAAATCTCCTCAGGCAACACTTTCAATGCTTCTGGATACCAGCACTATAGTCCTGAGATTTTAAAATGTTCAACTTCAGTAGTTGCTGTTTAACATCCTCCCTAATTAAGAAGAGAAAGTCTTACCACACATGTTCTTAACGTGAAGCCATCATTCTCCTTTCTGGGCAAAGAACAAACAATTATTGAACAGTCCTGAGGCAAGGCTTTTGGGGAGAGGCAATATCTTTGTTAGACTAACAAATAGTTTTGATCACTACCTGAAAACTCTGCTTTACCTAAATCTTTAAGCTACCATGGTTCCAACAGCATCCTTATGATAAAGATTTCAGGTTTTTAGTATCAAGATAATTATTTTTATTAATAATAATCCTTCTCTATGACTCTCCATGTACCAGTGCTAAGGTTTCATCTGTTTCTCAGGCTGTTCAGCACTGTCTTTAGCCACTTTTATCAATATTCGTAATTTTATGTTAAATTTAAGAGCCCCACGTTCCAATTTCCTATCGGGGAATGTTTATGAATGTGTATACACTTATTTGGCTTCACACACAATCACTGCCCTTCCTTCTAATCAGCAGGAGGTTGTGGCCTGTTTTTCCCCCACTGCTGAATTGCAGAGGCTTGAAATTTAATAAACCTTTCCTGAAGAGTTTTCTATTACTGTGTGTACTCTAGTGTTTCAATTTTTCTCATTATGACTTTGTCTTTTGAGAATTATCCCTTTTTAAAGCAGAGAGGAAGCAAGAGAGGAAATTGCTGGATATGTCTGCCTTCCAGTTAGGATCAGCAAATGCAGCTGGGGTTTTCTTAATGATATTTAAAATATTTTTGGGGTTTTTCTTCCTTAGAAAACCGCCTGTCATATTTAGAAACTCTAAGGTTATGGTGTGAATGGAAGAATGTACATGTGCTTTAAAATCTTACCTCCTTTGCTTATTCCCTCGGCTTAATTCACTTAGGTTATAAGGGGATGGTGGCCTCTTGGTGACCTGCAAAGGTCTTCAGTGTTTCTCCTCCATTCAGCCACCTCCTCCCAGCCCTTCTGTATCTATCCTGTGACCATCAACACGTAAGAACTCTTAGCCTTTTAGAAATGGATCGCTCTGGATCACAAATGGCATCTTTGATGCCGAGGGCTGCTTCCAGCCTACCACAAGCACCCAAAACACACACCTCTGCTGCAAAATTCCATGTTTCTACAGAGGTTATGGCCAGTGTTTGGGCACTCCAGATATTTTGGGCTTCCAACCAGCTGTCAGTACTCCTGATGGCATCCAATTCCTTCCCATGTGTAATTCCTCTTATTTATTGCCCAAGCTCTTTGTGTTGGTAGAAAGGCTGCTACAGATCTACTTTTCTTTAAATGCCTCAGTGCTCTCGTTCTTTACATTGCTGTGACCTTGAGTTTAAGTAACACGACCAGAGCGAATGTGCCGTGTTAGTGTTTCTTAATTCCCTCTCATTCGTACGCTGCTTTAAAATCTTTGGGGTAACTCTGGTCAGGCATCTCCCCAGAAGACGGACAGCTGTCTCAGACCCAAGACACATATCTTCCTGCCCCTCCTCTGGTGTGCTGCCACCCACAGCTCTGCAGTGCCAACACACACAGGGATGAAAATCTCCCTTTCTCACTTAGAAGGCAGTTAAAATTAATGGTGTAGGGAATCATGCCCAAACTCCTTCTTAAATATACTTCCTCCTGTATCTTCATGCCTCCAATATGCATTTCATGATGCTTAAGCCCAGCTGTTCCCTCCTCCTCCCAAGTACATTCACTGCAGAAATCTTCTGGATGCCCATATAGCACAGTGAAATGTACCTATTACACTGAAATTATTAACAGTGCTGGTTTTGCTGACGACTGTTTGTGCAATTCACTGCTGTAGCACATAAGAAGTGCCTCCAGCCCCATTAATCACATCATTTCCCTAGGATGTTAGGCATTATGACCACCAGGATATGACCTGCTTCTCTTCTAGTATCTGCAGGTTATGGGCAAGCCACCTTATCACGAAGCAAACTCACAGCATCAAGAGGGGCCTGAAAGACTAAATATGCATTCTGTATTACATGAAACCAACACGGAGAGCTCTACCCTCCCCCAAGCACTGTTCCTCCTGGTCTCACTGCTGTTATAAATAAACTGCATGCTGGTTATTCTGCCTTCACAAACTGGTGTTCCTCAGGCGGCTCTTCGCAGCCTTGGGATGAGCTGCGGAGATAAGCTCCGGGTGTGCAGCCCTCGGGGATGTACTGTTGTCAGCTTTTCTCTCTCTTTTTCTGCAGGGGAGAGGAAATTTGGCAAGTCCATCTAGTCCTGATAACAAAGCCATTATGGGAAATCGAGCGAGAGTGGTGCCAGTTGCTGTGTTTGTGTCTCTCTCTGTTCCCTCGGTGCTTATGAACCTATTTAAATTCTTTCTTGTGTCCACAGACCAAGTGTGGCACACAGCACCCTTGCAAAAACCAACCTCCTCGTGTTCACATGGTAAAACATGAACAAGGCAGTGCAGAATATTGGCTGGGCTAGAGAGCCTGGCTCACTGACTGAGGCATCTTGCATGTTTTAGCAAAGCCACCTACAAAAAGTATTTGTGTTTTAAGGCAGCAGCAGGACAAACACTCCCATGGCTCTCTACAGTAAGCAAACATTATCTTCAGCAGGACAGATCTGCAGATAATCAGTTCAGTGTGAATTCTTAGTACAACACGGTGGCCCTGGACAAATGCAGTCATTAGGTGCATCATTAAAGAGTACTGATAGAAGCAGGGAGCTTAGATTTTCTCTGCATATGAGACTTACCCATCTGTGATGGAAATGCAGCATCTGTCACTCAAAAAAACTCTGAAAAGTTAGAAAAGATTCCAAGAAATTTCCTGAGAATTATTGGGGGATTTGAAAGGATGCTTATGAAGAACCAACTCCAGGGGCTCCACCTATTTATCCCATCAGGTCTGAGTGGTTACTTGGATAGGCTCTAAAAATTCCTGTCTAGCAGTCAAATGCATCAAATACCAAATAGCTAGAACCTGAAAAAAAGCTAGAAAAAATTGTTCCCAAAATCCAGCACAATTTTTAAACAATATTTGTATTTAATCACTGGATCAATTTCCCAAGGGTAAATTTGATTCGCCACCACAGCAAAATGTTGCATTAAAGGAGGAGGGGTTGGCTTGGATTAACTAAGTATTGAAATAAGAATTAACTTAGGGCAGTCTTGTGGCCTTGATGGTTGCTTTGGGCTTTCCAATGTGCAGAACTTCTGTTCTGACCTGCAGCAGAGGTGGAGAGATGTCCTGCCTTCTGCCACTCAGCCCTCCTGCCACAGCCAGCGCAGATCCCTCCATGGGAAATCTCAGCAGGCACAGAAAGAGACCACAGCCACAGCAGCCCCTTCTCCTGCCACTGCAGGCAGGGGAGCCCCTGCAGATCAGATATGAGTATATTCATGCCCTCACTCCCTTTTATTTCTTTCCCTTCTATACATGGTGCTCTGACACTTCTGAACTTACACCCCCATGGGGCTCAGCTCCTTCTACACCTACCACACACTGGCACATTTTTTCTTGAAGTGGGTAATACAGATATTTTGTCACTCAGCACCCCTGCCTATAGCAACAGGCTCAGGTTTACGGCTTCAGTGAGAAAACCAAACATTAAAAGGCAAATAACAAAATTGCCTTTTCATTCCGGCGTGACTATTCCTGGGGTGACAGGTGGCACAAACACTCAGATGTCCTCCCTCTCCTGTTTGCCTGCCTGGGTAGGGCAGAGTCCTCCCTCTTTAGGGTCCTGTTTACACACACACTCAGGAAGGTCAAAGCAAACCTACTGCAGGCAGGAGACGATGCACATAATTCAAAGCACATTCAATCTGCAGGAAGATGCTAAGGTAGCTTCAGGATCCTAACACATTGGCTCTGCAAGATTTAGCTGGCGTGACAGAGGACACTGCCTTTTCCACCTGCCTGTCCTCTCTGTTTATTCCCAGCACCGAAGCAAAAATGCAGGTGATGGGGAAGTTCTAATTCCTGGTGCCACAGTTCATTGCCTCGAGAGTTAATCCAAACTGCAATTGATTGTGTAAGCAATTAATAAGACAGAGTGATAACTGCAGCAATCACTGCAGAGAGGATGAAGGCAGGCCAAGTTATGACCCTGCTGGAAGAAGTCTCCAGCTAGAGGAGGGAGCAGCCTGATAATCGGTTAAATCTTCCCCACATGAATCACTGGAGTTTGTGCAGCAGAGTCTTTAATTCACTATAATTTAATTCTCCGAGGCATAAACCACAGAGATCTACAGCCACTTAAAACTCCTGAGTGAGAGCACCCAGGCATGCTATGAATTTTCCCGTGTCTTCACACCTCCAGTCCAATTTCTACCTCTCACACAGATGTGGACCTAGAGCCATATAACAGCTTTGCAGGCTCAGTTTCATGCAAACTCCCAAGGAGAGGTCTGACCACAAAATATCTCATCACTTTTACCAGAAATGGGGCTTTTTAAAACCTGCACATGTGACTCCTGCCCTGCTTAGCTGATTACATCTTTTACCAGTCCTGCTGCGAGAGGTGCATTTTACCCTGTTTCTGTGATTAGGTGGGAAGTGTTTACCTTTCTCATTTGGACTTGATATTGTCTTCTGCACAGATTTTTTACTTGATGTAGGTATACAGCAGAGTTCCAGCTGATATAAAATTACAAATTTTGAATGCATATGTTCTTAAAAATTGAGTATCTTTAATAAGGTATGGATCATCAGCACTTCTGCTGGATCATCAGCACTTCTTCTGTTTCTCCATATCACTAAAAACTCCCGTGAGGACTAAGGCAGCAATGTTTGGAACTGTATTTTATTCATTATGTGTAGTGTATGTAAGAATTGTTATTTTAGATGCGTGTTGCTGAATACATACCTAAACCTAGCTGGGTTTTAAGAATAACGTCTTTTGATTTGTCCTTTATTCAAAGTCAGTTAACATTTATATTTTTATAGAAAGCTAAAGATAGGCTTAAGATGAATAAATTGTTCATATTTAAAACTATAACTTGCAAAATTATCCTTATCTTGTCACAGAAAGTTGCTTCTTCTAAACTGCAAGGGTTGTGCTTCCCTGTACACTCCTTTATAGGGAAATATAGAGATGGTGAGGAAATGTTTAACTCCAGTAGAATTTCATCAGTCTTATGAAAGTTACTATGCTTTTATGTTTACTTCAGAAATTTGGATTGGATATTAGGCTGTTTATTTTTAGGAAAAGTTTTTTCTTCATACATCAACAGGATATCACTCTGAGCTTGTAGAAATTACCACAATGCAAAAGTGGCTGATCTGTACCAGTGAGGAATTTACAGTCATATATGTAAATCCTGCATTAATGCAATGAGTAATTGTGGCTGCTCTTATCTGATCCTTTATAGAAGAGAAAATGTTGAAACTAAACCTGGAATATCCCGTTAGAAATGTCAGCTGCAATTGAAAGGCAATCAGTAAACCAGGTTAATCAACTATTTCCAAATTCCCTCGACCGGCACCTTTCCTCTGAAAATTTAGTGTTGGCCTACAAGAAGAGGAAAAATAAATTGCCACAGCAGCTGATGAACCTCAGACACTGCAGAAGAGCTTTGGTGGCACATCAGCTTCCACCTCTGCCACAGTGAACCTGCAACACAGATGCCCAGGCAGTGCTTGAGGGCAGATCTGTACCACACCAGCACTTCTGCAGCATTCACCCCTGCGCCTGCTTTTGCCCCTTGTCTCTCTACAGCTGAGGACCCCCAGCCTCACATTTTCTGCAGGGTGGGAGCAGGGCTACAGCAGTTACTAAGGACAAGCTCAGCACTGTAGGCTCACCCTTCCTCGCAGTTATCTGGTCCTGCTGTTTAATAAGCCTTCAGAGCCCAAGAAACAAACCTCTCTGGAAACAAAGACTTAGATTTTGTCCTGATTTCACTGCAGCTCCCTGCTGACAGATACTGTGAACAAGCTCTTACAACTTGTCTCCCTTTTCTGATTAAAAGCATTATCTTTATGTGAGGCTAGTATTTAAGGCATCAGATTGGAGCCCAGCCACAGCTAAGTGACAGTGCTTGCTAGATAAGTACCCTGAAAGTTTTGCAGAGGGTTTTCTCTCTTCAAACAAACTGTAATGATACCATAAATAAAGAGCACCACACGGGAGGACTCAAATTGGATTCCAGCCTTAGCTGGGTGATAAAAGGGTAGCACCTTTAACTAGGATTCGAAAAACCTTTCTGTAAGAGGTCCCCCAGAAATGAAATCAAATACACACGCACAATTAAAAGAGAGAGAGAAAAGCAGAAGGCTGTGCAAGGACAGTCAGTTGTCTTAGGGAGAGTGGAGATAACAAGAGAATATGTAAAATACCCAGTTGTAAGAAAATACACGTGAGCAAATCAATCACTTTAAACCATAATCCTCAAGTAAATGCTAGTCTTTTTCTTACTTCTGAAAATAGAAACAGGTCTTTAACCGTGTCAGAGGAGTAGATTATAACCACCAGGAACCCACAGAAACTTGACTATCAACATTAAAACTCTCCTCTCTACAAGAAACAGAACAATTTTATCTTTCCAAACATAAATAGGGAATGGCATAGGAGAAATCATAGTCTGCCTGAGGGAAATATTTTTTCTGGGTGGGATGATAATAGTTTTTTCAGCCTATATCACACAATTAATCGCTTCTCTTCTTTCATTAATTATTTTCTATCTCTGGCTTTACACTGAACTAGACCTCATGAACAAAGGTGATCTAACAAAAATTGATACACTTTACACTAGTAAAATCAAACATTTGAACTGTTGTGTGGGAGAGGAGAAGCAGATCTGTGGAAAAGAGGGCTTCTCTCCCATACATCCATATAAATGAATGATTTTACTGATGTAAAGAGAGGTCTACCACTGTTAAGCCTTGTCAATGAGATCAGAGACAGGGCCCTGCTGTCTGCTCCTTAAAGTATATTATTTTTTGTTAGATCACCTTTGCTCATAACATGGCCATTGAGAATTTAATGTTCTTACATATTTCACTGTCAGACTTTATTGCACGTTCACGAAGGAAAGTAATTTCATCAAGTGATAGGCTATGAATGATACTAAATATAGATTTATTGGAAATTCTGGTGGAAGGTAAGTGAATTCTTTCTGCCAGCTGGAATAGAGAGCTACAGCTAAGCTATTTTCTTACCTGTCTGTCATTCTCAGTGTAAAGAAAATGATGAGTGCTAGTTCTAAAATCTGATTATCACAGCCATGCCTATAAGCCTATTTTTCAGTACCCAGTGTTTGCCTTACTTCTGGAAGAAAAGCAGTTTTAGTCTGTAGACTAAACATTTGGTCAAAATTTACTGATTACAGAAAATTGCTGGGGGAAAAGAAAAAAATTCCCTTTGCAATGCAGCCCAGTTTCTACATCTATACAGAATATAGCAATGTATTTGTTAAGATTTGTTAAGATAGTAACATGGTTTTAAAATGTTGGTAACATGAGAGGATGACCAAGGCTCTGAACTACCAGTGTGTGGTTGTCTCTTTTGCAGAAAGTTCAGCATTCACTGAAGATTGCTTTGGGCAGCGTTTAAAATGAAGACAGAATTGACTTTAGTAGGTTAGAACCAAAATTTGATAAATTTAATGTTTTCCTTCTAATACACCATAGGCTTCTTTTAAAATAACCTCCAGAATATTTTATTTCCTAATTTTTCTGCTGCTGTTTTCTTTTTACATGCCGTGGTCCACCAACTGACGCCTCATGTGTTTGCATCCCTGCCCTGCAGGTTCACTCTCCATGGGCTAGTCTTAAAACAAGACACAGTTCCATACACCGCGCTGTAACCAGTAACACATCTGTGATTCCCAGAGCCGGGAGAAGACAACGTGAACAAAGACACCAAGTGTTTCCAAGTGCTCTCCCTTTTCTATCATTTCTTCATGGCCAGGCAGAAACATCCCTCTGATCTGAAAAGAGCTGCGAGACTCAGCCATCCATGTGAAACTTTGCCTGGATGTGGCTGAAAATACTTGTGCAAACCCTCAGGAGGTCAGAACCTGACTTGAGAGTCCCTTTCTGCCTCTGAAGAACAAATATCATAGTTCACCAAGAGTCTGGGTTCCCTCCAGTGCCTGAGTGATGTGGACAGGGTTGCCTTGCTCACTGGCAGGCAGCCTTGGGGCTGGCCTTGCTGGGCCAACCAGGGGGCTCTTCAGCTCATTGCCTCTGACAGTGACCAGGAGCAAAGGCTTCCAGGAGAACACAGAAACTGAGAGAAACAGACAGCACTGCTTTCCAGTCCCCAGGGATGCCTCAGGGAGAGATCTCTGAGCTGCCTCCCTCCTGGTCACTCTGCCTGCCCATCTCCATCCCACCAGAGCAGCTCGTGGACTGACCAGCAAACAGAGGATCCCAGGCTCTTTTTTATACCCCTTTATCTTCTAATAGATTTGCTCGAGACCATCACGTGCAGAGGGAGAGGAAGCTGATTGCTAATGTCCATTGCTGCTCTGTGGAGGAGAAAGCAAAGAATCAGGAGGGAACAGATGTGCAGTGGTAAAGAGTAGGTGACCCAGAACTAAGCTACAGGGGACAAGGGTAGTGAAATAGTGTGTGCGATAATCAGAGAAGAACTGTGAAATTAGGGGGAAAAAAAAAAAAGAAAAACAAGAAGAGTGAAAGAAAATAGCGAAGAACAAGATCATGAGGTGACATTGCTTAATCCAAAGCCGAATGCTCCAGCCAGCTGAAGAAGAAAGAGTGACCTCACTTTCAGCAATACCCCACTCACAGATTTTGATCTGTAAGTTGATCATCCACTATTTTATTGATAATTAGTCAGATCAAGACTATGAAACTGAGGGTATAAAGTGATACATATATATCCTAATTTTAGAGCATTTTAAAGGAATTGGGATATGTTTCTTTGTGTCCCCTACCTTGCACCTCAGTTATGCAGAGCCCTTGCACACAAATAGGTTTGAGAAAGGAACTTGCTACTTTTAACATGAAGAAAAGGAGGTTTTGGCCTACTATTTTGGGTATTACTGATGACATTCATTATCAAGTCCACTGTCCCGCCATTCTCATTTTCTGCTATTATCTAGTTTGAAAAACCTATAAAGTAGGATTTATTTCATTTAACTTCTAAGAGCTAGAATAATTATGGTTTTTATTTCATTCTATTTTCATGAACAGTCAGGAATATACCTGACTGCATCTACCTCAGATTTCATCACTTGAGTTAATTAACTTAATATGAACTAAGTTACCACATTGGTAAAGGGCTGGATGTAGACTCCAAATATCCTTCCCAGACCAGTAAAGCTGGTGGTTTATCCTAAGGCTCTGTCTTGGGCACCAGATGTGCCCACCCCAGCACTCCATTTAAAGAAGGAGCTCTACCACCATCATAGCTGGCTCCAGGGACCCTTTGATGGCTGAATGCCACCTGCTCATTTCCTTCCACTCCATCAATTTTACCTTTATCATCAGATACTCTCTTTCCATGGGGATGGTAAACCTATCCCCAAGTCAGCATCTTTATTTGAAACACAGCCAGAATTGTGAGATCTCCAGAAGCTCAGAATTCCTAACACAGCTCCCCAAATAAGCCTGACTGGTACCGCTACAGGAAAACACCAGTTACAAGAGAGAGGCAAAGATGCATTAAGCAAGTTAAGAGGAACAACTTCTTCTGTTTAAAAGTCAGTATTCAAAGTACTCAGGTGCTAATTTAGTTTACCTGGGGCCTGTACAAGAAAGGGTTTGAGCTCCACCTGGAGACATTAGAGCACAGCTGAAAGGAGTGACAGGTTGACAGAGCACCACACTGTCCTTCTAATACCGACCCAAGGATCAGGCAGTCAGATCTCACCTTTTCCATCTGTCACCGTGACAGCCCAGTCATCCTCAGAGGCTTCCTTGAACTCTCACACTTCCCACACAATGGGGTCAAATAACAATTACTTCAGTTAATGGCACCTACAACACACCTGATGACAGCACCATTTCCAACAGCACCCAGTGAAGAGATACGTTCCGTGGAGAGATAAAGATAGAGCCTCTCATAAACCAAATAAATTGCATAACGAAAGAGTGTCTAGCTGCCAGATTTCACATCAACTGAGTAGCCTGGGGGGACACGCAGTAGCCACCAAATCTGACCTACACCCAGTCAGTGTCAGCTCACATCAGAGAGCTGGCAGGAGCCTGGGAAAGAAAAACAAAGGTTGCTGTTGCCTGACTCTGTCAAAAGGGGGCTTATTACAGAATTTTATCTGGGGGAGATGTGATCTGAGAAGAACAGAAAATGCTTAGAAGTATTTTCAAAGAGAAAGTGGCAAATTCTTGCAGGGAGGGACTAGGGAAGGGGAAGCAAATATGGGATGAGCACAAGGAGAAAATTGAATGTGTGACACGTTGAAAAATTCAGAGTGCTCACATAAAGAACAGAGGGGCACATAAGGGTGAGAAGAGCTTAAAAATTACGTAAGGGTAGGGAGCCAAACACGATAGGAGGAATAACAGCATAGAAACTTTCATGCTCTACTTTCCTCTAACTAACAAACAAACAAAAGGATGGGGGTTTCTTGTAAGATCTTGGACCTAAGTGTCCTTGAATCCCAGGAGGTTTCTGTTCTCCCTTGTGAGCTGGACTTGGGAAAGCACATCCACGTGACATTATACTCATGTCCTGCATGTGCTGTGCATGGTGTGTCCCCGCCCTCGGAGGGCCCCTGAGCCCCATCCTTGCAGCCCCATAGACTTAGATCTGGAAAAACCTTTCTTATGTGTGCCACACTGAGTTGCACACTGAAACCATGTTTCTAATTAGAGACTTAATTACCCAGAATTCACCCTAGTTATGCCACATCCCTGTCAGGAAGGAAAAGAGAGCACTGCTTTCAGCATCAGCTGAACTCCCCAGCCGGGGATCAGCTCTTGGGCTCAGGGCAGGAGGCAGAGGAAGGGCCTGCAAAAGGCAGGCAGGGAGGGACCTGCATCAAGTATTCAAAGAGTTATCACCACCTCCATAGAGTAAAACAGGCAGTACTTTTCAAATGGAGAAACTGGTTTGTGCGAGATTTTGGCACATGTTTCACTCCCAGGAGAGTATAAACAGATGAGGGTGGAGAACACTCGAAAGTTACACGGACCTTTCACCCTTGCCGTAACATGAACTGAAAATGTGGATGGTAATTACAGCTCCCTGTATAATCCTAACTCTTACAAATAATGATTTCATTCCCACCAGAGAGAAGGAGGGATTGATTTGCAAAGTGAAGAGCTAAGGTTGGCTGATGGAACTTTTCAGTGCAGTAAAAGACACGTCTTGGAAATCAGAAATTGGTAAATGAATGTAAATCCACATAAAACCTTAATTCCACTCTGTCGGAATGATTCCTTGATCACTTTACTATGACTCTGCTTTTGAACTGAACCTATCATGAGCCAACATCCCCAGACCCATAGGCTACCAGTTTCTGCACAGACAGAGCAGCACAGCTGCTGGATGTAGAGCACTCTGTCCCTCCGACAGCCCCGCAGCCTTTTGCATGCAAGGCCACTGACGCTGCACTTTCCTCGCTCTAATCACTCCAGTGGCCCCTGATCCCTCCTCACTGAACTGCTGGCACTTCCTTGGCCGAAAAAGTGCTGTGCCTTTCTATTTCCACAGCTGTGGTGAAATTGGAAAAGGCACACTGGTTCTTTCCAGGGACCAACCAACGTCCTTACTGGCACAGTGGTCAGGCAGTGGCTTTCCCAGATCATCTCGAATGGAGCTGCTCCAAAGTGCCTCCTCACTATGCAACGCCACCGCCTGCAAATGCAGCTGGTGTGCTTGCCACTGCCAGGTTCAGGGAGGCCAGCTCACATTTGCATGTCTATGCTTTGCTACTGAGTCTGCAGGAACGTGGTATTTATAGGTACAGACCACCTTCTGGGAGGACCCAAGCTCACTGAGATATTGGGCAGAGTCAGCTAAGTTTCTTATTTGATCTAATTTGAACCTCGCTGTAAAAGAGTGCAGCAAAAAGTTTTATTCACATATTAAGCTGTGTGAGTTTGCAGGCTTTTCAGGACCTAATATACAGAGGAAAAGAAGGAGAGGAGGGAAGAGCAAGATAAATTATAATGAAGTCTGAAATGCAGTTAGATATTTCATACACAAAGGAGGTGGTTGTGCTGGACTACTCTTCTGGGCACGGTCTTTTCCTGACGCAGCACATGCAGTCCTGACCTGGAGAGAAAGTTGAGATTTATATTATTTCCTAATTAAATTAGGAAGAAGAGTTTAAATGCAATTTACATTTGTATTGCAGAAGAAGGGGCTGGAGGCACGTTTCAATTTGAGAGGCAGATGAGCCCGGGTTGGGAATTGCTGCTCTTGGGGCATGCCCGGTGTGTAACGCACCAGGAGTTGTCACCCAGGCCGAGGGTGTCACTGTGCTGCCACAAGGCAAGCAATTTATTTGGTCATTGAATATCCTGCTGTCCCAAGCATCATCCGTGGTGCAGGATGGTACTGGTGGTAATTTTTGCATTAGAAGCACATCGCCAGTTTCCTGAGGGTATAGAGGGGAATTAAAGCCAAGTGCCTCCATCCTGAGCGTTTGTGAATAAAGACTCCTCTTTCCCTATAAAACCTTTAAAAAGCATTTCTACCCCCAGGACTGCCCCCTTCCCTCTTCATAAGCACTGTATGCTGTTTTATGTTGTGACTCACAGCACTGGGTTCTGTCTGTCAGGTCATGTTAAGTTAAAGGAGTGGCCTGCAGCAGAGACTCAGAGCGATTCCCAATAAATTGTCAGCAGACTGGAAAGCAATAGTTGCCCATAATTTGAATTTCATGCCAACTCGTCACAGAAATCCTGTGTGACAGTTTGATGTGCCCAAGAGCTTGCTCAAATAGATGCCTGCATCCTCAGAAATTCTGTATTAGCTGCATCATGTTGCCCACACGGCTTGCTGGACACTCGTTGCACAGATTAACATTGCTCTCCCAGCATCACGAATGTTTAAAATGAAAGCCTAGTCAGTAGTTTAGAGGGCCCAGCTCCTAATTGGAACAGCTGTGTAGAAGAGCAAAGCTGGAACTGAGCTTTAACTTGGCAACAGGAAAAAACAAATTGAGATGGTTTTGTCCTGGCTCAAACGAGGCGTACACGCGCCATCCCTCTGGGCTGCCACTCTGGTTTGGGCTCTGGTGTTGCCCAGGAGAGCTTCTTCTGGCTTCTGCAGAAGGCAAATACTTCTGCAGCATCTGCTCCAAGTCTGAAGGAGCTCTATCCAAACCAGGTCATATCAAAATTCCACCACTCAGACAGGAGAAGGAATGAAGGCAATACAGGACTGTGTCACCTGCTGGGGGAAAACACCGAGGTCATTGCAAGCAGCCAAGGTCTCTACACCCAGGGGTCTGTTACCAGGGAGTTTCTTGTGGGTAACACCACCTAGGTGAGTTTTTATAAGAGATTTAAAGGAAGAGAAGGAGGGGGTTTATGACTTTTTTACAGGAAGTGTATTCAAGACTGAAAGACAGCATGGGAGAAGACAGGGAAGCATTTGCAGCTCCAATAAGGCAAAAGTATTGGAGGCTGCTGCCACGGGCAGGAGAGGCAGGAGTGACATCTTAATGAGAGATTATACTTAAGGGTAAGATCTGTCATTCACTGAAGTGAGGACACATAACAAGTATATTTACTGCTTGACAGCAAAGGGAGAGCTGTGGAGAAGGACAGAATGAAATACATAGCCTGAGGGACTGGTTAAGAAATTCTCTCTGCCACAGCATCAGGTACTGATACCTGCAAGACGTAAATAAAGGGCAGTGCTTGCCCATTTTGCATACTTTACATGGATGAGAATGAAACCGAGGCTCTTACACTCGGAAAAATCCCTGATGAATTCTATCCTTCTCACATCATTTCACAGGACAGCTAGAACACCTCCAGGACACTCTGGTTTGTTCTCCAGACTTTTAGGGTTATATCTGCTCAAGCTTTTAATTCCAGCATGAGCAAATTGTCCAGGTTTCATTCGCTGCAAAGGAGCTACCAGTGGCTCATTCCAGCCAACTTTTATTTGATTTTAACCACCACTTTAACATTGAGGTTTTCACTGCAGCCTGAACTCCTTTTTTGGCCACCAGTTGATCAGCTATTTGAGGGAGAAAGCCAATCTCAAAACCACCAAGAACCTCTGATCAAAACGCTCAGAGATCCTTCAAGCTTTGTACAACACGACCATAAATTCAATTCACAAGCCAAGTTAAACGATGACGAACTGCTTAACCTCAGCTGGCACTTTTCCTGAAGTCTTACTTACAGAAAAATCCAGCAACCTTGTAAACAGATCTGAGACTGGGCTTCCAGTCCACAAATACAGAACTACCGTTATTGCTGGGATGATTTCTTCTACAACTAATTGTTCTTTAAAAATGAGACATCACGTGCACCTAAATGTGAGAGCGCATCTGAGATAAATGGCAATCTCTGATCTCTCCTGCTGACACAAGGCAGAAAGAATGTGCCAGCTCTTTGGTCAGGATAATAAGCAGAGGGCAAGTGGCAACTCCCCATTTTTCCAGGGAATGCAGAAGGTGTTTTTCTCTCACATTGCCAACTAACACATTGAATCTGTTCATGATGCCTTGCAGAAGGCAGGTGGTACCTGCTCAGGGCGCCAAGGAACAGGTAAGTGGCATCTGCTCATCGTGCTACCCAACTGTGAGTCCATTAACATTAGGGTGGATGTTTAAAATGCTTTAAAATGTTGAAATTAGCAGTCAATTATATATCAAAAAAGAAAAAAAAGAAAAAGGATTTTATCCTACTTTTATCCCGTTTTTACACCTGATTGTTTATCTCTGACAGTTTGGAGACCATCTCACTGACATCCCTCAGCTTACTGCAGATTACTGTCAAAATCAAACTCCTTTAGGGGCACCTCCTGCAAAGTTTTGTCACACTGCTGCATTGATGAACCCAAGCAATGGAGCAGTGTCTGTGGAGGCAAAATACTGCAGGACTTGCAGAGGGTAAGGCAGCACTGAAGGAAGGAAAGTCAGTGCGGTCTGGTCCCTCTCTACATCCCTTTTTTTCATAGTTCTGACATATGAAAACCCCAAATGCTAAACATAGCTCACGCTTTTCCTCCTTGGTAGTAAAAGGCAGAAGGCCATAAAGAGGGAACACAGTGCTTTCTTAGTGACATACACTCTCATAAATGGCCTTCAGACAAACTGATATCCTTGGACAGAACCTAATTTCCCCACATATCCTCTTCCAAGAGCAGAAACACTGTGAGAAAACTTCAGGCAAAATTAAACTGAGTAACAAATTTTTTTAAAAAATCAAAATTGAGTATTTCCCTTGGTAGCCAAAGCTGCATTTCTAGGTTATTTAATTCTTTTCTAGAATGACCAGTTCCTTTCACCAACTTCCCAGGCTGTTTCCAAAAGGATCCATACATTTATTCAGCTTATCTCCTGGAAAATGATAGCTGTTCCAGCACCTTGCAGTGCCTACCAGATCTCCCCTCTGTGTGTTTCAGCTCTGGCTGGGGCTCACCCAAACACCTCCCAGCACTCACTTGGGAAGGGGCAGCTTGTTCCAGCCCCAGTACCAACTGGCTTACACTGGGAGAAGACGTTTCAGCAGACATGGTGTTTAAATACAGGCCAAAAAGAAGTGGAACAAAAGCTACACCAGTGATTCAGGTAGTCAAACACTGCCTCTTCATGGCCAACAGTCCCTTTGGAAGCTGAAGGGGGCTTCAGCCAATGCTGGAGGTTACCGGTGGGGAACAAAGCTCAAGCCCAGTTATTAATCCCATTGATCTATAAGATCACACAAACTATGTGTCAAGACCCTAGAGAAGCCCACTCAATTTCTGGAGCACTAGAACAACCACCCGGGAGAAATATTTATTACAGTGAAAATAAGCTCCCACAGACTCTTCCATTTCTACTTGAAAAGTGTGATTAAAAGCTGGAAGCAGTCTCCGTATTTGAGGGTTGTATAAGCCTTCAACCTTTTAATTAAATGTTTTATGTGTTAGCAAAACCACAATTACTGCAAGGGATGGCTAAGGCCCTGACTTGTGATGTTAGCTCAGCTCACCGCCTTTTCAGGACTATAAGAAGAGACCGAAAGGATAAACTGCTTAATTTTTGATAAAACATAAGAAAAAGTGAAATTAGGCTAAGCCTTCAAGTTCTGAGACAGCTTCCTGCCTGAGCTGTTCTCACACCTCTGCCACAAGCCAGACCAAATCTACATTTAATAAGGAAAGACACCTTAAATTACACAGATGCAGTCTGCTATTAGATAGACATCCAATATAAGGCTAAATACAGCTGACAAAATCAAGCAGAAGCAGCACTAGCAAATCCTTTTCACAAACCATCAGTATGCACAAGCTCTGGTAGTCTGTGATTTACGGCACAACTGAACATTACCTGTATTTGACAAACACACATTTGAGGCCATCAGCTCAAATGAATTTCAATGCCTTCAGAGGAATAACTCCATTTATTGTTCTTTCAGTCTTTGAATACACATGTCCTCGTCAAGTGAACTACACCAAGCGTTCTTGAATGTAATGTTTCCTCATGATTGTACAGCAATAATTATTGCTGTGGAGTGGAAGCAATTCTGAAAGATGCTTTGAAATTTTAAGGTGCCGATTATAATTACATGTTCCCAGCAGTTTAGGAAGGAAACGGGTACTTCAGCCTGACATCGGCTCCCTTCGCCCCTGCTCCCAGCCTCAATGCTCTAAACACGCACAGACACACTCGAATAAACAGGAAACAAACCTTATTATGCTGGCAGGAGATCCAGGGGGCTCTGATTTTCGTATCTCTAAGATGCTATTTGGGGACTGAAGGGATATGTGAAGAGAATAGCAAGTTGGAGTACCAGCAAAAACTCCCAAAGGTATTTAAAATCCCTTTTATGAGCCGATAGGATCTTTGAGGAAGGGCAGCATATTGCTTCTGTTTTTGAGTTTTGCCTGTCTGCTGCACTGCAAGGTGTGCCATACATTTTGGAAGAGCGGAGGAGTGTAACCTGAGCTCTTGCCCAGAGCTGTTCAGAACCATGGCTGCCTCCCTTCAGCAGGATCACACGGTACAAAAAAGTCCTTGGCCTCCCTTCCCTGTTCATAAAATACTTTTCCTGCTCTCTGCCTTTTTCAGGGGTGAGCGGACAGAACAGGAGACCAAAAGCTAGCTATCATGGTTCAGGCTCTCTGGAAGAAATCACGGCATGAGTCAAGCTCTCCCACCACTCTCAGAATTACATCTCTGCTTGCAAAGATAGGGCCAATATTATGCTTCCACACCTCCCAAATACCAGAAAAATAAACTCAAGCAATCCAAAGCTAAATAGAAATAAAACGCAGGCTTTGTGCAAGTAGTGAATTATTTATATTAAAAAAAAAAAATCATTCTTTGAGTGTTACTGCTGCATTCAGCTTGGATTTCAGATTACCCAAAAAAAAATTAAGCACTCTCATTTATATTCTTAACAGCTATTCATTGCAGCCATGTTGATTTCCCATGATGTTTGATATTGGCTACAACAAAGTTTTGTCTGGACAGATTAGTGCAAAAAGATTGTTCTTCATGCAAGCATACGTTTATCCCCACAAGAAAAAAGTTCAGCCTGCAAACAAGATCATATGTGATTAATTATTTAGCAAATGCTATCTCCCACTCTTCCCATTTGAGAATTTTAAATTACCCAGCCAGAAGCCAGAAACAACTCCATTTAAGGTAGCTGTTCTGTTACAAAAAGGTGACAGGAGACAGTGAGACTGAACTGTCTGAAATAAACACAAAATCTACAGACACTTAGCTCAGACTGGGAAAAAAAATTTAATACATTGAAAGAAAAGCCCTCTCATTTCAGCAATCCCATGGCTGCAAAAATCCAGGAATGCTGATGCCATATAAGTCATTACAGCAATACAGGCACAACATGTTTTTCTACAGTCCTGATGACACAACAGGACTGTCACCCAGGCATTTCTCCACCTATAGTTGCCAAAGGTACCATGTCCTGTGTTTCCACATGCTTATTCCCTGACACTGTGGCTTGAAGTGTACATGGAGCCACTTGACAAGCCCAGTTGGAGAGAAGCCACTTCTTTATTCACCATACAAGTGGACTGAAACAACACGAGAACCACCACACATCGTCTCCCATCTCCATGAGCTTCCAAGTGGGTACATTTCCAGGCACCGCCTGCACTCCTCACACTGGGAGTTGGGTTATTTTCACAGCCTGTACTACGTCTCTACTAACATCTGTACTGCAGGATGAACCCACTTTACCACATCTTGCAGAAGATGGATCCTGCTGCCCAAGGCTGAAACTCCAGGGATTCTTCATGGTGGTGGGCTGACCCTCAAATTCATCCCAGACTGAACCACTTGGCAGAGCTATCTGCATTAGTATGTCTGCCTTTTCCTTAATCTGATCAATTTTTGTGGTTTGTAACTTGCCAAATAAATCATTAAAGATGAAAATCCTCCCCAGTGAATACATATCACTGCTGTGTAATTCCGTGATAGCAACCTCTGTGATAGTAACAACCTTTGTGGTAGAAACTACCTCTAACTCTGAGAAATGAAATCAAGGAATTATATGTAGAATGGTTTTATAGTCAGGCAAAAGGCTGTCTGTCTCAGGATCTCAAATTTGAGTTTTGAGGTTTATTATTTCAGCCTTAGCAATAACTGCCTTTTGTCAGAAATACTGGTTGGTTGTCATCCCAGTGTCTATTTCCTCTATCCTTTCAACTTATCAGATAATCATGTGGGTTTTTGAAGCTGTTTCTGTTCACAAATTCGGTCCAAATTCTCACTGATAACTCCGAAAATTAAATGTTTTTTCGGTGACCACCGATGCTTTACAGGGGCTTCTCCAGAAGTCAACCAGCCAACCATTTGACTAATTCCTCTGTCAGCAGTAGAAACAGCTGTTCCTTTCACTGGCTAGGATGAAAGGTTGGCAGAAGCCCATTCTTGGGGGAAAAAAAGTGCTTGCCTCTTGAATAGATGATATCGGAGACAGAGGTTTTCATAATATCTTCAGAACCACCAGTCAATTTCCTAAAGTACCTTAATCCCTCTTCCATCTTATTTCTTTGGGGGAGGGATGGTCACAGAATTTTGTGGGGGGTTTAAATCCCTTTAGCAAGTGTTCTCGCTGCCCTGTGCAAATATTGCTACTATTGAGGTAGTTTCAACCCCATCTAAGCCAAGAAAATGATTTTCCTTTGTAGGAGCAAGAGGGAAAGTTTAGCTGATGTCTGAGACCCATCGGCCATGATAAAACTGATCCCCTCCTCTGGTTCAATTCAGGACACCAGAGCACTCCTCAGACATTTCAATATTACTTCTGCAGGTCTCAGACTAATTCAGTCTTTTGCCTTTCTTCCCCTAAGGCATATTTAAAACATCCTCTGTGTAAGTTATTCAAAGGCTCCCAAAAATTACTTCAGAGCCTGTGTGAGGCTCACTGGGCTGCAGAAACTGGCCTGAGGCCATTCCACCTGGCGCTGCAATCCTGCCTGATTTTGCAGTCCAAAATCCACGTTGGGTTGGTAACTGATGGGAATATGTGTCAGTGTGGATGCACAGCAGCTGTTGAGGAAACTCCTGTAAGCAGAATGGATCTTATGCATTACAAATTTTATTTGCTAAGTTTTAAGCCACAGCTCAGATGAAGAAGTTTCTTCCAGAGGGGTGTCAACTCCGAGTAGTCCTGTCTCTGGATTTTCTGCAGCCCACAGTCGTATAAAAACCGTGTCAACCTGCAGATTTCTTTACGGTTTCAGCAGCGTCTCTGGGCTACATATTTGGAAAAGGATTTTGCAGTGGTTTTGAGGGAGCCACCATCTGGACACCCTCACTGAGCAGCGAACACTGTATAACAAGAAGACACATAGCAAGAGGTATTCATGAACTTCCAACATGCTGCTTCACAAGAGCTGATCTGCAAGATGTGCCTATAGAAATTATTTGCACCATCTCCAAGTTCACATGCAGGCGCCTTGATCCATGCCAAGTGCAGGTTCTCTGTTAGCTTGGTATATTAGTGGTAATTCCTCTCAAATATTCCTAGATTTTCCCAGTTTTAACTGGAGCTGGGCCATAAAACTGAGAAGAAAACTGAGCGGCCACACACTACCGCAGTGTCAAGGAAAAGCAGCGAGGGTCCCCACAGGCTGCTTATTCTTTGTTCTCCTGCAGAAAGGGGCAGGGATTCATGAAGCTGTGACATGATCTCCACCTACATGATGAGGAGGATCATGGCTGGATGATACCACCTCAAGGCATCTCAGCACCCGAATTTCAGACCCCAGAAGGGCTAAAGCCTCTCTGCCCCCTTGAAAACCTGTATCCCCTCCCTACCTTTGCCAAGCAGAATTCCAGTAGCACTGGCGAGGAGGGCACCACCAGGTGCCTAGAAAGGCATAGGAGTCGTGCTGACAGAAGGCTGGAGCTTGTGCAGCTCCAGCTGAGACCAATAGTTTGGGTGTGCTCAAAACCAAACTCCCATGCCTCCATCTGGGTATGCAGATGGGGATATTTTTAGCTTCTTTCCCTGCACTGTATTTTATGATCACTAAAGTGGAGTTATTGCATGTCCAGGTGAATGGCATAAAAATAAGTACCTTAATATTTGTGAAGCATTTAGGTACTGTAGCAATGAACATTAAAGGAGAGCCCAGGAGGAAAATAACAATTGTTTGCTGAGTAAGGTTTGAATGGTGTGTGCAAGTAATTCATGCAGCTGCTCAGGGAACAATGAGAAAAACATGACTAGCAAACATCCACTCTTTCTTTGAGCACCCCTCTTCTGTGCACTGAAGATATGGAGAACCTGTGGAAAAATAAGTGTGCAGGCATGTACATATTGCACAGAAACTCAATATTTGGATTTGGACAGGCAGTCTAATTCTCTAACTTCTCCTTTTACAGGAAGAGGACCTAAAACAGTAGGGTAAGCAGGTGAAATGAAAGAAATTGTATCAGACACGTGTTTCCATCACGCATAAAACTGTTTGTGCCCATCCATCCCACAAATATGGCCTTGCAGCACTTCAGTCCCCAATAATATAGAACTAAGTTTGATCCAGGTTCAGCTTTCTGGTGCAACTTAATTTTATTTAGTCCTCAAGACAGCAGAAACAAGAAAGGAAAGAGACTTGATTCTAAAAAGACGTGTGCCAGGTCCTTTGCTGCTGAAGGAGGTTAAACAGTGTTCAAGGACTCTTGGTAGAGTAATTCCGTACAGAGAAGAAATGCTCCAACCTACATCAAGATTTTTTCTTTGTCTTTCTAACTGGGTACAGCATGTATTTGTACAAAATCTTTTGTGCTTTGAAGTGCCAACTTTTTGTATTTGCTGATGAAATAATATAATTCTGTTGATCTATGCATCATTAATTTATGTAATTCCATTGAAAAAATGTTGGATTTGCTCAAATATTTTATTATCAAGCATTTAACATATGCTGCAGAAGGAAATCCAAACTAGATATTAGTGCAGGAGACAGACTTGAAAGAGCAGGTGCTCATGGTCTGTTCTGAGTCATTAAAATCAGTGGAATTGCTGGGATTTATTTCAGCAGGATCAGGCCAGCACATTCATAGAGGAAGGATGGCTTTACGCAAAAGGGACCCACAGGCCTTTTCTCTATTTTTAGTCCTGACACAGAGCCTCATTGCAATCCTGATTTAAGTCACTTAATCTGTGGTGCAGCAATACTAATCTTGTGCTTTATAAGCTCACCTGGCTCCTCCACAAATTGCTGTAAGCGCTTTTAGGAGACTTAACATGTTTCTGGCTTTCAGTGATCACACTCAAATCCATGGGCCAGGAACAAAACACATCACAAAAGCTCAAAATCCAAGGAAACAAGGATAGTGCACAAAGAAACACCAACTGCAAATGCTTGCCAAGAGATGCACACAATTTTCCTTCTTTGGGACCTCTCTGCCTCCAAACCTTGCCACCTTCCCCACAGGACACATCCTTTCCCATGAAGTTCCTGTTGGCCCCAGTCAGACACAGCACTAACCAAGCTTCTCAAAAGTCCTCCTCAAAAGCCACAGCACCAACCCGTTTTGATTTCCTAATTTTTCTTAATTTTTTTTTTAATACCACTTGATTTTACTGCGTTTATTCCCTGTTCCTCTTGCAAACAAGGTCCTGATCATGTAACTCTCTAACTCATATGTGACTCAAGCCACCTCAAGTCATAGTATTTCCACAAAAGTCGGTGCTGAAAAATGACCCCACTCTTAGTCCTCCCTGGCATCACAAGCTGCGAAGTTGTTCTGGCATGACCCTTGGTCTGTATTTTCTTTACAGATGTAACATGAAATTCCTCCTTCCAGGACACTCCAGATTCTCCCATGTGCCAGTACTCTCCAAACTTCCAGATCTGAATTACTGCAATACAACTTTATGAGGAATTTAAACCAGTTTGCTGGTTGTTATTCATTGCACAGCAGACCCTTGGAGTTTACTGGCAGGTTCACAGACACAGGACTCTCCATCCTGCATGCTCTCAGACACACTTGTCTGCTGAATTTGATGAGGCTCATCCAATTTCCTCAAAAGAGGTGGTTTCTAAATGGTATTTATTTGTTTTTCTGCTTATGAACAGTTTGAATTCAAATATTTTCCTAGTGAGGCAGTACATATAGACTCTATTGGGTTTTGTGCAGTAAAATTAAAAAGAGCTTATTTTAAACTTGTAATGGTGGTGGTTGTGCTAAAGAGAAGTAAATTATTAAATGAAGGTAACAATAAATCTGTCAGAGTAAACTGTAGAAACCATTGCCATAGGGTGAGTAAAATGGCTGTGCACTGACTATTGTTTTGCTATAACAGCTACCATTAAACTGCAGTTTTATCACCACCACTATTGATTTATTTTCCTGAACTTCCAGAACACAGCCCTGTTAAAATATTAATTCAGAGTGTGCTTCTTTTTTGTTGGCGCTAAAGGAAGAGTATCAGGACTTTCCCCGTAGGTCAGAGGTAACTGTGTCACCCACACTGGGCTGCAAAGAGCCCAACAAAATAATGTTTGAGCTTTCACCTGGAGGTGAAGCTCTGGGCAGGAATTACCCCCTCAGTGGACACAGAAAATGAAAGGAATGGGTTGGGTGTTTTTGCCATGAAGCAGGGACTAAGCTGTGGCTCCAAAGGAGCTCAGTCACCACAGACGACCAGCTGAGGACCTCAGCCTGGACACCTGCTGGCCAAGCTGACCAGAAACCTGATAATACCAGCCAAAATTATCCCTATCCGTGACATCAGACGCCTGTCCAAAAGGTGCAGTGAAAATACCCAGTCACCCTCCCAGCAAAGCCTTGTAACAGACTTGCCACCTTGAGGGGCATTCTTGGAGGTTTTCTAGATTTAATTAGCCAGGCTGGAAAGCTGAGATCCTGAGGTCGGCTTCTGGAGAAACTCAGAGCATCAAGAAAAAGGTTAATTTTGGCCTATCACACCTAAGCTTTGCAGAGCTGTAGACCAAGCAATTAAATCAATGCAGAAAAACCAGTTACCCAACTCTGTCATAAGCACTTCTTTCATGTAAACACTGACGGGTATGGGACGAGTCCTCCTCTATTCATCCATGAGCATATTACAAAAAACTCTCATTTAAACCACCCTAAATTTTCTATTAACAATGGCAAGGCCAGCAGTGTACCTACACAAACAGAAAAACTAATGAGAAAAAGCCCAGTGCAGGATCATCAGACAATAGATCTCTGCTACTGCTGTAAAAGCAAAAAAAGGTAGCTGGCTAGGTAGGGGAGAAAACTGCTTTGCCTTTGCTACTCTTGGTATTGCAGTGCCCTTTATATATGCAGGCTGAGAGGAATGCATCATAAAAGGTGACATTTTATAACAGCAGTTTGTAAATTTTACAGAAGCTTACTGCCTGTAAATCACACAGCTTATACCCTCACTGACTTTATTACTGCAAACCCAACCATGGATAAACTCCATGCCAGTTTACTTTAAATTTATCTTTTTTATTCAGACCTAACTGAGGTCTTTTAATATTCCTTTTCTTCTAATGATAAAGCCATCCTGATAATCTTATTTTCTTGACAGACATTTTGAAGGACTCTATTGTATCTTGAAAAAGCAATTCCTGGTTCTGGTAGTTCCTAACTTAGCATATGCTCCTGCTGTCAAAAGATGTGCTTTCCTCCTTTATTTCAATTACATGTATTTATTTGTATTCCAAATCCTCTCATCACCTAACCCTTTGACTTGCTCCACAGCCAGACATCACAGACTGGTTTTTACAGGATCTATGCGCAAACCTGTCCTTTATTTGGTAACATCCACTTTTATTTCATAGCAGAGCTACACAATTTACTCTCCCATCTGTGCAATGGATATTTTCATGGGTAATCTTCACAGGCATTAATGGAAACCAATAGCACAAATTCCTTGTGCATCAGTGAGAGTTTTGTGGATTAACTTGTTTTTCCAAAGAGCTTCACGCAGCAGAGTTCCCCAGCTGATGAGTTTCTCTCCCTTTTCAGCAGTTCTTATTCTCTGCTTATGGTCCTGCTCATACTTCACTTTCAGCCCTAATAGAAGGCAAGACTAGATTCTGCTCAAACCCCTGTTTCAAGGGTAGAGAAGACCGCACTGTTTGGGAACCAGTGGAGAAAGGTATTTCCTCAGAGTGGTTCGCAATGCAGTGGCTGGAAACTTCAGACCTGTTTTCCTTGGCAAGTCGAGCAGGATTTGTAGTAGGATTAGATGTGGTGCTCTCATCTGGAGCTCAGGAAGGGGTTGGCTGTGCCAAGGTGTTAATCGCAGCAGAAATCTGGCAACATGGAGCAGCAAATGACATGGCCCCTCTTCAGGCTCAGCTGCTGGCTTCGTGCCTGCTTGGAATCACATCACTTTTTAGCAAGGATGCTATGAAGTTTCCCCCATATACCCTGGCTTACACAGAGGGCTTGGCACCAGAAACTGGCCAGTGTCCAAAGTCCCTCAAGACTCCGTACAGCACCTCATGGCCCCTTTTGGGCTCATGAAACCCTTTGCTCCTTCTCTACAGAACCTCTGCAGTGTTAAAGAAGATATTTCATTGCATGGATGAAACCATCTCCCCTTGTGCCTGTTCTACCCAGCAACATCAGACTTAAAATTAAATTCAGTAGTGCCAGATTGTCTTCTCAATCATTTCCCATGAATAGGGGGGTGTCCTAGTTTGAAAGCAAACTAGTGAGAGACTCCAAGTCAGAAATACAATTTAATAGGAAAAATAAAATAAATGCAATTCTACAAAAGACAACCCAATGACAGAGTCAGAATACAACCTGACCCCCTGATGGTCAGGGGGGTTAGTAGCAGTCCAATTAAATGGTGGCTGCAGTCCTCCGGAAGTGATGGTTCTGTTGAAGCAGTGATTCCGTAGAAGGGTCTGGTCTTCCTCTGGGAATCCAGGGGAAAATGTTACTTGTGCTGTTCCAAACCCCAGATTATATCCACATGGGAATGCTTGGTTCTTCCCCCTGGGCGGAGCATCTCACAATGGGGTGATGTAATTCTATGAGTCATGTGATGGGTCCTTGATTGCCCATTAAACAGAGATAGCTCCCGGAGGGAGTTATCAAAGATGAGTCATGGTAGGGGATAACGAGCACAGCCCCACCTGTTTTAACAGCTTGTGGAGATGACAATAGAATACATACTTTTGGTTACATCTTATATTGTAACCTAGGACAGGGGGTAACTTGACCAAAATAAACATTGAGTCACATTTTCTCCAAGAGAACAAGCAGCCTCAGCATGCTGAGCTTTGTAGTTTCATGGCTCAGTAGAAATGGGGCTGTGACACTGCCCAAGCAATAATAATTTGTTAAAATGATTGAGATTTCTGCTACAACTTCCGATTCTAATGGCTTAAAGACACCTTGATGTGAGAGTGAGGTGTTTTTAAAGGGCCTTTTGGTCCTGCAGATGGAGGGAAATGCCTGCTGGGATATTGCCAAATCCCAGGAGTTGGGTTTTTCGCATGCTCAGGTGGAGACATGCAGATAGTTTGCTAGGTTAGCGTGCAAGTGACTTTCCTTTCTATCATCACATCCATTGACCAATAACCTCAATATCTTGAGAAGATGTGTGTCAAACACAACAGGAATTCCTTTAGTCCTCATCCACAGGGATGAACAGTCTCTCTGAACATACCGCAGAGGCCTATGAAGGCGTTCAGTTAATATTTACTGCTGATGCTGAAATGGAGATTTCATTTCCCAGAAGACATCCTCAAAGTATCCACAGGCAGAATCCATTTACTTCATCTTTGGTCCTCAGAGATGCATCAACATATAAAGGCATTTAATTGCTGCATTTTAAATGCCCTGCTTGGAGATTAAATATTACATAGAAAAATGGATTCAATAAAACGGAGCACAAATCATTACAATTCCAAAACATAAATCTCTTTGTTACTGCTCTTTTGCTGCTGCTGCAAATTGCTGGCATGTTTTATTGGAGCTCTTTTTGTCTGTTTTTCTTTTAAAGTCTGTACGTAGAAAAGAGGGTGGAATATGTAGGTGGAGGGTGAGGGCATTTTTTTCAGCTGGCTACAGTGAGATGAGAAAATATGCTTGCTTTATAGAATCAGATTTTTGCAGGGTTCTGGTTCCATATGGGAGATAGAACGGGTTGGATAATTTGGAAAGGACTTCCTAAAGATATTCCAAAAGAATGAATTTTTGAGATTATCCATTCCACGTGCCAGGACATCTTTTTTTTATATGAAATTTAATCAGCATTGTGTTATGACATTACATTTTATATTGCAAATTACATATTGTAATTACCTAATTACACATTGTAAATATATGATTACATGAATTTGCACCAAAATTCATAATTACACTTAATTACACTAATTGCATCAATCTAAACTAATCAACTACAAAATACAAGGAAAACTCACGCAAACAAAGCTAAAAAAAGGAACATTTTGAGAGTGAGCCCACACTCCCAGAATACCCAGAGACACAACACTGCCTTATGTCTGGAAATAAATTCATAAGTAGAGATATGTGGGAAACAATTTCTCTGACCAAAAAGGTGTTTTTACGCTCTCAAAGAAAGCACTCCTGTTCTGAATTAGTGCAAACACAGTGCCATATCTTACAAAGATTTGGGAAGGTTGGACTGCTGGAGGCTTTCTTCCATTTCTGTATAAAATTACGGGAGACTTCTCATCTGCTCCAGGTGGAAGGGATTTGGCTTCTGTGAACTGCCAGTTTCCACCAGAAAAGCAGATGAATTTGGATGCCAGCTTCACGGGGACAGCAAGCTCTTCACATTCCTTAAAAGCTAGTCCTAACTCTCCCACTACAGCAACAGGGCAGCATTTACCTTTGTTGTGCTGAGGGCAATGGCCAGCAGAGAGGATTTAGTTCTGGAGCACAGCCTCGTTCATTTGAGGTTCAGGTGGCAGCCCGAGTCCTAAAATATCCTTTCTTACAAAATTAACACCAGCATGTTCCAACTCCATTAGCGTGGATATTGCCATGCATGATTATAATTTACTTTCTTTACTAATTAGTGGCCCATTTTTCTGTGGGACGCTTATTGTGACTCCAGGATAGGTTTTAGTCATGGAAACATATACTGCTTTTGATGCATTTTCAGTAATTAAAACTCATCTTACATTTTTATACACATTTCATTCCTTTGGGGAACAATTCTGAGGGAACTGACGGAATTCCTGCTGATCAGAGACAAAAATAGGCAATTATGGATCATCCCTTTCTTTCCTTCCCTTTTATCACTGCTGTATCGGTAATTAAAACTGTTGTACTGTAAATACAGCATTACACATCTCAAATGAAGAGGAGCTGTTGCCAATAAAGCCCACAGTGTGCCCAGGAAGTGTCATGGTGAAGGAAACAAACAGAGATGCAGTGCGTTTCCCCGTGGATGCACTCTTGAAAGTCCCATTAATACTCATAATTAAATGATGGGGTGGGTGAGAGGATGCTATTCCAAGGCATTTAGAAGTGATACAACTCAGCTCAGGTGTAGATGTGCTTTAAAACATTGCATGCCTTCTCCAGCACTCTGTTTCCCAGGAAAATTATCTCTCTGGCAGTTTTTCTTATTTGCCTAATAGATTTTACAAAAGGAAAGTGCTTTTCCTGTGCAAGCAGATAGAGGTGAATATTTACTCTTTGTAGTGAGTGCCCACTTTGAAATGTCCCCTCTTTCAGAACCAAGGCAGCGTTTTGCAGTAGATGTGTTGTGTCCCCGAGAGTGTCCCTGCTGGCAAGCAGGGGACTGGGAAGTGTTGGAAAACAGCCTCTCAGTCCAAAGCAAAGAAAACCTCACGTTCCCACACCCCCTGTGTACTGCTATCTTTAAAGCCTTTTATAAGACTCTTAACTTGGCGAGCTGTGCAGTGTTATCCTCATTCTCAGTGATATAATCATGCTCTCACATCTAATAAAAACATGAGGGAACATGATGTTTGCTCTTTTACCAGAGATCCTATCCTGAAATCACTCGGCTCATAGAAAGCCACTACAATAAATATTGCTTATGTTCAAAACCAGCAACACTTCTTTATCTACTGCCTCTAAACCAGCGTCAATCACACAAAATATTTTCAATAGAGCTAAAATTTATGGTGTTTCTATTCAAAGATATGCACACCTGAACTTAAATTTATCCATGTAATCCCAGACCTTGCTGTGTGACACAGTCTTTAAGCACTCAGTTCCACATTCTATTTTCTAATGGATTTAAACTACTTGGAGGTCTTCCACAGGGCATCCCTGCTTGCATGTTAGGCCTCGATCTGCAAAGAGACTTAGGCTCACAGAGCACAAAACCAGGATGTCTTCAAAATCCCCTCACTTGTTCCACCTCGCTTGGGAAATGTCCCAGGTTCCCAGAACGTAATTATTCCACATCTGTCAGCAAATATCCTTAATGCCTCAAGGCATTCCCTGAGGGATGTATGTCCTGATAACTTTGAGAATCTTTGCATCTCCATTCCCAAACCCCACTAGGATCCCACCGGGATCTGGGAGCAAACTCATCGCTCCCCTGCCTGCTTTCCCTGCAGATAGCTAAAGCACATTGATGGGGTCAATCTCCTCACAAAAGAGAAACAGAAGAGAAGAGCATTTCCCCATTTATGCAGGAGGTCAGGACTCCGCGGTCTCACACAAGGTACACAAGATTCACATGCAGCTTTTTTCTCTGACCAAAAACATTTGTCCTTCTCTCTCCCCTCACACCAATGCTCAAAGCAGGTAACAAAGGGAACCTGCTGCTGCTGTGTTTGCCTGGTTTGTTTCATTGAAGCAATTTCACTGTAGTGGAGCCTAATCCAACAAATATCAAGGCAGAAAATAAGCAACACCAAGTTGCAGCCTGTCTTGCTGTGACATCTCCAACAGGAGTGGCAGTGCCAGGCACTGAAACCTGCAAGCCCTTCCCTGGATCTAGATCTGACACTTCTCTCCAGCTGAATTTTCTCACTGATTGAATGGGGTGAAAGAACATTATTTCGCCTGGCAGAGATGGGCAGAGAGTCATGGAGCTGAAATTAGCCACAGTATCAATCAAATTCAGGTGCCTGCTTGCTCCTCAAAGTGTTGCCTTGTGAACTTCAACCTGGGTTAGTTATTTTAGGTTGCTCAAACCAGTCCAAGCTGGAATGATCTACAAGTTACCAGGGGAAAAGAAGGAAACACTTCTAAAGGTGATTTCCCCCACTTACGCTGGATGTATTCTGCCTGTTCCACGCACAGCACACCAGAGCAGACTTCCAGATATTGCTTGGCAGTGGATTTGCACAGAAGTGAAAACATGGTCTTTGCCTTTCCTTCACCTGACACTTTGTACGGTGTTGGTTTAAAGGCCTCCTTAGTTCTGCCCCACAGATCAAGCTACTTTGTGAGGTCAGGAGTGAAGCTGATGACTACAGTGCTGGAGAAATGGTTTCTGCAGTATTCTGCTCTCACAGCATCACATTTAAAGCTAGGTGAAAACAAACTGATTTTCATTTTAATGTCTGTTCCTGAAGGAAACGTATTTAAATACTCAGTCAAATGAAACTTCTCATTGTGATTTTAAGCTAGCATAAACACTTTAACACAAAATTAAAGTACTTTTTTCTAAACAGATAGCTATTTTTTGTAGAGAAATGGATATGCTTCCACCGTTTCCTCAGGCTGCTTTAAAAAAATGAACAAAAGGTAAACTTATTTCTCAAAAAAAATTAAAAATCCATATAAAAATGTCTTTAACCATGCTGCTAATTGTGGTGAGCTTTCAGACAGGTTTACGGTGCCTGTCACCCTCAGGTGTGGGAGTGATGGTATCAGATACCTTTGCTTGTTCACTTCCTCCTCTGTCTAGTCTGTGTGCTTTAGA
This sequence comes from Rhagologus leucostigma, assembly GCA_013397725.1. Taxonomy (NCBI): domain Eukaryota; kingdom Metazoa; phylum Chordata; class Aves; order Passeriformes; genus Rhagologus; species Rhagologus leucostigma. The sequence goes on from VZTD01004439.1 coordinate 1,985,665, forward strand.
CTTCCTGAAAAAACCACTGAGAGAAAATTGCTCACAAAAACCTCAGCAGCCATTTTTGAGTCCAATGCTGTACCAGGCTGAAATATTGTCATGAGATGTATGAAGCTATGCACATTGAGAAAACAACTCCAGGGATGAATGTAAAACAACAGGATATTGGCTAATTCTAGGTAAGGCTGTTTTGCACTGTTCTCAGAAAAAACATCAACTCAGTTATCAGGAGGAATCAAAAAGGCAGGTGAAACATTTGGAAAGGAAATGAGAGGAATAAAATCCCAGCACTTTTCCAAACCATATTCCATCATACCAGGTCATATCTTGGATATCATGCAGTCCTGCTACCATCTTTTCTCCCCGAAAGAGGAAGCACTGGGAGCTTTAAAGCTCATGCCTGTGCCCAAGCAGGGAATGGCCTCCTGCAAAGGTGCTGTGAAACAGGTCGGACTTCCGCCTGGACAAAGGATGGCAGAGGTGGCATGTATAGCAGGTTAAGCTTGGCAGTCATGTTCAACCACTGTAAAACCAATCTGGAAAGATTAACAATCCAGGAACTAGACAGCATCTAATTAAATTATTAAGCAGAGGGTTTAAAACACGAAGAAAGAAGTATTGTCTTCACACGGTACAGAATTAAAGCACACACCTTGTCACCACAGGATGTTGAAAGAGCTAAAGGTATAAATATCCACAGTAGAAAGTTTAGCTGAGGGTATTAAACTGGAAGGCATTGGAAGGCATATCTCTGCCTTGCTTATGGCTGAAATTTGGGTAGATAATTGATTTATATGCTTTTCCTCAAAATGTTTCCTTAAGTATCTTCTGTAGCCACTGGCAAAGAAAGGGAACTGGTCAGAACATGTCCAAAAGAGAAGATGTGGAGTGAAAGGAGGTGATGGAGACAGGATGCACCCAGCACAGCAAGGGTCATGTTAGTGGAGATGATACTTGTCTACTAATGGAAGAGTGTTCCATAGCAGTGCTGAGCTATGGCACGGTTAAAGGTGGTCTGAGAGCCCTTTAGTCCATGAGAAGGCAGCCTGCTTTCACACACTCACACCCGCAGCCCCCTGCACTTGTATCCAGAGCCACCCCTTCCAACCTCAGGGAGCTTTTGTCCCTACAGTGAAGCTCATTCTCATTTTCTTTGTCTCAACAAACGCAGACGGCTTAATTTGCATCCAGGTGTAATAACCAATCTGCCTTTCGGGAGAGCCAGAAAAGGAAGCACCTTAATTCTTCCCACTGAGGGCTGAAAACCCTGGCACCAAGGATGAAAGCCACAGGAACCAGAAAGCACTTCCAGGATTTCATCCGATTAAACAGAGACATCCGTGTGCTTTTCTCTCCGCAACAAGCAGCAAAGAATGATTAGCCTGCCAGTTAATGGGAGCGCTCATGGCTCGATCCTCTGGCTCAGCCACAAACGAGGCGACAGCGACTGCGGCGTTTGAGTCGTTCCCTTACAATCACAGCTGGGCAATTAGACTCCTGCCTTCCTTTGATGGCTAAGCTGGGAAACCGGGGAAGGAGGCAAAAGGATCATTTGGGGGAAGTGGATCATTCGCTACAGAGTGTTTGGGTCAAGCCAGTGTTGCTTTATTATTTTTAAATTGCATCATGCAACATTTCTAAATGAAATGGGTTTTTTTCTAACAAATTTTTGTAGATATATACCCCCCCACTACTCCTTTGCCCAGCCCTTTTCTCAAATTCACCACACACTCATAAATAATTTCAGTCGCCCTAAAAACTGTGGATTTTGATGAGTAAATTATTTTTCCAAATGTCTTCATCTGAATTTTCCCTAAACTTCTCCACTCTCATTATTTCAGCATAGCTGGGTTAGAAATAGCGTGTCCATGCTCTCATTCTCTGGATTTAAAAAAAAAAAAAAAAGTATTTTCTTTTTAACCTACAGAAAGATTGTGCCTTTGCACAACGGCTTTGATCCAAAGCTGTATGAAGCAACGGGAATCCTTCCCTTGACTTCAGTGGTTTGGGGACTTGGCCCTTACGCTTTCACTGAGGAATAAGCAAGAGCTATTACTTTGGCAGTGTGAGATAATTGTTTCTTTCTTCTGTCGCGGTGCCTCAGCACACCGAGCCAACAAAGCCGAGCTCACATCTCGCTCAGCACAGCCTGAGATGCATTTCAGAGAGGCCTTTGCCAGGGCTTTATCCAATCAAAGCGACAGACATGAGACAAATGTCACTGCTATAATCAGGAGCACCAAACTCTGCTTTATTAATATGTATTCGTGGCTGACAAAAAGAAAAGCCATGGGCTTGCAAGTCAGTGCTGGTTTGAATACACAAGGAAGTGCAGAAAACATGGAGCTGCTGTCAGCCATACAATAGAAGCAGAGCTGGGTTTTGGGGCTGCTGTGCAGAGGAAAACAAGAGGTTCATCATGGCTCAGGACCAGGAGGATGATTCCACAGAAGCCAAACGCCTGCAATGTGTGGGAACACAATAAAAACTTGCACTGGAGCAGACAGCAGGTGCTGATACAGCGACTGGCACTCACCAGCCAGACATGGACTCCATTTTATGACTTCAATTTGTTTTACTTACCCATGCAGCTCATGGTTTTAAAGAGTCAATCTGAGCTAGGCAGGGAGACCAAGGTGCGTATTTGTAGCACAGCATTCCCATAGCAAGGGTGAGGGAAATAACTTGTTAGCGAAAACAGTTGCTTGCCGGGGAAAAAAAAACAGCAGTAACTAAGTCCTCATTTTAGAAAGAGCGAAAACCACAAACAAATGTTTTCTGCAGCAAACCCCTCATTATGAATATGAAGGTTTTTGTGTGAGGCAATGTGCTGCTGTGTGATTGCATGTTTCTGCTGCTTGCTGCTCGCATTGGGGTCTGGGGAGATTTGGTCTCTGCTGTTGGAAAATGCTGGCTGTAGGTGCCATACAGAAACCAGGGAATGTAAACTTGGAGTATAATGTCAGTGAGTCATACCCCTCCCTAAGTCTCCCACTAGACCGGGGCATGGTATGAATTGTCAGCAGAAATCTAAATCTCTAATGTTATCTTTAGGGAAATGAATTGAAAGAAAACTCGGAAATATTTTGATAAGGACCTGTGAAAGGTCTTATCTGGATGCAGTGATGATTTCACATCTCCCCAGGAAAATAACAGGAATTTTTACTGCACATCAGGGGAAAAGTAGGGAAGCTGGGCGTCCAGGATATGGATTTTAATAAAGGGATCAAATAGGAATGAAACCGTGTTTAGGCTTTTCAGTTGAGCTTTTTACGAGTTCTTTGACTCAGAAATTTCCCACAGATAGGTTTCTCAGTGTTGGCCATAGCACAGCAGGTTAGCTGGGCAACTCTGAACCAAGTAGCTCTCTAAGAAATCGGTGCTTTGGTATATTAGAGGGACTTCCACGTAGTTTCTTACATGAAAGAATAGATAAAAACCTCATGTATGAGCACAAAAAAAAATATATAAGCGTATTTTCTTTAATAAAAACATTTCCATGTGCTTGATATAAAAATTCAAATATTCCAGTATTTTCCACCAGACATCATGACCTAGTGGATTTTTCAAGGTTGCAAGCTCTGCTTTTCCAGATTTCCCTATCTCTTGGGGTCAGGCTTCAGCAGGGTATTTTTCAGTTTCGGAATGTCCTGTCCCCCTTTCCACTTCCTCCTTCAGATAGATCCTGCCTTGAGGTAAAATAATTCCAAATCTTGGGTTCGTGTACCAGGAAGACATCGTTAGCATGCAGGATTTATGCACACAGACGGGTTTCGTGCATCACCTTCTGAAACATCAGTGACTGATCAGCATCTGAAACACTATTTTGAAGCACAACCCGGTGATGACCTCGTCATCAAGCTTCAATACTACCAAGTCTCAAGCTCCCACTGGAAATCTTTGAAGGGGAGAACAAGCACATGGACAGGACTGATACTGTCTACCTTCCTAATGAATTTTAGGGAAGTCCCACTCCACAGGCTTTTACGGAAACTAAGTTGTGGTTGCCTAAGAACAAAAACCCCTGTTTGAACTATTAATTGATTAAGGGACAGGAAACACAGGTTGCAGTAAAAGGTCAGCTCACGCATGGGGGAGAAGTCACTAGGAGAGCTCTCCAGGGAGCTGGGCTGTGCTGGGTCTGTGCTGTCCAACACATTCATAAGTGCTCTGGGAAAGGGGTGAAGGAAGGAGAAATGGGGTGGAGATAGAACGCAAAGGAAGGCAATGGATTGGCAAAGTTTTCTGATGAAATTCAGTGATAAGTTATGAAAGAAAATTATTCAGTGTAGCAAAGGTGAATTGTCTACGAAGAGCATCTCCTGAAGACCTTGCCAGACTGACCAAGCCATAACAGATGAAATGCAGTGCAGATACACGTGGAGCAAAATATATGGCTAAAAGGACCCCAGAATCCTAACCTCATTTATAAAATGATGGCTTCTGAGCTGAGCTTACCCCCCACTACTATGGGGAGTAAAATCTTGGGTTCATGGTAGATCATAGAGTGGTTTGGGTTGGAAGGGACCTTTAAAGTCCAACCCCCCTGTGATGAGCAGAGACATCTTCAATTAGATCGGGTTGCTCAGAGCCTTGTCCAACCTTGAGTGCCAGACGTGGGGCATCTGCCATCCTTGTTCCAGTGGTTCATCAAAACTTTCTTCCTTATATCTGGTCCGAATATGCCTTCTTTTGGTTTAAAACCATCTCCTTGTCCTGTCACATCAGGTCCTACTAAAATGTGTACCCCCATCTTTCTTATAAGTCCCTTTTAAGTACTAAAAGGCTGCAATAAGGTCTCCCTGGAGCCTTTTCTCATCCAGGCTAAACAATCCCAATTCTCTCAGCCTTTCCTTACATGAGAGGTGCTCCATCCCTCTGAACCTCTTCATGACCCTCCCCTGGATTCACCGGAACAGGTCCATGCCCTGTGTATGTTGGGGTCCCAGAGCTGGCTGCAGCACTGCAGGTGAGGTCTCACCAGGATGGGGCAGAGGGGCCGAATCCCCTCCCTCGCCCTGCTGGCCACGCTGCTGTTGATGCAGCACAGGACGCAGTGGTTTTTCTGGGCTGTGAGCACAGCACACATGGCCAGCTTTTCATGCACCAGTACTCCCCAGTCCTTCTTGTCAGGGCTGCTCTCAACCCCCTCGTGCCTCAGTCCATGTTGGTACCAAGGTTTCCCCCACCCAGATGCAGCACCTTGCACTTTGCCCAGTTGAACCTCATGAGACTCCCACTGACCCACTTCTCAACCTTGTACAGGTCCCTCTGGACGGCATCCCGTCCTTCACATGTGCCAACCACACCACTCAGCCCGGTGTCATCAGCAAACTCCCTAGGATTCACTCACAGATGACTGATAAAAATACAGTTCAATTTTCATTAAAAGCAGATAAGCAATTCAGAATATATAAATCATTAGGAAAGAATACAATCAAAATCAATGTGGTCCCACTATATCTTGAACACTACTAACATTTTGAGGCCATCTGGTAGGAAAACTCCATAGCCAGAGGGAAGAAGGACAGAAAAAAGGAAGACTTCTGGTGAGTCTACTGAAAAATTAATATCATGTTAACACCAAAATATATTCCATCCACGTCTAAATCTGCTCAGCCCGAGGTACCTTCGTGACAGGTTTTGTAGTCACCACTTTACAGAAGGAAAAACTGATACACAGAGATTTAGTAATTGGCCCAAGGTTACACGGGAAGTCTGAGGCAGAAACAGGTCTGTGCTCAGATTTTCAACTTCTGTCTACAAAACCCAATGTGAAGTGTTGAGACAAGGGAAACGTTCCCAGAGTGGTACAAATTAGGGGATGGCACATACAGTGTGCTTCGTTGTAAGCCTGTAAATGAATGTTAAACATGGATTTTGAATGCAATTATTCTGCCCTAGTCACAGAATATATTTTAAAAGGCTAACTGGCCCGTGTCAGCTCTCATCACTGAGGACCTCTTAACCAGCTCGCAAATCCGGGGCTACACTTAGGTGATTAGAAGTGATAGGAAGGGAGGAAGGAAGGGAGGAAGGAAGGAAGGAAGGGAAAGAAAGAAAGAGAGCAAGAAAGAGAAAAATGAAGAGAGAGAGAGAGAGAGAGAGAGAGAGAGAGAGANAAATTCTAGTCTTGGTCTTTCATAGAGCTCACCACTAAACAAAGCACTTTCTCAATTTGAGAAATGTGGGACAGAAAGAATAAGAAGAAAAAGATTCCAGGTTGCAGGACAAATCCTGCACTGTCACATGCAAGAGGGACTGCATTGAAATTGATGGGACTGTACTGATGAAGCCACAGGGAAAAAAAACAACCTGACATCTGTTAAAAATACTCTTTTTATTGCAAAATATCGAGATATCCATGTATCTTAGGGATGAGGAATAAACAAACAAAATAATACATTCAGTTTTTTACTTTTAAACCGTAAACATTTAATCTCTCTATCCCTGGTATTCAATGTCTTCTTGTGTAACAATTTCAAAGTGGGAAGTGGGTACTCAAGTTGAAAAAAGAAACGCGGTTATCATCATTGTTCATTTCAATTAGGCTGAAAGATCAGCTGTAATGTCTGCAAAAAGGCTGCTGTGGAATATCCTGATCCTTACTCCACCTCCACCCAGCAAATGCCCTGCAGAGATTGCTCTGAAGTGGTTCCTGTGGAGATGGTGAGGTTTTGCAGAGGATAAACACAGTTTGGCAAATAGATTTGAAATGACTGATTTACTCAGATTTCCATGTTTGCTGGTTTGCCACTGCTATAATTCGTACTTGTTGTCATATCTCATCTGGCCACATTCTGCACATTTTGTAAGTGTGTCTGCGAGGATTCTTCTTTTGTAACTTTAGCACCACCACATGGTTTGCAGTGTTTAAAACTCCGGTTAAGAAATGGTATTTTTTTTTTTTCCTTTCCTATCTTTTTTCTCTTTTTTTTTTTTTTTGGTGGTGGGTGGGTATTTCACAGACATGAAATAAATATTTGAAACCATTTCCTTCATGGAGCATGTGCAAGATGAAATACCTGAGCAATCAAATCTGAATTCTCTCTTAGGGTTGTATGGTTTCCATTATTTCCTTCAAAGCTCCTGAAACAAATGCCATTCTGTGCTTAAATGGACTGGCCAAAAACATTTGTAGTCCTACATCAAGAACACTCAGTTCCCTTCTGCTTTGCATATTTCTCACAGAGCATTTTCCAAAAAAAATTTGGCAAATATTGTAATAAATAGCATGTCTTGTCTTACAAAGAAAAGGAGAAAGAAGGTGCCCATGCTGATGGCAGCAGTGGATTCCAAAGCGAAGACATACAGAGATCGTGTCTCTGAACATGCTCTAAACATAAGGAATTACCTTCCCTCCTGTCCCCCTTGCCAGGCAGATGTGTGCAGGCTGAGGCACTGAGCACCCACTTCTTCCCAACATGAATAAATATGATGGAGTTTTTCCAATGTTCATGCTGACGAGGCAATTTCACTGCTACATTGTTTTTCTAGATTTGTGCCTGTAGCACCGGAAAGTGTTTATGTTCCTCTCCTTGTTCGCCACATGAATAGACTTGATCAATCTGCTCTGAGTTAGCTGATAAGAGAAACACTCAATGTAGCTGAATTCTGTTGCATCTCAAACATCTAACAAAAAGAAATTCAAAGGAAAGGGAAAAAAAATGAGGTGAAAGTCAGAGGAGCTGTAGCAGGGAAATATTGGTATAGTGGTCATAGGAAAATTTACAGAGTGGGTTTGCTTTAGGGGGAGGAACAAAGACAGATGTGACTAACATTCTGCTTCTTTTGAATAATTAAAAGTCATCTCAAGCTGCACAGTAAATGCAAATGGCAAAGTCAATGTACCATTTATCTCCAAAGTTTGCTGCCCTCTGGAGTTATCATTCCCAAGGACTTTCTATCAGTCTTTGAAGGCAAAACGTGTGATTGTGCTACAGAACCAACCCTCCATTGCACGAGGTATTTCCAGGTGCTAAGTGCCATGGGATGCTCTACGTCTGGCCAAACTGCCATCCTCTACAGACACAAAATGAGAGGCTCTCATGGCTCAAGTGGAGCTATACCCTCAAAAGAAGAGGTGCTGATTGGAGTCTCCAGTCTGAAATTACCTGTGAAGTTTAATTTACCACCCTGTTGTATTCATCTCCGTTACATGATCCAAAAATAAAATGTCAGTGGTTGCAATCACCTGAGAATGACCAGAAAGACAGGGACCAAGGACTACACAAAGGAGTGGAATATGGAGAAAAAAAAAAAAAAACAAAACAAAATCAAGAACCCATACCATTTGAGGTTAAGAGTTTCAGGGGTTTTTAATCAAAATGTATGAAAAGCTACTATACCAGTGTGTAGTAGGAATCTAAATCCCCAGCTGGAGTGGTGTGTCCAGGACCACAAAGGGCTATTGAAATCAAAAGGGTTCAGGCTGACAGAAAGGTCTGCCCAGAGGGATTCGAATTAAAGATTAAGACCTTATATTTTAAACTCACATCTCTCAGGAGAAAACTCCTTTTACTGAGGACCATAATGACTAACACTGCTGTTTAGACCATATTTTAGCGTAGGAGGTCATGCTCACTGTTTCACCTGTACTTCTTTCACTGGAGTATTTTTCCCTCAGTTCCTGGCAGAGCAGAGATGAGAGGAAAATCACATTTAATTCCACGCTGTAACATTACAAGACTTAGCAAAATCCTCTTATCTTTACTCTTTCTGCCAGCACAATTTGGACAACTAAGACAGCTTTGACTGACCCCCTACGACACATTCCTTCCCTACACAGCCCCCTACCCAACATTCCTTCAGGTTTCATGTTCTTTCTTTCTCCTCCACATTTAATTTAGCACAGATCCCTCTGGCTCTGCTGAGGCAGCCAGGGAGAGGCACTGTGGTCCAGCAGATGCTGGACCAGCTCCCACAAGAAGCTGTGCCCTCGGCTGAGACCGGGATCTGCAAAAAAGCCAACGGCCCCAAGACAACAAACTGCTGGTAACTTGGAGCCCATTTTTAGTCTTTCTGATTTCAGACTCTTTGAAATACTACAGGCCCAGCTGTCTTACCTACCGTAAGCCACTTTACTGTTTCTACATCCAGTTCTTGACACGGTGCTGCATTGATTTATGAAAAGACAGTAACAAAGAGATCATATCAAGCATTTACTGTGCTAGAGCATGGGGCATACCCATTATCTGTCCTCCAGCTCGCACTGAATCAGTACAATGCTGAAGCAAACACACCTTTCCTTCTTGTTTTTCGACTTGAACAAAAAAATTATTGCCCGTATTAAATGTGTCATTATTTTCTGCTGAAAACAGAAATTAGAGCATCTGGACAATTACATCCAGTATTTATTCTGAAGATTTCGCCAATATCTAATGAAGAGTGCAGGAATGAGTGAATGTTTCAAAGAGGAAATTGTTATCCCCAGGAAAATGACCATGCCCAGAAGTCCAGCATTTTTTTGGCTTAGGTGTTCAGAAGCAGCTAAGGATCTTCGACATTTGATTTCTGGAATGCTCAGTTGGAAATGGGTTAAAGGCCTTTGCTCCTTAGAGAATGGGTGATAAAATACATGTCAAAAATACAGCTCCTCTAACACATCTCTTCATCTGCACTGCATCAAGCAGCTCCTGCCCTTCCAAAAGCTTGGCTCTTGTGTCTCCTACACTAACCACAAATTCCCAGTGACACCACAACTGCATCCCTGCCTACAGATCTGAACCATGGGGTTGGTATTTATGCCTACAGACCAGTGCTGGGCACCTTGGTGCTCTGCAGAAGGGAGCCCTGCAGTTCTCTGCCCACCCAGCACACACACAGAGGACCTGCCCATCCCAGCTGCATCTGCCTAATGTCTCTGGAGGCCAAATGAGCTGGTTAGAAACACTTGTTCCAACTTCCCCACAATTTTCTACAAAGCCTCCCAGAAGCTGTAATTCACCCTATAAACCCACTATAATGGAGGAGATCTCTAGCTGTAGGCAGCAGGTTGAGGCACATAAATCGTGCCCCTGCAACACACAGAGTAAATGAATCCATCAGGAAGCAGGCTGTGGAAAGTCAGTGGATATCACCACCAAAAATCAGAGACAGCAGCAGAAAACCGATGGACCAATTACAAAAAGTGAAGAAAGAATAACTTCACGGCACTTCAAAGTGTGCTTCAGTTCATTTCAAGGAGAGAAATCTGAAAAAACAGAAAGGAAGAAAAAAACACCCCCAAAAAACCCTAAATTATTCACCCCTTTCCACTAAATAGTATAGTTATTTAAATAAAGCTCTATAACCCATTACTGAAACTATTATTTCTCTGCAAAGTTGCATTGTGAGATGGGCCTAAAAGCCATCTGCTTGATTTTCCCTTCAGATCATTTATCAAAAGACATTTTTAATGTTTTAGCCCAACTAGTAAAGACTTTTGAGTTTCAGCCAATCAGCAAACCCAGCTGAGTAATAAGGTGTCAGTGCTGTGCATAATCCTTCCTCGTGCGAAAAAACGCTTTTAAAGTTAATAGCAGCTGAAAATAGAGGAAGGAAATGAAAGTTTGGGAATTAAACCCTCGGGGCATCCCTACCTCTCTACCTACAGAGGAGGCATGGGCTGGATAATGATCATTTTATTGCTGTCAACATATGTACGCTGAGGTCCGTCCCCGACAGGCTGTGCAAATCAGGCAGAACCCGTTCCTCCCATTTAAGGCTTCCACAGAAGTACGCAGGCATGCTTTATACGCCTTCTGTTCAAATCAGAGAAGACGTAATTAAATTAAAGTAGCACGCAGAATATCTGGTAAATATTTTCTTGCTATCCATTACTCCGGAAAAGCGGATGCAGGGAAAGCGTTGGGTTACTACAATATTGTATTTTGCAGCCCACAGTGGCCCAGGTTGCTGGACATTACACTCGGGTGCTGTTTAGCCATCAGGCAAGCACCAGTATTTTCTTTCACTTCAATGCAACAGACCTTGAGCCCCCAAATGATTAAACTCAGCACACCAGGGCACAATAATGTGAATCAATAGAAGGATTAACATGTGGTTATTTTGCATCGCTTTTCCATACAAGCCTCTCACAGCATATACATAAACGTTTAATTAAGCCTTGCAGTGCCCACACAAAGTAAATAGGTATAATTAAACCAGTGCAAGGCTTCATTGCTGAACTCAGATGCAAAGAGCACAGCAAAATGCTTTCTCCTGCAGATTGAAAGGCGAGCACTGAAGATATTGCCACTCCTTCACTGCCAAGCACCCTGCCCCAGCCAAAACATCAAGCTGCTGTTGTGAGTGTGAGGAGTGAGACCTCTCACCACTCATGCTATCCAAAGACCGTGCCTCTCCACATCCTTGCTAAGCACACAACAGCAACCACATGGTTAGTAGCCAGCAGAAAGAGCGAGTAATTTTATATCAGCCTCAAAAGTCCCACCAGCTGCATCCCTAGGATCACAAGCGAAATGCCTGTGACCCGGCTAACACCGCACATTCATCAACTAAATTGAAAGAAAGGTGTATCAGCCAGATAAAAAGTCACTTCACTGTAGCTAATCACATTTTACACTCAAAGAGCGCCTTAAATCCCAAGCAGTTCTGAAGAATTCAGCAAAACTCACAAATTGCACAGAGGGCCAGAGTGACAGCGTTTGTAACTTGGTGAAGCAAGACTGACCCCGGGAGACCCAGAACAGTTCGTGCCAAGTCTGTGTACGTTTATATAGGTACAGGAGCACGGACAGCTGGGGTTCAGCAAGACACTGCAAGATGCAGCCACAATTTAAGAAAAAAGAGTAAAACAAACCCACCCAAAACCTCCATCCCCACCCAGGGATTTAGGGACTCAACGCAAGAAGGAATCCGGCCACCGTACCTGGCTCTCTGCTGCTCCTCAGAGCAGACACACTCCAAACCTCAGCTCCTTCCATCACCAGTGTTCTTGAAGCACCACTTCCATGTAACTATTCAGTTCCCACCTTGGAAAAAGATATTTAGCTGGAATATTTTCCTAAAAAAACACATTTTCTTCAGTGCCTGGGAAAGAACTGGCAAAAAAAGGCCTGTGATATTCTTTTTTAGCACGTGATTACTAGATTTCTCACTGGGTAGAGGCTTGCTAGGGTCTCGACCCTCTGAGATGGTTCAGCCATCCGAGGACTTTGGCACCATAACTTTTTTCATGTGGCTGATTACCACTTAACATCAATGCTGGAGACTGTGGAGATTATAGAAACTGTGTCATGTTTAGTTAAAGAAAAAATATAAATCATTGTTTGAAGCTGTAATTTCAGCCTTTAAGGATGCCCTTTGGTATCCTTGAAGCATTGCAGGGATCTTAGTGTTCAAGGAAGATATTTCACTCCCTCTGACCTGGAAGTTAATTAATCTTTGAAGAAATCTACCCCCTCACAAGCTGAGGAAGAGTCAAGAGTTGATGAGGACAAAGCTTTGAAATCAGGGTCCTCCTGCTGGGTGAGGAAGTGCAAATTATTCGCAGGTGATGGGTATAGGAATGAGGCACTGGTTTTATATGATGCCTGAGCTAAGGTAATGCTTTTTAATTATTCAACAAAATATAAACCATTTATTTCATTTGTCACTCGCCTTTACAGAGGGGGAGATTTATGCCTGTTCAATTAAAAAGAAACAAAAAAACACAGTTTGATAAGAGTATGTGCAGCCCCACCACAGCAAGTTTTGCGGTCATTTTTGTACATTGAATAAAATATTGGCCTTTTATTAAGTCTGTTACATTTCTTAATTTGTTTTAGACTGTGTTCACTTCCTTGTTATTGCTTCAAATTCACAAGGGATAATTTTAAACTAATCTTCTCATCTTTTGCAACAAACTCTCATCAATAAGCACTGAAAGGATGATTAAAATATCACTCCATGTAGAACAAACTAAGTCAAAATTACTGTGGGGAGTAAATTACCCTAACAGAGATGTAATGTCAATGCCTTAATTTTATGAAAGATTTATTATTGGAAAGGAAAAAGAAAACGTACTCTTAGTGCTGTAAGCAGGTCTTTGTCAAAACAGCTTTTTTAAACACATAAATAGCATGGTTTGGTTTAATAGTTCTTCATCCACAGTGAAAGAAAAACTCAATGGAAAAAATGATAACAGCCTTATCAGCATGCCAGGGATGTAATGTCCAAGTGTCCATACTACCTGAATTTGTCTCTCCAGCCTGCAGGGATGTGGTTGTACCAGCTCACTTCATCCTTTTACCTCACATGGAGGGCTTTGCCATCTCTGGAGCTGATGTCTTTATCCAGGAGTGTCCCCATCTCTGCAATCAGCCGAGCTGTCCCAGGGGCTCAATCCCACCCTGACCAGCAGGAGCTGCCACATCCTGGGCTCATTACACTCACCCCGTGTTCTTTTCCTGGCGTGAGCCAGGACTGCCCCTGTTCAACCACGGTCAGACAGGGCTGGCTTGTACATCAAGATTCTCACATTATTTTAACACTGGTTAAAAAGAGAGGGTAATGTGGTCCTGAAATATTCTGGCAACAAGGCTCTAAAGCTGAGCAGTTCCTGGGCTCATCTTCCGTTACCATCCTTGCACTGTGTTTTTGCTCCAGCTACAAGCAACAGCATGCAGATCTTGGATTTTTCCTTTTTTGTTTCTTTTTTTGTTGTTGCTTTTCTTTTTGTCTATATCTTTTCATTCCCTCCCAGCAAATCTGCTTTTACTTTCTTGAAACCTTTCCAGGATTGGCTGCCTAGTTATTTAGCTTTGATTTATATGGAATCAGAGATATTCAGAAAGCATGCTTGTCAAACTAATTTTTGGAACTTTCTATATTAACCTATAATCCTTAAGGATATTGTTATTTCTTTAATCTAGATAGGAATATTTGAATTCTGCAGCTATTACATCATTTTGTTCTCAGGTAAATTCCTTAAGGATACCTCCTCATGTTTTCACACTTTTTCCTGGTTTTAATTAGGTGGCAAAAACTAGAATGACCACATTTATCAGCCCTTTACTGATACAAAATAACACACCTTGAAGTTTATGATTCCAGTTTCCTTGAGTTAAATTGTTCTACCCATTCAAATCTGATGCATCCTTCTTTATTCTGCTGCGCTTGACATATATTTATTTATAACAAGAGAAAGTCAAATGACCAATATACTTCCAAATCCTGCCAGCTGCTGTGTTTGTAAACTGACCAAGTGCTAATTTAGCCCATCAAAGCGATTTTCAGCAGACCCTTCTTTTGCTGTTATACAGTCAAACAGATTTCTGTGATGGACAGCTGATAAACATCTAGGCCCGGACTGACTCATACACTGTCAAGCATCTGTCATGGCAAATTATTCTATAGGATAAAAGAAAAAGGTAGGGCTGCCAAAAATTAAATTATTTTCTTTTGTCTAGATTTCCTGCCTTTTCAGTTATTCAGTTACTCTAATGCAGTTTCTTGGTGGTCAGCAGTGACTGCATTCCTGCACAAGCAGAACAGGTACTCAGACAGGTCCTGCCTGCAACCAAATCACTGGGCAAAAAGAAGAGCAGCTTGGATGAAGTACAGTGAGATAAGCAGACCAATTATGTATCATAGAGCAAACTCCTAGGAGAACCAGAAAGGGAGCCACGGTGTCCAGTGTTTGTCTCAGTGGTGGGCTCACTCCTGTTCTTCCCCTCTTGTTCCACATGGATGTCCCTTGCCTCGGAACCTTCCTGCTTTCGATACATTGAATTTTCCCATTCTCCTCTGTGAAAAGAGACACATAATTCATTTATTTATTCAACAACGTCTGCTGCTTCTGCTGCAAAAATTACCCTTTCCATTTTGCAGAATCCCTGTTGCCTCATTCATGTCTCATTCTTTATCCACTTGAAATACCTATTTATTTTTACTTCTTGTCCAATTTTCATTTTGCCTTCCATCTTTCCCAGTCTTATGGCTCCTTCAACATTTTCCAGTTTATGCTGTAATTTTTCCACATCACCTCTAAGTTTGATCTTTCATAATTCATGTGTCCTTTGCTGCCCGTCTTCCCCCTTGAAAGTCCCAGTTAGATGCATTATTTTACTTTCACAGCTCTCATCCCAGTACAATGGCAAAACTTCTATTGATTTCAGTGGAAATGGGGCTCTTGGAGTATTTATGGCTTTTGCACAACACACAGAAGCCCTGGGCAGGGGGAGACAATGTAATTAAGCAATCGGGATGACAGCCCGCGCTATGCTGCCGATTAATGGGTGTGCAGCGTGTGTAATAAACGTGAGCCTCTGGCACACCTGAGGTGAACATTAATCAGCCCTGTGGTACAACTTGAAAACTGATCATTATGAAATGGGTAGTTAAAACATTAAAATGCCCTTTTTTAAGTGATAGAAATCATTAATCAGAGTAGAGATCTACTCCTGTGTCCATGACTCCATCAGGCTGCAGTGACTTTCCATCACTGTTCCTCTTTATGCTGCAGAAATAAAGGTGGGACACAATAAAAAGACAAAGAACAAGCTGCTTGCCCACTTCACCTGACAAGGGGTCTGTCTGAACCTATGGAGGGCTCGCTTGTCCCATTACCATCCCCCTGAGGCCTACAGGAGCTCCTGCCTTGTATCACCACTCAAAGAAAACATGGCCATGTCACAGCCACGAGGTGCTCTGGTCACACTGGGTCACTCAGAGAGGTGCACTGAGTGTGACCACACTACAGCTCAGGCACTGCCTGTTCTCTTGTTTGCACAGGAGAGAACTGATAGCTACTTTCAGAATCAATCACCGTGGCTTTTAAATTCATTAAGCTGGGAATCACAACCCTGCTGAAACAGTATTGAGCCTGTCTTGCACTAAGGATTGTGTGAGGCACCTCATCCCCCTTGGAAAGCCCAGTGCTGCATAATTCTGCTGACACCCCACTCACTCTTCCCCCACATAGCTCAGGGCTCATCTGTAGCCTCTGGTGCTTTTCTGACCAGACACCTTCAGATTCACAACCGAATGTAATTTTCCTGTAGCCCTAGCCTCCCAGATGCCTTTTGATGGCTAGATCTCCTACTGGCTGCATGCTCTGCTGGGGCCATCTGCAGAGGTGGTGAGGAGGAGGGAATCCAATAATGGGTAATGGTGAGACTGCAGGTGTAGCACCTGCCGTGACACCCTCTGCTCCGTGCTGCACTCTCTAACGCTTTAGGACAAACCTTCTCCCACCCTCCTTCCGTCTCCTACCAGAAAAGCTGCTCTCAGATGGTAAGAGAGGCTGAAACCCACACCCCCACACTGGGGGCTGAACTGTTCTCACTGGTGGCCCAGATAATTCTGCTTTAAGTTATCAGATGTCCTCCTGTGAATCAGCTTTTGAGCAGTCAACAAGATAAAACAGAAGCAAGTAAAAACAGTAACATCAGAAACCAGTCGAGAAGCAGATCTTATGCAACAAAGGCTGAAGTTTTCGTTGTCCAGTGCTTTTCCCCAACACAGAGAACAATGCAAAAGACCCAGTCCTCCAAATTCCACACCTCACTAAATAGCTTCTTTCTCTCCATTAGCATTGGGAAGGGCAGCTGGATGCTATGTTTGTTTTCCAATTTAAGGCCCACGCCAACATGTTCCAAAAGTGTTGGCATTTTCATTTTGTTCAGCTTAATGGAGGGTGACTCAAACCTTAAGCTGTTTGATTTTGGAAAGCAAATCAAATATACAGTGCAGCAGAGGGTGAGGAATGCTACAGCTCCATACCAGAGACATATTTCAAAGCAAATTTCTCTGTTTCCTTTCCAGAACAACTCGGATCCCTGTTCAGTTCATTGTATCCATACATTTCCTTTCTTAAGTGACCTACCACAAGTTCCAGACATCCAATAGGTTCACATGCCTGCCATTTATTTCTTTTTTTTTTTTCTTTTTTTTACTTCTGTGAATCACTGACACTTCGTTTCAATTCCCTCAAAGCCAAACTGACACGAGTCTCTCTATCCTTTCTACACGTAAGCACAGCCAGAATGGCCACAGAGCACAGCAAGAGGTCTAAGCTCTCACACACACCGAGGTGTTCCTCCTCAGTGCTGCAAAAAGAGCACAAGACCCCACTTGGCCCCTGAGGCCTTTTGCACGTACAGCAGGTTTTCTACAAGCTGGGCACTGATGTATCCCACTCCATCAGTCCCTTTGCTGCCATGCCATATCGTGCAGGCGCACAGCTAAGCTGCAGACAGTGATGATTTTTCTGTTTTGGTAACAAACTGGCTTTGCAGGTCTGTAGCACAATTAACCAGGCTGGAACCCAGCAGAGATTTTGGGGTTTATCCTTTTTCCCCCCATCTGCAAACTGCAATGTTCTGAGGAAGCAGCGGAACATCAGAGACAGGCGCCAGACATTTTGTAACTAAACCAAAGCTTTCTGCTTTCATCAGGAGGAGAAATATTCTAGAAGAGTATGTGCCACAATCCTTCACTGTGAGGGTGGTGAGGCATTGCAACAGGTTGCCCAGAGAAGCTGTGGATGCCCCTGGCGGTGTTTAAAGCCAGGCTGGATGAGGCTTTGAGCACTAGACCACCTGGTTTAGTAGAAGGTTTCCCTGCCCATGGCAGAGGGGTTGGAACTAGAGGATCTTTAAAGGTCCTTTCCAACCCAAACCATTCGATGATTCTATGAATCAGAAGCAGAAATCTAAGCATTTGCTTCTCAGAGCTGAATTCAGCAATATAGAAGAGAATACAGCAGTGTGGTTCATACAAAACCAAAGCAGAAACAGCAGGTTTTGAGGGCTCAGCAGAACTTTTTTAATTTCTAAATCACATAACCAGCTGGCAGCTCCGTAGTTGTGCGTGAGGGGGCAAAACTTGCCGCAGTGCTCATGGGCAGTACGATACTGAAAC
This sequence comes from Rhagologus leucostigma, assembly GCA_013397725.1. Taxonomy (NCBI): domain Eukaryota; kingdom Metazoa; phylum Chordata; class Aves; order Passeriformes; genus Rhagologus; species Rhagologus leucostigma. The sequence goes on from VZTD01004439.1 coordinate 2,003,503, forward strand.
CTTCTCTGGAGACTCTGCTTTGGGCCCGAAGGGAGCTGCACACCCAGGCACGGCCACAGCTGCTGGTGCAAATCAGAGCTAACATTAACAAAGCCACAGAATGAATGCAAATCATCAGAGGCCTGTCATTTAAATGGCAACCTGGGAGCAAATAAAGGCAAGTGACTAGCTAGAATTAGATCCAGGAGGATTAAAGAGGAAGCCCTACTGAAGAAGAAAATTTCTGAGTGTCTCTTTGTTCAGCCTTTATCCATCTAATCTGAAATACTCAAGCCTATTTCAAAGCCTTCAATTTTGGTTTTATTTTTTTTTAAAACATAAATGAATCACTCTTTTGGCTGTGACAGTCAGCTCTCCAGCTAGTAAGAAAATTTCAGAAGTTTTTGTAGTAAATAGCTTCCAGCAGAGGATGATTAGCATGAAGATTGATTGTGTGATTTGCCGTAGTATATGGTAAAGGTTTTCTGCAATTAAATAAGAAGAGCATGATCCTACTCTGTGGGAGGGCTGGCTTTAACTGCGCAGAACATCCCAGGGAAAAATAGGTGCTCTTAAAAACTGTAAAAGAAGCACTAAACAGTGTTTTCTCTTTCCACCGCAGAAGGTCAGGATGACCTAGCAATGTTGCGGTAACATTTTTAACTTAGAGGATGATAATTACAGGTGCATTTCCACCTTCAGCACTGAGAGAAAACACCGCACTTGGTATTAATCACCCCTTCAGCACCAAGAAGTTGTGTGTGGCCCCCAGTGTCTTTCACTGGGACCAGCAGACTTGTGGCAGTGGTGAAGGCAGCTCTGACCTGAGCTCTCAGCCTCGTACAGCTGGGTTGTGCTTCCACGTTCACCAGAGCTACAAGAGGGCTATGTTATTAAAAAAGCAGACATCCTCAAATGCACGATAAACTCTTAACAATGCCCCACATCCTATTCTTCACCTCTTTTCAACAAAATTATAAAAAGCCTGCCTTCTACCTACCAAATACACAACTAGACACCCCCATCATGTGTCTGCTCAGCCTGCTTGCTTTAATGAAAATATATTCTAGAGAGAAGTCTCCCACACTGTCACTCAGAACATATATGCAAAATTAATAGCATATTTCAAGATCTTTGCAGACACAATCCCATTTTCTGTGATGGAAAGTGCCTATTTTGGAGAAAAGCAAGCAGTGCATTTGCCTGGGGCCCCAGGAAAATGTGCAAACCCTCCAGAGCATCCTTGACAGAAGAAAAGAACCCATCAGTCTCAGGTCTCCACTTCTCACAGTGCACAAACAGCACTTCTAGAAGCAGCCTTGAATCATCAGAGCTGCTTTACTGCAGCATCACTCACACCGCAGCACTGCTGAGGAGAGAAGCGGAGCAAGGCAGAACCTCCGTAACTGAGCACCTTCAGAGCAAGGAAATAGGTTGCGACAGAGGAGTCCTTTAATTTCTCCTCCATCTCTTTCATATTCAAAAGAGAAGGGAAGGGGGATGCTCAGACTTGGGAGAGGAGAGATGGGTTGTGGGCAGATGCTGGAATTTAAGACAGTTGTTTGGCAGCAGGTAGCTTTTCATAAAATGCTCCATGACTCAGTCTCATCTGAGGCTTTGCAAGCAGAAGAGAGACTCAAGAACACTTCAGTCATTACTTCGGATTCCCTGACTTTCAGACAGAAGCACATGCTCAAAAATCCAACAAGAATATTATAATCAGTACTGCAGAGACCCCGTGGGGGATACAAAAGATGATTTCCCTGTCTGGGTTTTCGATTCACTTACCCTTCTATAGCTGGTAGTATCAATACACTAACATTATTCTCCTTTCTGCTTTAATTTGGGCTTGGAGTCGCCTTAAAATGATTTTATGCTTACTGGAGAAACTTAAGTGTTACTTCCAGCAAGAGATGGCTTTTACTGAGAGCATTTCCCCCAATGACTTTTTAATCTTCCTACCCTTGACCTTTCAGTTCAAAATATTAAACAAATCACAAGCTATTACTTGTACTTATTAGGCCATTAAAAGCCAAACGCACCTTTTCCCAAAAGCTATGTAGGAGAAGGGGAGCCCAAAGCAAGAAGGTCTAGATAATTATAGTACTAAAGAGCAAACACATGTGAATTATTCTTGTGACATTTTCCATTCTTGTTGCCATCTTCATAATGAAAATGAGGTGCCAGAAGCTTCATTCCCCATACCCAAACTTTATGTGATTTCAGTTATGTGCTACATTACTTTGAGATTTTTCAATATTTGGAAGCTGGGCCAGCTAGCCTTTCTCCTAAATTTTTGACTACACACTTAACAACCCATGGAGAGGAATACATTTTAAAACCTAAGTCCTCAGCGTATATAAATGCACAGATATGGAAAATCTTTTGCCAAGGCTCTTCTGTGCACTGTGCCCACTAAAAGGCAGAACAGAGAGAAATGCAAAAGGTCAAAGATCTAAAAAGATTTTTCAGTGAAACAGAAATTTTAAGGAAAAAAAAACAACAAACAAGCAACAACAACAACAAATAAACTACACAAACTTTCAGGAGCAAGAGGTTTAAGAAGAGCTGCAATAAAAAACACCAAAAAAACCCTACAGAAGCTTCCAGGAGCAAGAGGTTTAAGAACAGCTGCAAGGTTTGGCAGTGTTGACGGTATTTTAGATGAAGTAGCTATTACAGAACAGGACAGTTTATGGCAATAGATATCACAGTGGTTTCCTTCTCTTTCTTCCAGTGACTACATTTCAGACAAAATCCCATTCATTTACTTTGCCATCATATTTTTTTAAGTTCAAGTGGTCTGTGGAGAATGTGAAAGGGCATCGTATATCAGTGTACTATGACAAATACTTCCATGTCCAACACTGCCAAACAGCAGCATTTATTCACGTGTTTCTGCTCAACCCGACTCTTATATGAGGAGCTGCAGCACATTAACTTGAAATGCTGAATTTTGAGCTGCTGTCCAAAAGGGCAAAAAGCTCATATCTGTGAGGAAGTGGAAGACGTTCAGATGCAAGCCAATATATATTAAAGAGCATGACTTACAAGTGCAGAATCAAAAGAAGGTGATAATAAAAGGTATATTTGAGGGAGGTCTTTACTAGTATTTTAATTTGCAATGGAGGAACCACAGACCTTCCCAGAGCTCCTGCAACAGCCTGAGGTGATGAAGAACAGGTGCCTGGGTGTTTCACTCTTCCCTAGCAGAGGAAGGTCAGCTTATGTCCTGCTAAGGCTTATGCTACAGCAAGGCAGTGGAAGGCAAGGTTCTCAGCCCAGAAAAAGGTTTATGAGGTTTGGTGTTATTGCTTGTGTCATTACTGCCCGTGCCTTCACAAAGGCATTAACAGACAAAGAAAGGGCTGGAAAGCTCACAGGCAGGGAGCTTCCAAGTGGCACTTTCACCCTACCCTTGAGTGTCTGCAACCCGTTCTTCTTAGCAGACCTCTTTACACTTAGAGGTTCCCAAGTTTCACAGCCAACCCCCTGTAAGAAGATGAGGGTGATGAACATTTTGCTTCTAAAGCAGCAAACTCGATGTTACTTTCACACCACTCAGCTGAGCACACATTACAGTGCTGTCTTGGTCTCCGCTAACAATCATAAAGAGATATCAGACATTTCCTAAGAATCAGGTTGCAAAAATGTAGCTGAGAGACATGCAAGGACATAAAAATTCCAATGAGATAAAAGCATCCCTGTTTACATAGCAATTCTGCTTCATTAGACTCAATGTTGCTTCATTATATTCAATGCCATTTAGTTTTGATGTTCATTTCAAGGCTGCTTGTTTATACTGAGGCAGAGAGGGGGAAACACAGTAAAAACTCCAGGCTGAATGCAATGCTGAAATGGATTTTAATATGCAATAAAATGTATATATCATGTTCTAGTTAAGACAGCATCACTATTTGCTTACATATGTTACTGTACAAACTATATCCTAAAAATTAAATTTGCCTTCACTAAATCCCATAAGCAGAGAAACTCTTGATTGAAACAGCTCAGAAACTATTCAGAAGAGAGGTATCTTTTTCACCTATTTATGCATACTTTCTGATAGGTGACATCCACTCCTATTCAGGGCTTTAAAGAAACATTTTTTCCCTCGGGGATGAATTTGACTTATTAGTATTGATGCATACGTCCATCTGGAGTCTTTCGCCAATGGCAAAAATCCAAGGGACATGGGCTAGTACCTTTGAGGCAGAACAGACTACTTGCCACGCTGTAAAACTGCCTACTTTCTTAAAACGCTTTTTATCAAATTTCTTATATGCAGCAGCTCAAACCCACTAAGGGTTTAATTTTTCATTTTATTGTATGCTATTTTGCACATCTTGCTATAGGGTTTCCCTGGAAGTGCATAAACTCATTTTAATTGTTCCCAGTGCTGATTCCCATTTAATTAAACAGTAGTACTCTAGCAAGATTTATTATACAGAAACTGAGACTTTTTTAAAGCTGTAACAGAACATATAATAGATGTGTCACATTTTAAAAGCCTAATTAAACTTATTGTTTCTCTATGTCCTCAGCATGTCTCTCTCAAGTGTAAGATATAATTTTAAATGGCTGAGATGTTTATTTTCATGATCATATGAGCCGGATCCACATTTTGGGAGGTTGCTCCTGGCAAAGTGAATGGAGCTGTCAGTAAGAGTACGTGTGGTGGGGGGCACTGAATATAACTCAGATAAGTGAAAGGAGTGAGAACCAGAGGAGTGAGAACCAAAAGGTTTCGCCCTTTGTGGGTTTTGTCTGATGTCCTTGGATGGAAAAGGGTGCTGAGTCAGGCTTAGGCAGGCAGGTGCAAACCCAGTCCCATTCCCTCCCAATGTCTTTCTGCCCTTCTACAGCCCCAAACTGAGCCTGAGCCCCGCAGAGATGAACAGAGGAGAGCTGGATGACCAAGAAGCCTTTCCACTTCACCAAAGAGCCCTTACAAGACAAACAAACTCATCACTAGGGTGGTGCAGGGGCTGGGCTTTACCTGCCTGCAGCAGGCAGCAGAGGTGGCTCCTAAAACAGCAAGGAAGACAGAGAAGGGTGCAACCAGCCAGTGCCAGGAGGGGAGCAGAGCAGGACAGGAATGCTTTCCTTCGGGGAATGCCTCCCAGGACAGGCTGTTCTGAACTGGCCCTTCCTCGGGGATGTGCCTCATAAATAAAAGACATTTGTCTGGAGCTGGCTGGGACAGCAGCTTTGCACGAGCTTCTCCCTCCCAGCTCAGGGGTTCTGGTGCTGGGTTTCTTTAACCACCTCACGTGCCAGCTCTCAGATGCTAAAAGGAAATAAAATAACAGTGATTATTAGGACAGAGCCAGGTAGGATTTTTTTCAAAGCTCGCGGCATTAAGCGGACTCTGCTCCCAAAATGGAATCTCCCAGCACTTGCAGCGGTAATTAGGCTACAGCCTGCCTTTCTAAGAGAAATTCCCCCTTATCTGTAATCTCGGAACAGAAGAGATGTGCAGCATTTCAGAGACAAGCTGAGCTCCAGCCAAGGGAGGATTTGAGCCCAGGAGGCCAAACTCCGCTGCCCCAGCGGTGTTTGAGCAGCTGAGCAGAACCTAGGGCTCGCCTCAGAGCTGTTCCTGCCGTGAGCGGAACCGCTGCACCCCATCCCTTCTGCACAGTTAATACAATCACAGCTCATTTTAAAGGCAATCAAATACAGCCGGTCCTTAAAAATGAGAATAATAACAGGCACCAAGGGAGGCAAATTCCCTTAGAGATCATTGGAGATTATCTTAGAGAAGAAAATTCAGTACAAGCTCTGACATAAGATGTAATAACTCCTGAGAAACACCCTTTAATGGAGAATCAGAAGCACAGTGGTTATTTAGTCTTTGGCATCTATAACCTCTTATAGTGAAGAATACATTGTAATTATTTAGTCTTAAATAAGTAATCACTTTTTTCCTGCTTTAATATTCTGAAAATAATTATATTACTTGAGGTTCATTAACTGTTTCCAGCAGAATAACCAGCTTTATTTAATTAGCTGGATGAAGCTTTTTAGTTACTTATTTTCTTTCCATCACTGATTAAACATTCGTTTCAGAAGATTAGCAGCCATTTTCTTCCAGTCAGTATGCTCTCTGGTTTATAATCTTTCCATGGGAGAAAAAAAAATTACAGTAAATCAAACTGAAATTCTGTGCTTACTTAGAAAAAACATCAGTGAGAAATAAGGTTTGCTGAACTCTTTCATCCACTATCCCATCCTTAGCAGTGGAAATGGTAAAATGTTCAAAAGCAAAATGAATACCACTTGTAAGGGACCAGATTCTCTTGCTACACCCTTGTTACTGAGCAAGAACTGTGCTCTGGTTATCCTCAAAGGGACACTGGCATGACATAAGCATAAACCTGATTTAATACACCAGCCGTGAATTCCACTCACCTAGATTTGATACCAAAGCACATCACTTCACAGATTGAAATATGAACCGCTGCTCTCCCAATCCAATTCTAGCACATTATGGGCATCAGACATTGAGGATTTATTCTTTTCCTTAAATCTGACTTTAGGCAGTTCCTACAGCAGTCTGTTCTACATGTTTTCTGTAGAAGTGGTGAGTCAAACATGCCCATGCATGCTTCAGCTGACCAAAAAGGACAAAATAAATAAGTGTGCACATATGAGAACTTTTTGACAAAGTACAACTCTGCTACCCTGGAAGAAAAGTGGGGTGGATAGGAGGGGAATGGTGAAAGTAAGGAAGAAAGCATCTTGGAAACAGATGCTGTCTGTGTCTTTACCAAAATCACCATCCAGGCAGCAAACAGCCCTGCCATCCTTCAGCCTGCCAAGTGCAGGGAGAGGAGGGTTGCAGGCTGTGGTCCTTGGGCAGGACCCTGGGCTACCAGGAATCCAGCAGAGACTCGGCAGGTGAGGAATATTTTTATCAACAATTTACATTCCTATGCAAAGGACCAGTCTCTGCAGAAATCATCAGCCACCTTCTCTTGCTGAACACCATCTAAACTCCACAGTGGCAAAGATCTGGACCACCAAAAACAAATGATCATGGGATGGCAACATAACTTCTACTGCATTAACAGAGAATCAACACCTTTGTAGAAACAAGATCCAACCGCATCAGCTGTCTGCTGCTGTCTTATCTTTTCAAGATTTTAGCAAACAGAACCTCCACATCTACAAAGCATACAAATTCAAGCATTAAATTTTATATCCCTCCTTTCAGTAGGGAAAGAAATATTGTCTCAGCTTTCTCAGCTTGCTTAGCCTATTAATTTTCTTGCCCTTCACAAATTGTGTTAGTCTGCAGCAGCAAAGCCAGAGCTTTCCCACTGTCCCTGCAGCACATTCCCTTGGAAGTAAGCACAGCCAAGCAAATGCATGACTGCAGACTTCAAAAAGATGCACTGCTTTGATGTGCCATGGGTTTCAGGTAGTGAGTATCAGCAGGGGGGTCAGGATAGGTATATGAATCTTTAGTGAGGGCATAAATTTATTTATTTCATCATCAATAATAGACATTTGAAATGAAAATGCAATTTGTCTTAACTGAAAATTACAACGTTCTAAAGATTGTAATATTTATTAGTCATTGTTACCCTTCTTGTGCTCAAGGCCTTTTTTTGCCAGAATCATACAAACACAGACCTAAACTCTCAGTTACGTCAAAGATATTTTCACACTTGCCATCCTAAAACAACTTTACTGCAAACTGCAGTTACAGGAGGAATTCAGTCTAAATATTCCTGCATGGCATGTACAATGGATGTCCATGTAAGGACCCCTGCAGCAGAGGGAATGGTGCACTAGAGGAAGATTTTGGAAAGAGCCTTCTGTTTATTTGCACAAAATCGATACCCAGCCAGCCAGCAACCAGAATTCAGACACCATTTAACACCTATTGTCAGTATAGTTGTTTACATGATCTCTTTGAGCATTATATACATTTTCACATTGGGTAAAATCTGCCCAGAACTCAACAAAACACGCCCATCTATTGTCCGGGTGTTGCAGAAGAAAGATGAAAGTGAGATAGAGAAATGGTTTGCTTTCTTTCCAGGCAAGTGATGGGGTCACAAAGCAAAAAGAAGATTTCATCCTCTCATTTCCTCCATGCATAAGCAGTTACTAAGTTAGAGAAAGTCTCTTTACGATAGAAGGACTTGATGTGTGCTTGTATAAAGGATGAGGGAAAAATGATAGCAGGTGGCACTTGGGTTCCCATATTCCCAGAGCAAGATCGAAGTTGGAGGATCACAAATTCAGCAAAGCAAAGTTTCTCCTTTAAACATAGTACAGCTTGGCAGGCCATTAAACTTCCCTGCAAGAGTATTGGTATTGAGGTAATTTAATTGTTTATTAGTAAAATTCTTCAGTGCTAAATAGTAAAAACACAAATTCTTCAAGACTAAAGGACAAAAAGTTGGGGGTTTTTAAAATCTCATGTTAAGCGTGTTATTCCATTTCCCTGTCCCTCAAAATCTGGCTTGCAACAAAACTGGAGGATGAAGCCAACAGCTCTGAATCAGATACAGCACTGGTTTCAGACACCAACTTCATTGACTCCAGCGAGTCACTCTGGGCCACCACAATAAATTTGCACCAAGAGCAAGTTCACTGCTGCAATTTAGCCAGTCTGTAAGGGGAGCTCCTCATTAAGCAAAGGGACTCCTGTTTAAGCAGGACAACTAAGATCTTGATCCAGCATTAACCGGCAAAGACTGTAGCTCTACAGACTTCCAAAAATTTCAGGCTTGTGGCTTTGACAGCCATTTCACAGATGCTCCTTCCCTCCAGCTCCGAGCCTCTCTGCTGGGTCTGTCCTGCTTTTCTATACTTCGTTGGCATCTCACAGCTCTGAAAACTATCACTTGCTCTAAATTTTCTAGTTCATGCTCATAGCCAGCAACTGTGGTTGTTGTTGCTCCTTTTCAACTTAGTGTTGTCATCTTGATTGACTAAATGGCAAATCTTTCAATAGCTGATGTGTTTTTCAACTCACCAACTACAAAATAAGTATCTAATGCTCAAGGTCGCAGACAGGAGTTGGGAGAGCAGGAAAAAGCAACTCCTAAAAGCCAAATAATAGAAAACAAAATTTAAAATCCTGACATTTACTCTTTTTCATGGTGGAGTGGTTTGCAGGAAAGCTACGTGTGATTTTTAACTGCTTGGGACTATCAGAACACACTCTTCTCGGTCTGTAGATTGGTGGCAGGTTTTCGCAGCACAAAAAGTCATTACAATAAGTTCCCCTTCACTGTCCACCTAAACATAACCCCCCAGTGGGGACAGGTCATCTGGAAATTTATAAAATAGCTCACCACCAAGACCAGTTTTCATCCTCTCTTTTAAATAATCGATAAAAATCGTTTTCCAACAATTTGCAGCCTGCAAGAGGATTTCATTTTATCTTGATAATTTAGGATTTTCTTTCCCTGCTGTCTGCAGTTAAGGACTTTTTTTTATCTGTTCCATCTGTGAAGTGCAATGAATTTCTGATAGACTTTATAGTGACTGTCCTTACAGCTTAAATCTTCCCAGAGAACTTGTTTACCTGTGCTTACTAACCAGGCTGTGGTGTAATAAATCATTTAAATGGACTTACAATTTGGTTGTAAAACATCAAGGGATGCTGACCAAGAACACTATTACATTATAAGCAGAAAACTCGTGTTATAAACATTGTTCTCACGCATTATACACAGTGCAAGGTCAGATATTTTATGCAGTAATGGAGGCAATAGAGGAGGATTTTCTAATAACATTATCGGTGTAAAGAACTATCCTGAAGATAACAACTTCATGGAACTCACAGTGGGACAGATTCTGTCCTGAATTAAGTGGTTTCCACTATGATTCCTTTCAATCTTTGCTGGAACAAGTGAATCTGAACAGCCCTTGGGAGCTACATACATGTGTGTAGGCGTGGGTTATAACGTGGCAGCATTTGGACAATATTACAGACTTGATATCTTTCAGTGGAACAAGGTTACCACACATGGTACCCCTCCAGGGCTCCCTGGACATAGAGGAGCTGGTAGGATTTGTCAATGATGTATGAAAGCCATACGATTTTATTACTGCAGGACCTGGCACATCCAGGCAGAGGCCAGGGTGTCATCGTGGCAGCTACTTTAAAATCATAACATAAAACTTCTGAAGTCGATGGCACGAAGGAAGAGGTATCACCATCATTTGATGGAGGGGAAGAATTCAGCTGACAGACTCAAAGATAACCACACAGAAGCATCTGGCAGAGCCACACAATGTGCCCACACGATCTGGGTCATCTGCCTTCACACCAGGACGTGCCTCCCTGTACTTATTCAGCTCCAAGTCACTCTTCCCTTACATAAAAAACCACAGCAAACACAAACACCAGTTCCTGAAGCATCCCATGAATGCACTCACATTACCCAGGAAGATAGAGCTATCACCTCCAAAGGGTGATATAGGGAGCAAGAAGTGGATCTGTATGATACGGATGGGACCAGAGCCCAGCTAAGTTACAGAGATGGCAGAGCTGCACCACATTACTGCTCATAGAAAACCCACATTTATGCTGTTTAACTACTGGCAGCCTGGGATCCTACAGAATTTTGTGGAATTAATGATGCTATCCTGTAGAGAAGGCCCCCTGAGATATCAGAATGACTGGCAGCACACTGTGATACTGTGCAGGAAGGGTTTCTCAGCTTAGTTAAATTTAGCCTTTTTCTTGTGGCTATCAACACTTCACCAGCCAAAACAGAGATAGGATTATAAGCCACAGGCATTGCAAAACTTCATCTTAAGGAGTCAAAGGAGAGCATTAGGTCAAAATGATCTGAACCAAAATCTACTGGTATGAAGCAAGGAGAGCAAAATAGAAAGGAAAACAGAAAATTCATACCACGCACATCTTCAGACACTGGGAAGGAGAGAGTTATGCAGGGATGAGACCCAGCCACTGAAGTGTAAAGGAGACATGAAGAGGAGATGCAATGGGACAGGGAACAGGTAGTTTTGCACTTTCCATCTGTTTCTCTGCTGCCAACAATCACCATGTGTGCATCGCCACATGCTTGTTGTTACCCTTCTGCTGCAAGTTTCCACAGTACCTTCTGAAGTAAAAAAGATCACATAAATTTTCTTTGGCCACGTAGGTAAATCTTCCTTCAGACTTCACAGCGAAGTGGATGAGGAAAGCTCACGTGATCTTTTACACTGACTCCAGCACACTGGGCACAACATTTAGCTGGCCCAAACTGGGATGTTTATCAGACCCAGAAGAGGATATTTGCCATCCCTCAACATTGTCTTTGTTCTTTATAAGCTCTGTGGACACTCCAGCCTGAGAAAGAATCTGAGAGAACTCAAACAGAAAAGCAGCTCTTCTTCTTGATGAGCAAAAGTTGATTTGATTTTTACTTCTTCCACCTAATTTATAGACAAAGCATAAGAGTGTGCTAATGTGGTGTCAAAGGATGATTCTCTGGGTCAAATTCTGCTCACAGCTGTATGAAAACAAATTTTTACATCCATTTAATTAGTATTTACATTAGTGTAATGAAGTGAAGGAATTGTCTAGTCGACTCTGATCTGATTCTCACACTATGAAAACTCAAAAAGAATTGAAAATACTCCTATTTAAACAGGCAATTTTATGCAAAGAGACTGGCAACCTCTGTGTCCTTACAAGTCGGCAGTACCACCTCTTAGCACCCCACCACTTCATTTTTAAGCGTGCACTTCCATGCTTTGTTCAATAGACCCCTTATCTTGAAGCAGGATTTTCCTGAAAGCCTCTACAGGGCTCGTTCTTGCAACCCCATCCCAAAATTTTGCTGCAAAGCTGGAAGAACAAAGCAGAAAAAAAAAAAAAAAAAAAACACCACAGCTGCAATGAAGCTTCTGGCAAACCAAGGTCCCTGCTGTCCATGCACATAAACCATCTCCTCCACCCATCAGTTCCTGTCCACACTTCCCTGAGCTCACCGAGATCTGTTTGTACAGCACTTGGGTACGTCAGGTCCATGGCCCATACTGAGTGTTCCTGAGCACAAGTGTAACACAGACCACAAAGAAATCATTATCAAATCACAGGGAAGCTAAAAAGAAGCAGCTTTTCACCCACTTCCAGCAGACAAGAGGGAACTCGGGCTTTCTTAACTTCTGCTTGTACAATTAACACTCCTTCCTTTCACTTTATCATCATGGGGCATTTTCCTATTTGAAATTGTTTATTAACCTGAACCAAATTTTGCTATGTATTTACATTTAATCATCCAGCAAGCCTGATTATCTTGAGTACTAATAATAATCAACACATTACTAACATCACTTTAGTTTTAAGCCTTATGACTAAACATTGCAAATTAATTCCAAGTTAATCAGTTTCATTAGCTATGCAAATATGTCTTTGGCTTAAAGCATTAAATCAGATTTAATTTGCTAAGACAATATTCACCGGGAGTTTATGCAATCCATTCTTGCTTTCCATTAATTAAGGCACATTACACTGTGGGGTCTCGATGCAAAAAAAAAGAAAAAATCTGAAAAGACAAAACTGTAAAACTTGTGTCTTCATTTGCAACTTTTGTATTATGACAAGATCTGAAAACAAAAGGAAAAAAATCAAGTCAAGGAGACCAAAAAAAAAAAAAAATCACAACTTCCCTCATAGCAGAAAATAGAATGGATTTAGATGCATTTAAACTTCTATACATCATAACTGTTATCTCAAGATCACTGTGTTAGGTTTTTCTTACTGCGAGAGTAGTAACACGACACTGCAGGTTATAGGAGTGACCTCACTTGTGCTTTAACTCTGAAGTACCTCAGTGGAAAGCATGAAGCAAACTCGCTGAGGAGAGCTGAGGATGCTAAGGTGCAGAATTAGTCCTTACAGAATATGCAGATGTACAGACCCAGGAGAGTTTGTGAGCAACCAGCACTGTAGACAAACAAACAGAGTTGGTTGATCCTTTTATTTATTCTGGCAAGTTTCCTTTGTGTCAGTGGATGTTTCTCCTGTGCAGAAACACAAATATTAAACATTGTTGAGTAGGGATTTAAGTACCTGGCCTACTGGGCAGGAAATTATTAGAGATATCTAAACACTAGGTTCTTAACACAAAAAACAATTGGAGAAATCGAGGGTGTGAGAGCCAGATGAATCAAAGGGCTACTCTGGAGACTTGAATGGGCTGCAGCAGGTCCAGCTGTGGACGTGCTCCTTGTTGCAGAACATCTGGGCCTGCAGGTGCAGAGCTGAGCACCCAAAGTACCAGCTCACACAGAAATCACTATTTATCCCTGGAAAATATGGAAGAGCTGGTGATTAAAATATAACCTAGACTCCCCATGTGCCGTTGATGAGTGACTTGGCTTCCAGATACCTCAGCTCTTAACTTTCAGTAACGCTAGCCTGTGAAGAGAGATGCTTGAAGGACTGGAAAGTGCTAAGTGTAAAAGCACTATGCAAACCTTTGCTATTGTTTCCCCGTCTATTTAGGTATTGATGATGTTGGATTTATCCCAACAGCACTGTGGGAATAGTAGATTCACAGTGGGAAGTTCTGTTTTCAGGAACACCTTGATGTTTGAGCTAAGGAAACAGAATCCCTACTCAGTCTTGTGAGTGCTGATTTGAACGGCAGCAGGGTGAGAGGGAATGGTGCAAGTTATTAGCAGTTACTTGCATTTTCTTCATGTTTCTGCCCTGTGCATTTCTCACTCTTTGAAATGTTAAACATATCTAAAGGCTCGCCCCAAGCCACGCAGAGTATGTACATTTGTGTACAGCTTTAGCATTAATGAGCAAAGAGAGCAGGGGTAATTAAGGATTGAACTTAGAGCTAATTTCATTTGGCCGGACTATAACTTTTACGGGATTTCAAAAGATTTTTCTGTTTCAGATACATCTTGGCCTGGTACCAAGTGTTTTTGATTTCAGTGACAACGACCTGTGCACTCCTTGCTTAGTCAGACTATGACTGGATACACAAGGAGTTCCACACTCCAGCCATCCCACAGATCTGGCCGTACTGCAATGAGTGGTTATCCACACTAAGGATGCTCTTCCATGAAAGGGTCCTTAGGGAAATGGATCAGGCTGAGTCTACCTAATTTGAGACGTGATGGAGGGATCTTCCCTTTGCACCTTTGGTATGTGGAACGAGTGAAATAATGCCACATTTGAATCCCCTGTGCTGAGGTGCAGCTCTCCCGTGACATCTCAAGCCAGGGGCAGACGGGACAGGAGAGCCTCAGACCTATCTTCCTCTCCCAGGCAGCTTGTGCTTTTCTTCTGGAACACAATTTCTGAATCAAGACTGAGCCTTTCCAAACCAGTGAAAACTTCCTGCTGTTCTTTTCCATTCTGCAAGCCATTTCTCACAAGCCATCTGTGTCGGCTTTGGCATGAGGACAGTCTGGTTAGATCTGGGTTGGCACCACGCCGGTTGATTAAACCATTGCTCTCTCAAAAATGCATCTGCTCAAAAGGCGGTTTCCTGGACCATCCATAATTCAGGTTTCTTTTGCACACCTAAATTGCATCAGTTATCATATAGAAGTAAAGTCACATCTAGAGACTGATGTACGACTACACCCTGGGACAAATTCCACCCTGTCACAGCTACATGAACTTGGAGTAACTGATTGTGGGCAAATGGACTGGTTATAAAAGCTGGGTCTGCCTGCTTCGTGTGGGAAGATGGAGGATGGGATATACACCTGTGTCCCATGGCAGCTTCAGCAAGTATTTACTTCTTTAGCAGACCTTTGCAGGACGGGAGCTGTTACTCCATGGATCCACAGGTAGCTGTACCTACACCATTCATCCCCAACACTCAGTGGGATTAATGCATACAACTAACATCAGCCTATGAGTGCGCTCAACTTACTTTTCGGGAGATTGCTCACACCCATGCAATTTCAATAACTGAAAGGCATCCCAGAAATCAGAGACAAATAAAAAAAAAAAAAAATAACTTCTCGTTGTTACAGTACTTCACTCTTTGCACACGCTCACAAATTTTAAAAGTATAGAATTAAAAATCACTCATCTCCTTTAGTTTTTATTCAGCACAAATTAAAATGTTGGCTTTTATTTTCATTTGGAGCCCCTTACTCCCTTTAGCAGAACACAAATCTGTAGAAAGGTTTCATGAACACATACAGAGCGTTGATGCTCTCTCCGTCTTTGAGGATTTGGTAATCAATTATATATTTATTTAATAAAGATCAAAGCGACAATTTTTTTTTTTTAAGAGAATATTTGCTTTTCTTTTTTAAGTTTCCCAGTTGCTCATCTTAACAAGACACACATCAAAAAGTAATGAGGAAAGGTGTGAAAAGGGACTATCTTGACCTCTACATTTTTCACAACCAAGAGATGTGCTGCACGAATTTCATCTGTGGAGCTGCATCAGTTACATACGAACTCACAAGAAGTGCACCCTGTTCCTGTTTATTTGAACCCAAAGCAGCTGAAGTGGAGGCTTAAAGCAACTGACATCCCACTCTGATACAACCTGGCCCCATTCTCAGTAGCTACACCAATGAATGCTCTCATGACAACAAAGAAAGATTAGGATCCTGTGGCCAGCCTGCCCTTAGGAAAGGAACATAGCACACCGAGAAAGAAGAGAGAAAGGAAAGTAGGGGAAGCTCCACAAAATATCTTTCTGATATTTATCCCACCCATATACTTCTGCTTCATTTCATCTGGAAAACACTCTCCTCTGGCAGCCATGCACGCAATACCACACTTGCTCTGAGCCAAAAGGAACGAGGTGGAGACAGGAGAGTTGAGCCAAAGGGTGCTTGCTGTGCGATCTGGGCATGCAGCAGCTGCTGGCTGTCTAAGCCAGAGCTCTTTCCAGCTCCCCTTCACACACGCAGGCTTCATCTGTGCTCGGGGGAGCCAGCAAGAGGTGCGGCAGGGCAGCACCAGCCCTACAGCTGGCAACGCCTTTGGCTTCTTGGGCTGGCGTGGGGAGGTAGGAGAGTGTGAGCAGAGCAAACTAGCACTGAATGGAGTAGGAAAGGATGCTGTGTGGAAGCTGGAAATAGGGAGTAAAAATCAAGTCCCCTACATGCCAGAGTCTCAGGGTAGCAGTGCTTGCTGGCCAGGCAGTGGACGTACAGGGAGAGCCCCACAGGCCTCAGGGACCTGCCCCTCTGGGCACCTTGGGCTGGCAGGGCCAGAGCAGGAGCAGTGGGACTGGAGAGAGCTGAAGAGTGCCAAGGCTTGCTTTGCTGGCCCAAATGCTTTTGGAGGGAACAGGAAGCTCCTACAACCCAGAGGAGGCCGAGGGACAGGATCTGAAGCACATCAAAGCCTGAGAGGTTGTACATGGGAGAACATACCTCAAGAAGGGCAGTGGAACATCCCAAATTAACATATAAAAGTAGACAATGACTCCAAATCCAAACAAATAAATAATCAGAAACACTGCACTAAGACGTCATCTGTGGCCCTTCCCACTTCACGGGGCTTTGATGATGTGAGCCACCACCTGAGGACTCACTTTTAGTCTCTTTTGGCTGGTATTCAAACAAGGCTGGCCCTGCTGAGCCTGACAAAACACTTCCTTTCATCCACAGTAGGCTAAGCTCAGTGGGAGAACAAGAGTGTCTCCTGATGAGAAAACAAGTAGAGAAGCGTTCCAGAGACAGCTGGTTCGGTACACATCTCGGAAAGACATTAACAATAATAATACATATAGAGAAATGCAATAAAGTCACAGCAGCAACGACCTGTCAGCTAATCTGAATCAGAAATTGTAGAGAAAAAAAAGGAACAAGCAGAAGTTATAGCAAACTAAAAAATTTAAGAAAAACTACCTCTTACCTTGCTTTACTCCAGGCAGCAGCTTGCAGGTGCTCAAACCCCAACCAAGAGCTGCACCACTCATCTGGAAAGTGGGAGGCACAAATCCAAGACCCCTTTGAGCAGGAAAGGCACCAAATCCAGGCTCCGTTTCCCTTACAGGCAGCAGCATTTCTTCCCTTTGTGGAAGCTCTTTAAAACACAGGGATGAGTTTGCAAGGATTTCCTCCTCCCAAATGCTAGGTGTAGTGCTTTGCAGCTCTGGATCCTGAATGGATGCAGCTGTTTGCCTCCAGGAACCCAGCTCTAGGGTGAGCTGGGCTTCATATTCCTGCCTCTGCCCAGAGCTCCTTGGTTTACTCTGGATGGCTCTTTATACAGCTTGCATGACTTGGGATCGCTTTTTTGGAGGGGTCTCATTCCTTCCACGGGCTTTACAAGAAGCTTTCAGACCAAACTTTGGAGGTGGGTGCTGCTGCTGCAGTGGTTGGATAGGTAATATGTAGGCAAAGAATTCTGGTATCAGCCCCAGCTCTTCAACCTCAGGTGATACTCTTGACTTCTGCAAAAACACATCACAGCTGAATCCAGGCAAGAAATGAAAGAATTGGGGTCAGTCATCTCCTGGGGCTGTTCCCAAGGATTACACTAACTCCTTATCCACACCAGCAAAGCACTACTGAAAAGAAAAAAATAAATAAATAAAAAGAAAAAGAAGAGGCATATGAGGTTAATCACAAGTAAACCAAAAGTGCCTATCATTTAGATCTTGATTCCAATCTCACTTCATGGTGGTGTAAATCTAAATGTCTTTCATTTTTCTTGAATTTCTGCCAGTAATCATTAAAACGTTTTACAAAATAGTCTTTCTTTAGGGCTACTAGGCACTGTATATTCAGGGAGATAATCTGGTTGTCAAGATGGTTGAAAACATTAATCTCTCTTGATTTTGGCCTGACAATGCAACACACACACATCTCCCCCAAAAACATAATGCCTGCCCTAGCTCATTACCTAAAGAGCTGACAGACTCCATTAATTTGACATTGAGTAGGGGAAAAAAGAGCTGTATACTTTTTAAGTCATATAAGGGCAAGCAGAAATCATTCCTACATATTTTATCATTATTAATGCATTTTCTGACTGATGGCCAATTACACAACATCCTACACCCTTGGAGAGGATCACCTTGGAAATACTGACCTTGAAATAATGTAACCCTCTTAGATGGCAGTGGAAGAGGTAAGGAAGTGAACAAACTGAAGATGGATAACATGACTACTTTTTGAAGTGAACACCAAGACTTGGAATTATTCTCCCTTCTAAGTCTACATATATTTGTCTAACTCAAAAATTTCTATTTTAATGAACTCCCAGGAAAAACAGAAGTATTAACTGCTTTGAAAACCATTTTATGATATTTACCAAATGAATAGCATTTATTTAATCATTTAATTATTTATTTAATGAATAGCATTATTTAATGGGCAGTTCTGGTTTTTTACCAACAGTTTGTGAGCTATTATTTTTATCTAATGAACTTGTACTAACTACTAAACCAATATTTAATTACTGAAATTACTGCAGTCTTTTAAGAGTGTCCCCTATCCATCTCTGCACTGTCAGAACCACACAAGCTGGCCTGCCTTATGTAGCAATTGAAACTCAGTGTAATTGCAGCCCTTTTGAACCCAAAAGTCCATGAAATACTTGAACCAAAATCTCAGGATCTAGGCAGCATGCCATTATTTTTTTCATACAGTATCCAAGTATCATGAGAATGGCAAAGTGTAGAAACTCAGTGGAATTTTACCAATCTGGCCACATCTACTGAGAGAATAAAAAATACCCATTCTGACTAGGACCATTAAAAAGAGATCAGAGGTGCCACAGGTATTTCTGTCCAGGGTGGCATCCCACAGCACGGAGCAGACACACATGCAAAATTAACAAGGTTGGGTGCAAAACTGCTTCTTGCTTCGTGAACTTTGGAAGTCACATTTTGGTCTCATTTGAAGCAATGTTAATCCAGAGTTCAATCAAATTCAAATTTATGCCATTACAAACATAAGCAGAATTCAGCTCTTAAATTACATCAGCTAAGCACAACAGATTTTGTTTCCCTTGGAGTGTTTTAAGCTCCTGATACAGAGACGGCTTTTATGTCTTTAATAATGTCTTCTTCCTGAATTCAAAGAGGTAAGCATCAAACACAACCCAGAAGAGCAGGGCTCCCGTCATTGCTCACGATGGCTTTAATTTATTTTAAAATAGTCTTTAAATCAGTGCATAATACGCGTTAAAAGTGACAGAGGAATCAGGCTCAGACCTCATTGTGAATGGCTCAGACCTCGTTGCAAATGGCTGTACCACCTTCTTTTGACATTTTGAGATAACAGACAAAAAATAAATAAGAAGGTGAAAGAAAGTCTTTGAAAGAGGGACTGAAAGACCACGCTGTACTTAATTATTGGATTTATCATCCAACTGACACATGGATTACTGGATCAAAGACCAGGGGGTTTGTCATCTAGTGAATAAAGCTTACAACTCATCCTACTTCAAAGCTTACCCAGCCTTTAGGCTTTGCTGTGTTACTGTACCTGTATGAATTCACAGCCTGCCTTTTCCATTCAGTGCCCCTCTCAGGCACTCAGACGTTGGTGCAGACGAGGAGCCCCCCCGGCCTCACTTAACACCTGCAAGTGTACACTCACACACAGTTATAAACAAGCCAGACTCAACTGATGGGTCAGTCAGAGAACTAATTCTAGGGCCCAAGTGGGAAAAATCCCACTCCCCTGACTCTCCTAATTTACCCTCCACTGCAGAGCTGGTCCTGCTGCTGAGAGCCCAGGATTAACTCCCCGGTGCACTCACAGCCTCCACATAAAGATGCAGAACACCCACAAAATGGTCACAGTCCTCTAATTCGTAAAGACACGAGCACTAACCCTGTCATTATATTCATGGAGAACTGACAGCTCTGGTACTACACTGAAAGCACACACAGTGAAGTCCTGGGGTACAGTAACATTGTACAGAGACCTGACCAGAGCCAGATTCTTTTCCAACTGCTTACAAATGAGCCACAGGCTTCCTTCTCTCTCAGCATCCTTCCTCCGGCCTTTACTGGAGGTAAATCACTGGTTTATTTACCCTGGCCAAAGCCCTTCCCAAAAACTTACTATTTTTTTGGTCAGGAATTGCCACAAATCATAGCACAATGCTGCCAGACAAACTGGGAAGAGTCGATCATTAAGTAATTGGCTAAATAACAGAGACCCTCTTTCTGTAAACAAACTCTAGAATTAATCAGTACTCAGGAGGATGGATGTGGTCCAGATTTATTTACTACTTGCTGCTTTGTGACTGTAGTGACATATTTTTAACAGCGTCTTTACATACACGTTTCTTGGAGTTCTGAGCCTGGTTAAAGCAAAAGACAGTGAAATGTTAAAAATGTGATTAAAAATCCAAGTAATGGAAAGGAGCTGAAGGTTTGTGTTAAATGGGAAGCAGTACTTGACTAAGTTGGCTCAATCATTGTCAGCTCTAATTCAACTGTAATTAACACAGCTCAGCACATTGAGCAGTATGTTAGCAGGGCTATGTCAACTATTCTGGCCAAGTTAATCTATAGGATAGAAAATAACGACCCACTTTAGGTTTAGTCCACTGAACAGTACACAGAAAAGCACTTCATCTTTCCACTACCACAGTGGGAAAAAAACCACACACAGAAAGCAGTGAGCACAAACTCCTGTGATGTGCCATACTGCCTGTTACCTCTGTGCTGCTCTTGGTGTGACACCTGCTCTTGGGATGAAGTGTGCACTCAGGAACGATGGGATCTGAATTACCTTTGCACCCTTATAAGTCTGTCTGTATGTAGGAGACTAAAGCCAAAAGAAAAGCATAATTCCTCGTGACAGATGTATACAGCATCAGACATTTCTAACAGAGTCCGGGTGGAAGAAATACTGGAGCATCTGCGGGCTGCTCCACTTTTCAGGCGGAAAGCACAATCTGCGGCAGCCTCCATGCTCACTGTTATCTTCTGGAAACTAGAAAAGCATATGTTACAGCAGATGCTGCACTATGATTTCCCCCCTTGGACTCTGTTAAGGGCATTCAGCTAATTGTAGCACTGTAATTAGCTGTGTTCTGTATCTCAGAAGCAATTTTTTCTGCACAGGAGTATTCCACTGGCACCACTTCTCCGAGGAACTGTAAAAAGGCATGTTAAGGTTAATAAATAGCGAAAGAGAAGGAAAGACAGTAAATTAGAATAACTGGCCTAAACTGGGTCTACAATGACTGCAAGTTCTGGGTTGCTCCTGACCAAAGTGGGCTGACAGGTTGCAGCCCTGAGTGAGAAACCTTGTACCAGCTCCTCCAAGCCAGATCTGCTAGTCCTTGCTCTATCAACCCCACATTTCAGGTCAGTGGGAGATCCAAAGGAGTAAGGACTGGGGGGTTTTCCTGTTTGCATTTTTTGCCTGTGCATAACAAACCCACAACCTACAGCTGCAGCTCTGGCAGCTGTTATCACTCCTGCAATTCCTCTCTGCTGAAGGGCTCACACACACTTCTGCACAGCGGCCTTGAGGCAAGGATTCAGGAGAGCACTCCAACATGTGTAAAGCAGTCCCTGCCTCTGCCAGCATTCGAGCATATGAATAACATCAGGCAGATCTTTAATTCCCTGTGACTTCAGTGAAACTTCAACCCATCAAACTTAAACTCCCACTTAAGTACTGCCAGAATAAAGATGGTTCCTTGAACTGTAAAAGGCATATATCGCCATTCATTTTGATTATACAGCCATGTAAGAATGTAGGTGTGAAACTCTTTGTACTAGTTTTGTTGTGGTTACAGAGCTGTAGAAGGCTCCTCCATGCATGAACTGTTACTCCTGAGTCTGTCAATTTAGGTTAAACACCATGTGAGTATATGCCTATACTGTGGATAATTACTGCTTCATCTTGGATAGATATTAACTCAGGAGCAGATGTGCAAACAGTATGATTAATGGTCGTGTCTTTCCATCAGAAATAAAGTTTTTTATTTACAATTCTAATTTAGGTATGTTAAAAAAAAATTGGCATCGAAACATTTTGATACATATGGGTAACATTTCTCAGTTTCAGGGGGCACAGTGTTCAGGGATAGGTGCACTTTCAGGGGAGTAAAATTTCTTCTCCCTATGTGTACAATATTCCCTTTGACACCTTAGGTGAATTAGCGGGCTGAATGCAAATCAGTGGGCTGAATGCAACTAAGTATGATTGTTACAGATTATTGAATGGCATTTGCATTTGATCACAAGGTAGATGCTCTTACACACATAAGCATAAAGATACATACGTTATATTTATAAGATTTATAACTGCACAGCTAATCATGATGTTCTGCCAAACCTGCTGAATGGGCAGGAGGAGGCTCAGAGATCTGATATGTCTTGATATCAGCACAAATCCAGCCCTCAGTGAGCCTCAAATTACAAAACACCTCACAGCCACTGGTACTTTACATGGAGGTCAAAATGCTGAAGGCAAAAGAAAAGCAGGTAAGAACAGAGAAATGTCCCTGCAGCCTGTGCTATGTTGGCATTGCTGCCAAAGATGAGAGTGCAGCTCATACCCAAACCAGCTTGAGTTAACCAGCTCTCACTAGGCTGCAGCACAAAAAACCACCTTCGCCCAAAATGGCTACAACGCAGCGAGGCCAGTCTGTCTACAATTCACCATCACAACCCCACAGCAAGCCCTAAAGGTCACAGAAGTCACTCACAGTGCCTTGTCTCCCAGGTGTGACATAAGCAGAGCAGTGCCACCGCTCCTGGCAGGGGCTCTGCTGAGAAAAGCAGTCACGTCCTCAAACACCACACACTGTTCTAACACCCTTGCTAAAAATAGCCTCAAAGGCATCTGAGCATCGGTGAAATCCTGCAAACCATCAAATGTTGCTGATAATGGGGGCAACCCATTGCACCTGCCAGGCAAAGAGTGACAGCAGGTGTCACTCAGCCATGCTGCTACCCGTGCTCTTCCTGGATGGCTTGTCAAACAAATTTTCTTCCTAATTTTGTGGTGTTTGGGGGTTTTTTTTATGATGACGCACTACTTTGCCTGACTTTGGGAGTATAGGCAGTTTTGCGGACAGGCAAACTATCCAGCAGAAGGGAGTTTGCTTCTTCCCACCAAGTGCACATGCAGTCAGTCAGGAACCAAGCTGCTCCTTGGGAACCAGTGACTTGGCAGAAGAAGTCTGGAGATGGAACTCTCTTGCTTGCCCTCTGACCGTCTCCTCCCCCAAATCAATGCGTATGGGCCCATGTAAATAATGCAAGAGCATAACCAGATTTTTCCTCACTGATTAGTCCTCCCGTAGGAAACCAAGTTGCAGGAACCCAGAAACCTGCTACTGTTCAGCACTGGCAGCTGAGTGTCAAGAAAGGGTCAGCAGTGCCACACAGACAGATCTCAAGGAAATTGCAGGTCCTCACAAGGGCGCAACGTTTATCCTACATTTGCCAGCTGGCACAGTTCAGCTGATCCCTTGATTTCACAACCCCATCACTTTCTTTGATTTCAAAGGTGATGGGGAGGTGGGGTGGGGGGAGGAGGAGGAGAGATCAATATAAAGGCACATGCTAGCTGGAATCAGGTAGACCATCCATCAGAATAACCCTGCTGTAGTGCTGGATGAAAGGGTGTGCCAAGCATAGCAGGATAAAGTGACGGAGCACACCTCACAACCTTTGCAAGGTCAGGATAAAAGCTAACATCACTATCAGCTAAAGTGGAGCCGATGACACTGAAGGAAGAAGGTTGAGTGGATGGTAGGGCTCTTGGAAGGGACAGCAAAGCAGGGATTTGCCACCCAATCCTCCTGTGCAAGATTTGGTTCCAGTTCCTGATCCAGATGGACACAGGTCACAATGCTGAGGCCAGTGCAGGGGAGTTCTTAGCAGTTGCTAACTATTCCTCACTACTCAGTCCCTGCTAAGAGCACAGGGATGCCCCGGAACACACATGCCTCATTCCTGTCTCACATTTTATTCCTGAGATGTATAAAGCCTTATTATTTGATTCCATGATTTTAAAGTTGAAAGAACGGTTGTCAGGTAAATCCCATACTGAGCTGGGTCATTGCCTCCTTGACTCTGACTTTTCCTGGATACACTTGAAGAGAGAGGTAGGATGATGTACCCATACCCTTATACTTATTTTACAAATCCTGCTCTGGGGAACAATTATCTTTTTGGTGGCTTGCTCTGTCACTCACCATAAATAAGGTCCCGATTTCTAACTAGCTCCTAACTAGCTTCCTTCTAGCTTCTTGAAGCTATAGTTGTAGCAATTAACAATAATAACAACAACAGCAGTAATGATAGTTACGTGGAAAACAGTCCTTTACAAAATGGATGGGCCTTTGTGGAGATAAGTAGTGCTGAGAACATGATTTCTGCTTTAATGCAAAGGGTATAATTGATCATAAAGTAACAAGTCACACACTCAGAAATGCCTCTTCGATCACCCAGCAGGCAAATTATAATTCTTCATCAGCAACACAGCGACCGTGCATGGAGTTGTAAGAGAGCATTTGACACAGACGTTTGTATCCCAACCACTTCCATCCTCTAACGAGGCTGCTGTATCCGCACAATAAGCATTTACCCCGTTAAGGGAAATGAGGCATATTTTCCCCCAGGCACAAACTCTCGGAGACGTTCACACCCAGATAAATGGGTGTTTGCAGGGCTCACACCTCCTCACAGCTTTCCCACTAGGAGCGGAGGGCACTGGAGAGCTTTCCGCTAGGAACCGGCAGCATCGCTTGTGGTCCCTCCTAGTTAGGACAGTGGGGAGCAGAACTTCTGAAAATCCGAGGAAACCTTCTGCCAGCCACCTGTAGGATTTGCAGCCAACTTTCCCAGTTAGAGCAGCTGAGGAAGGATGCTCCCCGGGAAGCCCCGGGGGCCGGAGCGCGGCATCCCCGCGGCGGCGGGCGGCGGGCGGCGATCCCGCCCCGGGGCGGGGGGAGGCGGGCGGNGAGCGCTGCGCTGCCCGCCGCCGCCGCACGGCGCGCTGCCCGCGCCCGCCCGCGCGTAAGTACCGCGGGGCGCTCGGACACGGACCGGGACCGGGACCGGGATGGGTGCACCGGGGCCGAGGGGGACTGCGGTGCCTTTCCACCCGCCGTGCGGGCTGGGAGCATCCCTTGCAGCGCGGAGGTGCGGAACGTGCGGCTGAAGTTTTCAAACTTTGGAAGTTCAGGCAAACCGGGGCGCGGAGTTTTCCCGTTGGGGAGGAGACGCGCATCCTTTCGGGACCTTTTCTCACAGGGCAAACTGTCTCACTCTCCAGCAGCACAGAGGAACGGGGTGCAGGTGTCAGGGTTTTCTGTGCTCTCCCGCTGTAGCACGAGGCATAAACTGCCTCTCCCGTTCAGAAATCAACGCCTTGTAGTGGCATGGTTGGCTTTAAAGAAACCTGAATAAAATCCTGAGATGCGATCTTAAACCTTCTGTCAGTTCTAGGGTTTGTTTTTTTCTTTCACAAGTCTGTTGGACTTCTTGTAACCTCTTCTCCCGAAGTTTGTGTGATTCATTTTCCATCTATCCTGAAGCATCAAAATCCTCCTCACTGTTCTCATTGCATCTTCTGGAGGTTCAGCTCATTGACAAGTTATTGACTACTTTCTTTCCCCCTCTCTTAATAAAAAAGCTGCTGTGAGTTTTGACAGCTGTTTAGATCTCTGCAGGGTGGTCCGTCATAACTTTCTGCCTAATGCTTTGCTGGGAACTAGGATCAAATTAAAATAACAAGGCATCGTGTGCTTCCCCTTTCCCCACTCCCACACCATAGTGCAAGCTCCTGATCTAGGAGACCAGACCAAATAATTGATATACCTAGG
This sequence comes from Rhagologus leucostigma, assembly GCA_013397725.1. Taxonomy (NCBI): domain Eukaryota; kingdom Metazoa; phylum Chordata; class Aves; order Passeriformes; genus Rhagologus; species Rhagologus leucostigma. The sequence continues at coordinate 2,029,223 of VZTD01004439.1, forward strand.
TATACAAGTGTTGTGTTCTTTATGGGCTCAGTTACAGCCCTGATCTAAACAATCATGGTGTCAAAATATGGGATTAGAAGAGCAGCAGATAGAATACTTGCCATTTCCAGGATCCCTTGGTTATCTCTGCATGAAATGAGCTGGGGTTTTCTTATTATGACCCTTTTGGTAACAAAGCCTGTGTTTTCCATTTTCATCTGGCTTGTTTGTAAATTTAACTTGTTCTTGAAATTCCCTAGGGATGATACTAACTCTGATCTCCTCTTCCCTTTCTCCCTACTCAAGCGTGGATAGGAGCAAGGAAACCTAATTTGTCTTAATCTAGAGCCATGTGAACCATTCCTCCAAAGTCAGAGATTCTAGAAAAATCTCCATCCTGGATTTGTTCCCTCCTTATTTCCCTGTGTTACTGTAGTGTCAGAGGAAGCGGAGCCCATGGAAGCAGGAGAGACTCTCCGCAGTTTTTGCAACAAGCACATTTCTTCCCCAGTATTCACAGCCCATGCAGAGCAGCCCATGCAGCGGATTAAGCATGTTTATTAGGATAATGCATATCACAGCCCAGAGAGGTTATCAAGAGCCCTAAACTTACGTGATTTTATCCTTTCTCTGTTTTGGTTTTGTCTTTGATTTCTCCTTTTCCCATCTGTTACCCGAAGAAGAAACCACATCTCAACCTCAGCGATCACGTTACGACAGATAATGGGTTTATGGCTGCTGCCAGTTCTGCCTCGCTGAGAGTAAGAGGGCTAGGTAATGGACAAAAAGAAGAGAAAAATTTCCTTTCTACCTTTAATATAGCATTTAATCCTGATGATTGCACACAAAGTCCCGCTATTAGGCTGGCTGTAGAAATCAACTTTACAGTCAGAAAATAATTCAACCAAGATTCAGCTCAACACTCCTACAGAGAAAATATTTACACTTAGATGTCAAAAAAATTCCATCTTTCAGTCTGCACTCAGACATATCTAGTTCCTTCTAATGCCAACCTGATTTTCATTTGAACCTGAACCTATACTATTAAAATTTCCACTTCTTTGTATTTTTTTAAATAGAAATCTTGCATTCATCATACAATTACAAAGCTGTACATATGAATGTAGTCACTAAACCTGCAGGTGTACATGTATTCTCACTCTCTTGATTAGTTCTTATTCAACCACTTTTACTTTTCTTTCGTGTCTTCCTTTGGTTTTCATACCAGTTTCTTCTTATCCATTTAACTGTTGTCTTCCCCTCTCTCTTATTCATACAGTTTTTGGAGCTTTGTTAGTGCTGACTGCCTCTCTTTCCATACTTTACCAATCTTCCTAGCTCTATTCTCCTCTCGCACAGCTCTGCGTATGAGAGACAAAGCCAGAGAATGTTAATTTTATCCCCTCATAGCCACATCTGTACCTGGAATCACAGCATGGTGCTTGCAAGTGCATAAATCATTTGGGGGGAAAATGCTGGTTTAGGTTGTTCCAGCACAGTTCCTGGGGTGGCCACATCCTTCCATCAGTACCACTGTAACACAGAAACCAGACCTCAGAAAAGGCCTTCTTAATTGTATGGTCAGCCAAGAAAATAAGCTCCAGTATGTACCTCCAGCTGTATCTGAGTAAAATCTGATGCTGTAATGATCTGTGCTTCCAAATGTATTTTTGATACTTTGTTACATCCCTAGTATATATCCCATAGGGAAATTACAGCCATTTTTCTTTACCTGAGTTATCCTTGCCATGTCACATTATTGCTGAAAAAAATTTTCAAAATTATTAGACTTCTGACAGGTTGCAGAATTATGGGGTTTATACATGCCTGAATTGACCATATTTTTCTCAAGCTCCTGTTTTTAGTTTGGACATTACACAAACACTATAGAACCTCCATTATTCAGACACCTTTGAATGCCCTTTGGCTACAGCAGCTACATGTCCTCTTAGTATCAACAGAAAAATAACCTTTAATACACCATTGTATTTTGAAACAAAACATTATTTTCCTTCTTTCAAAGTCTCGTATTTACTTTGGAGGTTTTAAGCAAAGTCTAGTTGGATAGGCACCCAACTCCAGCTGTACAGCAATGGCCATTGGATAACTTAAGACCTTTTTTGCCCCTTCAAAAACTTCAATTCATGGTAAGGTTCACTTTGCCGTATCTAAATGTGTGCCCCTGTGTGCAGAGCTTCTGCAGTTGGGCGAGTGACATGTGATTAGGCACCAAATTACAAGATATCAAATACAAAACTTTGTGAAAAAAGCCTGAAGAAGTAGACAGTTCTACCATGTCTTCAATGGCAGCATATTTGGCTCTTTGGGATTGTCAAAAGAATTCAGTTTCAGGGCCAAAGCGTCTTCCATAGGAGATTAGATCACCCATCACCACCTAGTGGAAGGTGCTCTCTGGGTGCTTGTGTTATATCATAGTTCACATTTCAGGTAGATAATGCCCAACATACAGGGCTTTAAAAATCAGTGCCAACCCTTTACACTGCCCCCCAGAAGCTGATAAAATCCTAGGAAATAGTGAGTTTTCAGCTGTAGTTTCAATCAATATTCCAAATCCTCCCAAGTTTAAGGATGCTACAGAATAAAATGTTTGCCAGCAAGCCTACCTTCTGCTTTCACCTTTTGGGCACTAAAAATACAAGTAATCCCATAAAATACACATATGAAAATATAACAACCAATTCAGCTACAATAACTCATTCATACCTATTGCTACTGGGCCTGTGCTTTTTATATTATTATTATTTATCAGTTCAACTAAACACTTTTTGCAAAAGGCCAGTTCTGTAATACAGCAATTTCCTCTCCAGTGGTGTGAGTGGGCTTGGGCTTGGATTCCTCCTCAGCAGGACTGAAAGTGGTCTTGAGCTCTTGGGGCATCCAGAGCTCTCAAAAGCCTTTCTTGGAGCTCAAGTCTATGTGGTGGCAGTTCCTGTCCTTCCCAGTACTCCTGGATAACCTTAAATACATTTCGCTTGGCCATTTCAAACCTTGCTGCCACAAATTATGTACCTTGAAAACCAGTCTTGATAATATATAGAAATGCCGAGTGCTGCTTGATGCCAGGAAGTCTGGCTGGCTCTCCACTTCTTTCTGTCTTTTCCAAGGATGAAAAGTCCTGCAATTCTGTGCAGCCGCAGCATTGTCAGAGCTGAATGACAGCAATGAGTACAAGCATACAAGTTATGATGCATTAGATGTGAAAGAAACTTTACACGTTTTCTTAAAAGTGCTAAAGTTTATCCTTTAACGATAGTCTTTCAAAACAGTGCAGGTAACTTGTATCAAAGATGGGTGCGTCCCTCTTTTCATGAGCTACAGAAGTCAGGCCAGTAGTGCGGGCAAGTTAGATTTATAAAGGCTGCACAGCTTTGTAAAAACATTCTTTGTCCAAAGCTTCCTCAGTTGAATGGCCATATCTGAGAATCACACACAATCTGAGTGCTGTCAGAAGGAAATCTGAACAGGCCACCTCACCAGGAAGACTGAGCAGATGAGACATCTACAGACACAGAGGAACAGCCTCATATACACAATTCCCGGTCCTCAGGGGGGGACTTCAACTACAGCAGGATGTAAGCATCCCAGAGGTTCCTGGAATCCTTTGATGATAACTTCTGTCTCCAAGTGGTGGAGGAGCCAAAGAGGAGAGGTGCAGTGTGGGCCTTTTCTCACCAACAAGGAGGGGCTGGCAGGGAATGTGAAGCTCAAGGGCAGCCTTGGCTGCCGGGACCGTAAATGATGGAGTTTGAGATCCTTAGGGCAGCAAGGAGGGCACACAGCAAGCTTATTACCCTGGACTTCAGCAGAGCAGACTTTAGCCTTTTCAGGCACCTGCTCAGCAGAGTCCCATGGGATAAAGCCCTGAAGGGAAAAGGGGCCCAAGAAAAGCTGGTTGATATTCAAAGATCAGCTCCAAGTTCAGGAGTGATACATCCCAACAAAGAGGAAGTCAGGCAAATTACCAGGAGACCTGTATGGACAAACAAGGAACTCCTGTACAAACTCAAACACAAAAAGAAGGAAGAGAGGGTGGAAGCAGGGACAGGAAGTCTGAGAGGAATACAGAGAAATTGAGCAGATGGGATCGGGTTAGGAAAGCTAACGCCCTGATGGGATTAAGAAAAAGGGAAACATAACCTCCATTTTTACAGAGGGAAATAAGAAAGACACAAAGAAATACATGGCACTCAGTCTCATCTTCATGCCTGGCAAGATCCTGGAGCAGATCCTCCTGGAAATCACGCTTAGGCACATGGAAACTAAGGAGGTGATTTGTGTTGGTCAATGTGGCTTTATTAAGGGCAAATCTTATGCCTGAAAAATTGGGTGGCCTTCTAGGACGGGGTTACAGCAGTGGTGGATGAGAAAAAGCCACTGACATCATCTACCTGGACTTGTGCAAAGCGTTTGACACTGGCCCGCATGACACCCTTGTGTTAAATTGGAGAGAGATGGGTTTGATGGGTGAGCCACTCCGTGGATAAGGAGTTGGCTGAGTGGTTGCACTCGGTCAGTGGCTGAACATCTGAGTGGAGACCAGTGACAAGTGACATTCCCCAGGGGTCATACTGGGAGCAGCTCTGATTTACATCTTTGTTGGCAGCATGGTCAGTGGGACGGAACTCACCCTCAGCAGGTTTGGGGTGGAAGTGTGTGTGGGGTGTGTGGTGGGATCGGCACGCTGGAGGGGAGGGACCTTGAGAGGTGGGAGAGGCTCGAGGCCTTGAGACTGTGCAAACCTCACGGAGTTCAGCAAGGCCAAGTGCAAGGTCCTGCATGTGGGCCAGGGCAATCCCAAGCGCAAATACAGGCTGGGCAGAGAGTGGATTGAGAGCAGCCCTGAGAAGGACTTGGGGGTGCTGGTGGATGAGAGGTTGGACATGAGCCATCATTGTGTGCTGGCAGCACAGAAAGCCCGTGGTATCCTGGGCTGCATCCAAAGCAGCGTGGCCAGCAGGGCGAGGGAGGGGATTCTCCCCTTCTACTCCACTCTTGTGAGACCCCACCTGGGGAGCTGCATCCAGCTCAAGGGCTTCCAGCATAAGAAGGATGTGGACCTGCTGGAGCGAGGCCTGAGGAGGCCACAAAAATGGTCAGTGGGCTGGAGCACCTCTCCTAAAGAGACAGGCTGAGAGAGCTGGTGTTGCTCAGTAAATATTCATAGAAACATAGAATGATTTGGGTTGAAAAGGACCTTAAATATCATCCAAGCCATGTGCCATTACAACCAGCACGCTGCTCACCCACCAGCATGTCACAGGGAGGTTGCAGGCTCATGGGCTGATGTAACTGAAAGCCAAGATTTGGTTTTATTTTTTGCACCTTCAGTCACATTTCCATTTCCTTTGTAAATTATAATATTTTTTGCAAGCAGTTTCATAAAAGGTATGTTTTGCTTTCCAAGCAGCCTGAGCTGATGGTGAAGTTATAGGGTTATAGAGCAGGAATATCTTGGCTTCTACTTTTTGCTTCTTCCTCAAGTTCTTTTCTTTTCGGCTCAGAGTGTTAAAACCTACTGCAAATTACTTCTACCTGTCTCTACCCTTCAGGGAAAAACACATTCTTCAAGCTGCATGACGTAGCTTCATCTCTGATTTAACCAAACCTCACACACGGCAAAACATGCTAGCATCAATCTAGAGACAGGTATGACCCAATCACAACGGCATGACAAACATATATATCTCCATATCACCCTTATTAGGCAGGGAAGCACTGTTATTCCCAGTTTACTGACAGGTAGGCAAGGTCCGAGGGAACTAAATGATTTGCCCCAAATCGTACAGACTGTTTGGAACAGAGCTAGGAAGTGACTTCCACGCTCCTTGGTAAATCCAGATTTGTAACCCCTAGACACAGGTATGACATATTTTTAAATATATTAAAATATGTACATATATATATAAAAACCTTGATGAACATTTAATATAAATATTGACAATCAAAAACATATTTCTTCATATAAAGGATTATGCTAACAACAAAAAAAAAACCAGGTTATGTGAATAACACAGGAACATTTCAGTCAAAAATCTGAAAGGGGATGAGTTTAAGGATGGGAAACAAATGTCTCTGACTAGATATTTGTCATTCTAAAGCAAAATGGAGCCATTATCTGTTTTCACAGAGATAACATTTTGAAATATGTTAAATATTTTCTTATGGCCATTATCAGGGAGAGTGTGGTCATGGGTAGATAAAATGGCTGGTAAAAGTACTGTGGTTCAGATGCGGAGAATGGTAAAATGTGACTCTGTCTCCCACATCATTGTTAACTTCTCAAGCAGAGAAACTAAAAAATTAAAAAATAAAATCCGCGCTTGCTTTGAATCAACTAACCACACTGATGTAATCTATTTAAAAAAAATTCCATTGTATCAGTCTGATTTGAAGTTCTTCTACACTTTGTGCACAGCCAGAACATTGCCAGTGAATTCAGGATGCCAAGCTGCAACATTCCAGGGATATTGCTGGGAGGAGAACATGGTGCAGCAAACACAAAGATACTGTTTTATAGAGAAAACTTTATATGAAAGGCACTTCTTCTGAGGATCTAACTTTAAATAGCCTGTAGCTTCCTTTGACTGTGACTGTAGCAGCCTACTTCCATCAGGCTATAAATTTACTTAATAGGTTATGATTATTATTGATTTGATGGTGGTTACTCTCAAATTTATGCTGTTGAGGAACTGACCCAATATCCTTTGAATTCCATTTAACTGAGATCAATGACAAATGGATCAGGCCCCAGAGGTACAGAGAACTGCAGGAGAAATAAAGTGGCATTATGCTTTATTGGTTTTCTCCCTACCATGATGGTACAATTATAAACAAGAAAACCCCATGCCTTACAACCTTTTCCTCCCCCTCTTCTTTTTTTCAGATCATTTACTCATCTCCCTGTAAAAGTAATCCCATCACATGCATTTGAAGGACTTCGAGATGCCTTCATCATGTAAGTTGTCAATATTTTCCATAGGCTTTTCCTTAATTTCTTACAAAAGTCATCCTTTTATAATAATGTAAAAATGTGTGGCTAATACACGCTATTGACAAAAAAAAAACCACGGGGGAAGGATAAACATAGCATTCCTTTTCATATAAACAGTATACAAAAGATCCCTTGAAAATGTGTGATTTTTAACAGCTGTTTAAAGATCAAATAATGAAATATTAATCATGTCAGAGAGAACTGGATACAGCTTAGTAACTGATGAGAGGAGCATTTGATTAGCAGAGGAGATAGATTTCTATCATCAAACATTACCTCTGCAATGACAGCCATGGCACTCTGTGATTATACACTTATAGAAGACCCAAATAAGACATTTCTTCAGCATTTTACAGTGAGAGATAAGCTTGGCAGGGGATCAGTAGGACTGAGCCCTCTCTTTGGTCTTTCAGTTTGCAAGTGCTGTAATTTTGCACACCAGGTCTGCGCTGCTTTCCGACCCTCGGCCTTGTACCTGTTTTCCATCAAGGATTCAGACCATAAGGCTCATCTTACCCCTCCTCCCCCCATTTCTGCTGTTATTCCAGCTGAAAGATGGCATGCTTGAGTCTCCATTATTTATTATTTTTTATTTTGTCTGCATTGAGTGGCCTCTAAAGGACAAAGTTGATGACACAGCAGTGCAGTGAAGAGCAGGGGAATGACCTCCCCCAGAATCTAAGCAGCAGCATAGAAGATGCTGCTTTCTTTTCAAGGTGCACTTTTTGTACTTCTCTGCTGCACATATCCAACTGCAATACAGTATTAAAGCAGAATCCAGTGGTGCTGCATTCTTGCATTCACTTGCATCTGGATGTTTAACAAGAACTTAATCATTTTCACACTGGAGAGTGACTTAAATCTATAAAATTTCTACCTGCGTGACTTGGGGCTACACTTTCTCAAACTTTACACATGTTGTATTCTCCATAGAGAATGGTTTGTTCACGGACATTTTCCTTTCCATAATGAGAATTTAATTGATCTTTTTGTGTGCTTTTAATGAATCTCTCCAAATTAACTGTGTAGGAATCGATGTATTTTTTCTGAAGTTAGTTTGTAGAACACTTCATAATTGTATTGAGATTTAGTGATACTTTGAAAAATACATGTTTTATAATTATAAATCTCTAGGTCACCTATTTGGCAACACATCACTCTCTGAAAATCAGATAATGAATTATTCTCATGCCATAAGTCATTCCAACATATGTAAATGGAAGAACTGTGGCTGACAGGGAGGATGCCATGGAAGAACCATGTTTCAGACCCCAAACAAGTTCTGCGAGCAGGCTCTGATCCCTCCCAGCCTGTGAATCTCTGAGGATCAGAGACTGTACATCCATTTTTCATTTATAAGTAACTGGTGCAATACCAAACATAACACTCTCACTGAATTATGATGATGAAAAAAATCCTTAATATTTCTGTAAGACACACATACATGTTAACTGTGTGATTTCTGGTGTGCAGCCCCCTTTGCCACTACAAATGAAATACAGAATTCATTCTGGTCTAAGGGGCTTTATATCAACACCAATAGAGTTGTCTTCTCATAATTGTAATTGAATTAAGCTAACACTCAGGACCGTGACAATACTGACTCTGATTGTGTAGACGAATTCCAGTTGTTTGGAAAATATTCTTTCTTGAGAGTGTATAATCTTAGGTTTAGTTTGTGTGCCCTTCTAATCAATTCTGTTAAGAAATTTTGAAGATCTTTCCCTTATAGATGCATCAATGTATGCTATTTACTTTCAGGACTCAGTTTTGCACAGCCTCTTAGATCTTAATCTAACAAGCATTTAACCAGCATCTAATACGCAGATTTTGTTTTTCTGTGTAAGTATTGGTTAATCTTGAGTACACATGTGGAATAGGAGCATCTGGAATCACAACCCGAGAGTGCCACCAAAAACAGTCATGTTGGTCTGTGTCATGATGAAAAGAGCCACTTCCTTTCAGTTTGCATGCATATAATGAAAATGGCATTTAAATCCAAAAATTGTTCATAAAGTGTGCTGAATCCATATCTGTGTATTTCTACATCTGTGGATAAGATGACCATAATTCTGACTTGATAATAGGATATGAAGCATTGTGAATATTATCTATGTCCTCACCTCGCGAATAAATTCACTAAGCAGAACCAACAATGGGAGGGAGCAAAAGGCTCATGATGCTTGGGCTCACTCTCTTTACATTAGTTCTGCCCCTTAGTATCTGCCTTACCAGCAATTTACTGAGGAAATGGAGATTGGCTGTTACAGAGGTACCTATTCCTAAGGGTTGGCTTTCCCTTTTGCCAAGACAGCAAGAGGCTGTCAAACCCCACTGGCACGGGCTCCCAAGATGTCTGAGGTGAGGCATGGACAAGAGTGGTAGGAGGGGTTGAATAAGTGTGCATAAAAGAAGGAAATACCAAGTGGAAAGCCAGCTGCCAGTGTCCTTTCTGGTAATGTGTTGCTTTGTGTCTGCTGTTTTCTTTGTAGTGAAATCTCTCAGAGTGACTCCCTGGAGAGAATAGAAGCAAGCGCCTTTGACAGCCTTCCCACCTTGTCTGAAATGTGAGCATCAGTTGAAAAAAGGCACCCATGTTGTGGTTTCGGATCATCAAGGAGTAAACAGTCTGCAGAGAAGTATTCCTGGACCAAATCCGTCTCTGTTACTTTGGTTGGCTTTGATTGAGATCTATGATGAGAAACATTTCTCTCCAAAGTACCGTACAAAATAGTGAGCACTCTGTAAGGCCTGGCCTTGGAGATCTAGCTCATGCAAAGACATCCCTGCACAGAGTCCCACTGCTTTCAGTGAGCTCGGTGGCAGGAGTGGAGCTCTGTGTCTGTTTCTGCTGCCATTGTCAGGCTTTCTAAGCAGGGAAGTAATTCGAGATGACAAAAGATGAGAAATGTCTTTCTTTTTGAAGATGCCGTTTTCAAAGCCGTACATTATTTAAATACAGCTGCTTAGTATGCATAGCTCTTCTGTGGAGCACTAAAGTATTACTCAAACAGAATACGCACTGATTTTAAACTTGACCTGCATAGCACAGGCATCTGAGAGAGAGAGTTAAAAGCAATGCCTAGAGAATGCTCTGAAATGTTTAGCGAAATTGGAAACTCTAAATCTGATTCAATATCTCATTACTGCCTTTTTCTCACAGCGTGACCGGTGAGTGGCTTAAAATTGTGCAACTGAGTGAGGACAAATTCATGTCTTTTTTTTTAATATGTGAACATCACTGAATCCATTTACTCACATAAGCAAGGGACACAGACCTGTCAACCTCTGATTGAGTCCAGCTTCCACTAGAATCAATGGTGTGTTTAGGGAAGGAGTGAAAGGTTTGACCCCACGTATTCACCTACAGTTTATGGATAGCTTGTCTTATGCCTGTTTTCCAAAACCCAAAAGCTAAGCAAGACTATTAAAGAGCTACATGAAGCTGGCAAGAAAACCTCTTTGAATTTTGAGTGCTGTACAGGGCTCACATTGCAAGGGCTTGATGTCCCAAGCTGCACTCAAGTCCACATTCAAATGATCAGGGTAGGTAGGTTCAATGGCATTTTTGAATTTCAACTTTTCTTGCCATTTCACATGCTAAAATTTTTGTATTTTGTAAGCCATGCATAGAGAGGGAGCTGGGCTACAGTTATTGGCCTTTAGGGCAAACACAGAGGTTTACCAGATAGTTTAGCTGCAGAAAGTGCTCCTTGATTAAGAGATCTGCCCATTTTTTGAGTGACCACTAGCAAACAGGACTTCTCACACACTTCTCTCCCAGTTTCTGCTGATCCACTCCTACCAAGCACTGCTCTAAGGAGGTCCATGGTGCCCCTAAGAGATTAAACTATCTGAGGAACTGCCTTTCCTGGCTAGGAAGAACATCAGTAATATAATGGAAATGAGGGATGGTTTGAAGGGATCTGATTGTGGAGCAAGGACCAGGCACACACACACACACACTCTCTCAGGTCAAGGCTTGGCCCCATGTCCAAGCCCAAAATGCTAACTCCCACCAGTGACCAGGATATCCAAACCAGATCAGCTCAGGGAACCATTCAGAATGAGAATTCAGGCAGTGTTATCTTTTGCTGGCTGCCTAAAAATTGCAGGCCATTTTTATTACCAACAGTGCCTCAAATTGTGCCCAGCAGTATATTTGCAGACTGTTTTCTGAGAAAGTAAATCACAAGCAAAACTCAGGGCCCTCCCAAATCTATAATGATTATAATACTGAAATATTTCTTCCCTCATTACAGATTAATCCTGAACACGAAAAATCTGTTGCACATTGAGGACGGAGCGTTCAGAAACCTTCCAAAGCTAAAGTACTTGTAAGAAAGAGTTCTATTCCTTTACTGTTTGCCTTATTTATCCTTTTTTCTAAATGAGTAGACAAACCAAATTATGGAGTGTAAGGAAAAAGGTTTTTCATGCATTACAGTATACTAGAGGTACATACATCATTTACAATAGCTTTAACCTGTAGTTAACCAATACTGAGGTCTTTCAACAGACAATGGCAGGGCAGTGATGCACAAAACAGAAGTCTGCAAAGTAGTTCAGTGCTTATTTCTAGAATAAAGCTTTCAGACTAACAGGGTACTAAAAAAATGTAACTAAAATCTCTCCCTTGTGCTTAATGTAGTGAGAGGACACACTGATTCTCTAGGACACTGCTTGAGAATTCTAAAAAACTTGAATTTTACAGACCTTACAAACACCTCTGGAGCCTACTTAAAAAATTATATTTGTCAGTCATCTTTTAAAGCACTGTTAAACTTAGACCTACCAGCTCGGCTTCTTGTTGCATCCACTCTGGTAATATTTTCTTCTATAAATAGGAATTATACTTTTCTCTAGGAGCATTTGTAACACTGGAATAAGACAATTTCCAGACCTGACACAGATCTTCTCACTGGAAGCTCATTTTATTTTGTAAGTAGAGACCCAATCTAACCCAGCTGCAAGTGTTTTCCATCTTGTTGCTGAATCTCTGACAAAAACACCTTTTTCTTTTCTTTCCAAAGGGAGCTCTGTGATAATTTGCGTATGACAATTATACCACAAAATGCTTTCCAAGGGATGAACAATGAATCACTGACACTGTGAGTAAAATAATCCTAGCTCCAGTTCCTTCTGCGAGGATAACACCTCTGCTTGAGGAAAGTGGGTTGACTTCATGAAAATCGTGACATTAAGCCAAATAAAATATATATCTGTATTGTGAGTTGAATTTGAAATGCCTAAGAAACATAGGGATGTTCATCAAGATGAAGAGCAGAGTTTTTTCCAAAAGATAACTCCACTTAGGAAAGAAAACAAGATGAGGGATCTAAATCTTCACTTTCCATGCAATGTTATTTTTAAAATTACCATCAGCAGGATATAAACTACAAAAGCTTCACTGGAGGCCATAGTCTCTGTTCTTACCTCAGGGATGCAGTTTCTTGAAAGAGTGCTTTCAGGGACCAAGCAGTCTGAGAAAGATGAGCTTCAGCTGCACAGGTTCCCTCTGAAGAGGAGGGATGGAGGCCCAGAAGAAATTGCTAAAAACTACCGATGCTGCGTCTTACCCTGATTTCTTTTGCCTCAGCTTACGCTCCTGATAAGTCTCCACACCCAAGACTTTCCTTTCAGCTGACAGTGGATTCATTGCTTCAGCGCCCTGTGAGTTGGGTGGGTGTGATGCTGTGAGATGCCCCATCTGAGGAACGCAGAAAGCAGCAGAAAGCCAAGGTGAGCTGTCCTCTGCCAGCGCAGCAAGAACCGTGTATGGATTTCACAGCTCACTTGTCTTCACAAAAACTTCCACAAAGTAGAGCTGGAAGAGGAAAAATCACAAGCTGAGCCTCTTGGCAGGATGTGGCCGAAATTTGGGTCTCCCAAGGAAGGACCCTGTGAGCCACAGAGAGCAGCAGCAGGCACCCACTTGGTGTGGTAGCCACAAACCCCAGGGGAGCCCAGTGAAGCCAGCCTTTGGGGGCCAGGCTCTGGCACACATCCAACAGGAGCCCTGCCCAAAACTCCATGGATGTTTGCACCCGCAGAGGAGCTGTGCACATGAGCAAGAACTGCAGCTGATGGACTCTTCATCAGGCTGATGTGCCAGCATGACAGTAATTTTAACACAGATTTTATGTGTTGACCAATACCTTCTGGAAACGAGAGAGGAACTGGGCATAAATGTGACTGAATGCTGCTCCTACACGATGCTAAAGAGGAGCAATTGCTTGGATTAGTGCACCATTTCATCTTATGAGCCTCTTGCCTCCCAGCAAGTTCTCAAAATAACTTCAGCAAAAATATGATTCTGCTAATGGTGCAAGAAAATGAACATAAAAGAGATGGAGAAAGGTGCTTAAAATCTTTACTGTAACCCTAAAATGTATTAAATGGGAGGGAGTCTAAGTCAGGAAACAGCCATTTTTCTCCCATCCTTTTGTGATAGGGAGCTCACCACAAGAAGAAAAGGATTATCTTATCAGCAGCTTCCTAATTGTAGAGCTACGTGTTAACTCCACCCCATGTGGTTAGGTGTAATTAGTGAAGTAATTCCTCTTGTTACAGCATGGTCTGGTGAAACACGAGTAATCTATGGAGGTGTAAAGTCACCCTGCAGTCATACTTCACACTGCAAATAGCTAATTTAGCCTTTCCAACAGTTAATGTTTCTTGTGGATTGGGAAATTGATCCTACGTGTTGTGATGGTTTTTAAGGCTATCACTAATTTCAGCATCGTGCTGAGGTAGATACCATCTATCAAATGGAGTCAGGTGCTGCCCACACTTAAGCACTTGGGAGCATGTTTCATAGGGCCAGTTTGTCCTATCCCAAAAGCAAGTGGAAAAGCAACAGAAATGTTGTTTAATTCATAAACTGTGCCAAGTTTTCTATTAGGGCTTAATATTAAAGGAAAAATAATACATACAAGTGACTATATTGAATTTCTATTGGATACATGAACTTAATACCACAAATGGGTATTGATAGACCCATAGGTTACATCTCCTAAAGAAGGAAAAGAGCTGGACCTGAGGTGTAGCAGAGCCCAGTCTTTAGGTGTCTGGTTTCAGGGTGGGGAATCAGGAACCACGGTGGCATCCAGTGACCCTGTGCAGTGCAGGGGACAGCAAAGCTTCCACAGCACAAATCAAGCCTGGCAGCAGCACTTTGGAGAAGCTGATAACTCACTGACTGCTGGATGATGCACAACTTGCCCCTGCCTCTCTGCAAAGCTGTCTCTTGGAAGGTTTGTCTGTCCATAGAGGACCTGAAATCCAGCAGCTCCCTCCAGGCTTTACAGTTGCTTTCCACCTGACACATCTCTAGGCCTTGCAGTCTTCCATGTGCACCTGCTGACACCACAAAATCCAGGTCTTCTGCCTCCAGGTTGTTGTCTGTGTGCCAGGAGCTTACGTGGACTAACGTCTTGTTTCTGGATCTCAGCCCCAGGTAGGCACAGGCGAGCCCCTCAGCAGAGGCAGGATCTTCACCTCAGAAAAGTTCTCTTCAGCAGCTAAACAGGAAGGGGCTCAGAGAATTTAAACTGCATCTTTCTTAATTTAAGAGCTATAGTTACCTTCATTCTTTATAAGCAGACCCTCTAATCATTAAAATGAATGCAGCACCAAGGTTTGAAAATTGTGGTACATAACGTAATCTCGCCTTTTCCAAATCTTTTTCCCTTATGTTTTTTTAACCTCCAGCAAGTTGTATAAAAATGGATTTGAAGATATCCACAGCCATGCCTTCAACGGGACAAAGCTGAATCAATTGTGAGTATGCTATCCCTCCTCAGTAATTTAAACAGTAAATAACAATTTAAATACAGTCAGAGGCTCTTCCTTCAGCTTAACTGGCTGTGTCTTGTACTTCCCAATACCCATGACAAAACTGCATCTTTCCGTGTCATTGTGATTCAGTCGTTAACCTGCAGGTCTTACTGCATTTCCTGAAACAATATCCATTAGAATAGTACAGCTTTTGTGAGAAAAGCTAGTAATTCTTCACAAAATTTCATAAACTAGTGTAAAACTTGAAACAGTAGCCCAGACTCAAGAATCTATATTTTATGTCTGGAAACATCTATAGTTTTTAAATCTCTCTCACACACTGGGGGACAAGTCTCTTGGTTTGGGCAAAATGTATATTTGCTACTGTAGTGAAAGAACCAGCTTGGTTGTTCCTGATTTAAGTCAGAAGAATTTGGAATTTATCAGATTTAAGTGTAGATGATAAACATCTGATGGGATCAGAGGAAGTAAAAGTCACATAGGAAATACAAGTACTCCCCACCCAGGCAGGCAGTGCAACAACCAATACTGTGGTAGGAGAAAGAATTGAAACAGGCATGAAGAAGAAACCAAAAAAAAGATTCTTAAAATACAGATGTGAAGAGAGTTCATTTTCGGTTCTACAGAATCCTGAAGGACAACAAGAACCTCAGGCGGATACACAACGATGCCCTGAGAGGTGCCACAGGGCCAGATGTCCTGTGAGTATCCACAACTCCATTACCTGAGTGTCCTGTGGGAACTGCACTGTGCTACCAGAGCAGTGTCACCACAGCAAACACAGGCTTAGAGTCTGGAAGGAGATCTGATCTCTTACCCTCTGTGTATAAAGTGGAAACACGTCAACGAGATGCCATGAAATTACAGGGTGAAAGAAGTTTGCACCCTGGCAAACACATATCAGCCAGTTCTAGTGCTGGCATTGATCTCCACCTCTTAGATATTTTGGCCTTTGCTTTATTTGTGTCACATCCTCCTGATCCTGTTCCTTCCTGTGTCTTATATTCTGACATTGCAAACCAACTTGTCCTTTGGTAGGATGGATACGTTTTGGCAGTATGTATTGGTTGAGAATTTGTTTATAAAAGTGAACCAGCTGATTGCACACTGTAAGCTCGTGCTGAATAAAACTTGTTATTATGATCCTCATGATTTATTAATCAAGGACTTACTGGAGGGCTGCCCTGGCTGTAAGTCCATGCAATAAAACACAGTGTGGTTCTGTAAATAGCACTCTGTGCTGCACATGCCTTTTTTGTGCCTTTTATTGGTGCATTATGGTACATGGCATTACTGATGGCACTTACAGAATTGTGGGCTTTTTTTTCCTTTGTTTAATGTCCTGACTCTGAAAATCCTTAAAAAAGTCACTGATGGACTTTCTTCACACAAAGAGCCCCTCCGAAGTTACTCTAAGGCAAACTGCTTAAGTTTATGTTGCAAGAATGACAAATTCTTTGGGGGTTTTAATTAATAGCCATTTAATTAAAGCACCTAGAACAGCCCTTCAGAGCCAAGCAGAGAGCCAGGAGGGTGTCCTACCTGTTAGCTGGCTGGAGAGTCACTTTTGCCCTCCTTCTTCTTTGGCTTAAAGAGGTGTCCCTAACTCCATGCATGGATTTCAAACAGAAAGGTCAGGACACAGCCCCTGGAGTGGTAGGTTTCATTCTCCCCAAGACAAAGGGAGTTCCTTGCTTGGCTGGAGCTGCTGAGCCACAGGAATGCTCTTACCCCGCTTCTCTGTAGTTTCACAGACCACGTCTCTGAGCTGGGCATCAGGTGCTGAAGTGGCTTTGTAGATCTAAGCCTTATGCAAAAACCAGTTGCCATTACCTACCGTCACGGTTTGGTGGTATTTTTATAGGGATGAAAAGAAAAGTGAATGCTCTCTCTGTTTCACAGGGATATTTCTTCAACAGCACTGGAGTCCCTGCCTAGCTACGGGCTTGAGGCCATTCAGGTCTTAAATGCAATGTCATCTTACTCATTAAAGAGGCTGCCACCACTGGATAAATTCAGCAATCTTCTGGAAGCTGTCCTAACATATCCCAGCCACTGCTGTGCTTTTCGAAACCTAAGGACAGAAAAGTAAGTTCAAATAGCACATTATTGTACTGCGGTGCTTCAGAAGCTCCAAAATGGCAATTCTGCTTTATCCAGCTCACAAGGTTTGATTATCTTTATTCCAGTTACGGGGAAGCTCTGGTGTATTGTAAGGCCTTGCAGGAAACAGCAAATCTCTGCTAAGGCCAGGAAAATTATGTCCATTTATATTAGAGCAGAAATGGATCCCATCCTGTGCCCTGGATCTGCCATCAGAAACATTATTCTAAGTTTGCTTAAAGCTTATGTTTTTCTTGGTATCTCAATTAAAAGCCTACTGGCACACAGAAGACAGATCTTTATCAATAGCACGTTGCCCTAATTAAAATAAATAAAGAACCCCTGCAGCCTTTAGCTAAGTAGCTTAATTAATACAGGTGATATGATGACATAGTAGAAAGGGCAAGCTTTCAATTACTCACCAAAATTAGGGCCTGCCCCAAGCCTACAGAAAGAGGTTACTCAGTTTAGTTCCAACCATTTCAGGTAATAGACAGTATTGTTCTCCCCACAACTGGAAGCCTCGGCACAGGGAGAGCTTTGCATTCACTAACTTGGGGCAGTTAATCCGAGACAACTGGAGCTCATTTTTCAGCACTCATGTTTCAAAAGAAACCAACACTCGGTTAGCTTTAGGCAGCCAAAGCAACCCCAAATGAGTTTAGTTTGAGCCATGAAGGTGCTTTGCTTCTCGTCTGTCTGAGATGAAGGCCGCAGAAAAGACGTACTGAGCAGGTAGTTGTGAGAGGCCTGATCTGTGTCACTCCTACACCTTCGCTTCAGGACTGTCTTGGAAAGGCAGCAGTAGATTCCAGTTCTCCAGGGTAAAATTAGGGCTGGTGCTATTCTTTCTCTGCCTACCTCATTTTGCTAAGCGGTTCTTGATTCTGCAAGAAGAGAAAGATTCTACTGTCAAGGGTTTCCATTGCTACTGAACTGATTCTGTCACAGATCACATCTCTGGATGTATTAAATGCAGGAGCAACTCTGGCAGAGAAAAAAAGTATTCATTCTGATAAAGATACCTGCATTTCTGATACTATATTAATTTTTGGGTGCTTGACTTTGCAACATGAGCATGGTCTATAAAAACACGGCTGCTTTAATAAGTCACTTTCTTATATTCAGTGACTGTTTTCTTAGCAAATTGCAGGGGGAAACCCATGCAGATCAGGAAATGACTGCTCCCTTACCAGGGGCATCAGCGATGAGGTGAGACAAAGCCATTTCCATTCGTACTGGTAGATTACCTGGCTGCTACTTTCAAAGCCTCAAAACCAGAGATCTTGCCAAATACGTAGTCTTTCAACTTGTACTATTCAAAATGCTTTACTTCAAGCATGCAAAGTCTACCTCCAGATCCCAGACAAATTTTTAAATAGGGTCATCAGTATGGGCTTGGGGCTGAGCTGCTGGAAAGCAGCTCTGCAGAGAACCTGAGGGTCCTGGTGGACAATAGGCTGTCCCTGAGCCAGCAGCGTGTCCTTGTGGCCAAGAAGGCCAGTGGTGTCCTGGGGCGCATTAGGAAGGGCATTGTCGGCAGGTCAAGGGAGGTGATGCTGTCCTTCTGCTCAGCCCTGGTGAGACACATATGGAGTGCTGTGTCCAGTTCTGGGCTCCTCAGGGCAAGAGAAACAAGGAGCTCCTAGAATGGGTCCAGTGGAGGGCTATGAAGATGATGAAGGGACTGGAGCATCTCTCTGATGAGGAAAGGCTGAGGGAGCTGGGCCTGTTCAGCCTCGAGAAGAGATGACTGAGAGGGGATGTCAGCAGTGTCTGTCAGTGTCTGAAGGGAGGGTGCCAAGAGGATGGACCAAGTTCTTCTCAGTGGTGCTGGGCAATAGGACAAGAGGCAATGGGCAGGAACTGATGCACAGAAGTTCCATCTGAATATGAGGAAGAACTTCTGTGCAGGTAACCAAGCACTGGAACACGTTGCACAGAGAAGGTGTGGAGTCTCACTGGAGATACTCCAGAACTGTCTGGAATGTGCTCTAGGATGACACAGGCAGACCAGGTGCCCCACCGTGGTGCCTTCCAACCTGACCCACTCAGTGATGCTCTATCAGGCCAGTTTCCCAGCAGCTGTTAGCAGGCACTTCTCCAAAAGCCAGCCTAACTGCTTCCATTCATCCTGGTGGAGAATCTGGCCCACTTCAATACAATATTTCAAAACACACCTTTTAATTCCAGTTCAAGTTATTTCACTATAAAAAAAATGCATCCTACACAATAACCAACCTGAAAGACCATCCTTACACACCTTACACATCCTTACACTGCCTATTTTCACAGCATTTGAAGCCGCCTTCTTCCCACTTCCAGATGTCTACAGGAACTGTTCGTGCTGCCATGAGGCCAGCGCTGGCTTACCTTACATGTCTGTGAAGATCACTTGCAGAGAAGACAAGGCTTTGGCCAAAATCCAGCCTGAAACTTAACTTTCTTTTCACCCTTCTTGCAGACAGAATTTGTTGCTTTCCATTTTTGACAACTTTTCCAAAGAGTGTGAAAGCACCATGAGGAAACCGACTAACGAAATGCTGTAAGTACCTCTCTGCATAGAGACGATGGATGTAGCAAATACAGACCTCCTCCCCTTTCTGCTGTTCACATGTTTTTTCACTAAGCAGGTCTTTGCCTGCCAATTCAGTCACCCCCTACAAGTTGCACAAGTGGTAATCTTACTATCATGAAACCAAGATTTGGATGTTCAAAAGGAAAGGGAAAAAAAACCCCTCATGATTTTACAAGCTTTACTCACTCCAGTTTGTCTTCTGAATTCTTGAAAGGCTTTCAAAACAATGATTAAATATTTACAGAAATTAGTGGCCTACATGGAGACTTCCCATTCCCTGAAATATTTGCAGTTGTTGGTGTGATTCAAAGAAGACCTGCTACTATTAACTTTCTTTTTTTTCCTGTAGAAAGGGTAATTAGAACTCTGTATATCAGTAGTTTTCCATGGTAGAGTGGAGTCCCTGAGGTAGAAGTGTGATGACCCCGTGCCAGTGGTTTACTCCCTCTAAACATGTCTTTTCATATCATCACAGTTTTGCTTGACAGTGTTCAGTGTGACAGTGAGAAAGGCTAATATCAAAACTGTTGTGTTGGCTGTGCTGGACGACACAGACTCTAACCCATCTTTCAAGGGAGAAGTTTAAGGATTTACTATTCTTCATCCCTCTACAGCTAAATGGGAGACCTTGGGACCTGTTAGCTGCCCTGACATGGCGTCAAAGCATTGTAAAGTCTAGAAGAAACAAGCTTATGGTCAAAAAATTCCAACAGCTAAATACAGCTGAAATGTGATTGATTCATTGGGATAATTACTTCTTTGGACATTATCTTGTTTGCTGGTTGGTGAGGCCTCCTACACTTGCCATTTGGTTTTATCTGTCTGCTTGTTTTGGATTAGCATCTGTTGCACTCCTGCTGTGCATTAAACAGTCTGCCCAGCCTATTGGCTCCTGAAGCTTTGTGCTTTGGCAAATCCCAATCCCAGCAATTCCCTGAGCAGACATTATAATAAGCAAATGAAAGTAAGGTTATGGTTCATAGGCTTAATGGCTGCAGAACCACAGCACAAATCATTTGAAAGTCCTGAGTTCTTACTAGTAAAAAAAAAAACCCACAAAAATCCAGCTTGCACATAGCAGCACATTTCCACAGCCTCTCAGAAAATCACAATCATTGTTATTATTAAATAGAGTCAAATGTATTCCCTGCTCTTCCAGTCTGAGCCAGGCAAGTAAATGCAAGACATTGGGTAGTTTTTCACATACAGAGAAAAGAATTAGGATAACAAGTTTGGGAAGTTATTTGCCCCACAGGAATAGCTGAAAAGTAGCTCAGTTTCATTTGCTAGTTAAGACCCTGCTCCAGAAATATCATTTCATGAACATGCTTCAGTAGATGTGGAAGCTTAAGCACGTATTTAAATTATCCTAAAGCTACCAGTTTTCTCAAGAGTTGTCCTCAATAGAGATGCTTTCCAGGTCTCACAGTGCAGACTGAGTGTTTGCCCACCAAACACTCACAGTCAGGATGATTGGGAAGTTGGGAAATAGGCGCCTGCTATGGCAGAGAAGTGCCACAAAAGACAGTGCTTGCTTTTAAAACGTTTCTTCTTTGGTAGGCTTATCACCACACTCTCAATGACCTAGAGATTATAGAAGTCTATCTTAAAAACCTACCACATTTTTTATTAGGCATTGGGTCCAGCCTAAATTTAATAAATTCCTAGCTATCGACGTTATTTAGTTAACCATGCACTTCTACTCCTTGCCCTGCAATACTGTGAACATCAAATTCCTTAGCACCTCCCAAGCCAGACATAGTCTCAGGAATTCATTTGCTAAGTGCCTTTCCTGAGGGAAGCAAAGTGCAGAGTTAAAATCCATAGGTTATTTTAGTACGGCTTCTACAACTGCCTGCAAAACCTCTGTGCATCAAACCTGTAATCCATCAGCTCGAGGGTTACTGTAGCTTGGACTGCAGCCAACCAGCAGCATGAGAACGATGGCTCCCTCACAAAGAAGTCACAATAAAGTACTTACAAACAAGCAAATTGTATAAGAGAGCATTTCTGTGGACGGGACTATGACCCCTGCTGCTCTCCAAGGCTGCTTCCCAAACACAAAGCATCCTTACAAGGCTTCATAATTTGTAAATACCCTGTGGAAACACATGGAGGAAGTCACTGTTTTAAAACAACTGTTATCTGTTGTCTTTTGCAGAAGAATGTGAGTAGCATGTAACAAATAATTCACTTCTGTTTGGGGGGGTTGGTTTTTTTCATGGTTACAGGGATGACTCCAACAACACATCGCTGTGGTCAGTGGAGAAGAACACACACCCTTTTGCGACAGATGAAGAAATTTCTCCCTACAGCTACTCAACCATTTTCGATGACAGTGAAATGGACAGCTTTGACTTTGAGTATGACTTTTGTCAGCCTAAAGTCCTCACGTGCACTCCGGAACCAGATGCCTTTAATCCCTGCGAAGACATCCTGGGATACAGCTTCCTCAGAGTGCTGATCTGGTTTATAAACATCCTCGCCATCGCCGGCAATTTCACCGTGCTCCTCGTTCTCCTGACCAGCCACTACAAGCTCACCGTCCCTCGCTTCCTCATGTGCAACCTCTCCTTCGCTGACTTTTGCATGGGACTGTACCTCCTGCTCATCGCCTCCGTGGACGCCCAGACCAGCGGTCAGTACTACAACCACGCCATAGACTGGCAGACAGGCAGTGGCTGCAGTACCGCCGGGTTTTTCACGGTGTTTGCCAGCGAGCTGTCGGTGTACACGCTGACGGTGATCACCGTGGAGCGCTGGCACACCATCACCTACGCCATGCAGCTGGACCGCAAGCTGCGGCTGCGCCACGCCGTGCCCATCATGCTCGGGGGCTGGCTGTTCTCCATCGGGATAGCCGTGCTGCCTCTCTTCGGGGTCAGCAGCTACATGAAGGTCAGCATCTGTTTGCCCATGGATATTGAGACGGGCCTGTCCCAAGCCTACATTCTGCTGATCTTGGTGCTGAACGTCGTCGCCTTCATTGTCATTTGTGCTTGCTACATCAAGATTTACATCGCCGTGCAGAACCCGGAGCTGGTAGCTGCCAATAAAGATACCAAGGTCGCCAAGAAAATGGCAATACTGATCTTCACGGATTTCACCTGCATGGCCCCCATCTCCTTTTTTGCTATATCCGCTGCCTTCAAAGTTCCTCTCATCACAGTGACCAACTCCAAGATCCTGCTGGTTTTATTTTACCCTGTCAACTCCTGCGCAAACCCCTTTCTCTATGCGATTTTCACCAAAGCATTTCGGAGGGATTTCTTTCTGCTGATGAGCAAGTTTGGTTGCTGCAAGAGCCGAGCAGAGCTCTACAGGATGAACTATTTCTCTGCTTATAACTCCAACTGCAAGAATGGTGGCACAGCCACAGCCCCCAGCAAAACCTCCCAAGCATTCTTGCTCTTGTCAGCCTTAGAGAAGCCATATCCTGCACTACGAGACAAGACATCTCACAAGGAAAATTAACCCAGAGCACCAAGAGATGCAGCACTTTGCACAGCCAGTTGTGATTATCTTAGTGACTAGGGATTGTTTTATAATATCTTGAACATTTCATTATAAATAAAAATGCCAGTAAGTAATTCTTATGCAACATAACCGTGCTGACATTCAAAGTGGTGTTTTCCCGTCTCTTCCTTTGTCGTGATAGGTGTGGAAGGTGGCTATTAGGCAAAACTTTTCTCTATAGGGAACCAGAAGAGTCCAGGAATAGTGAAGTTGCTCTTGAAGTTAACAGCTACTGCAGTGATTACAGCCTGGCTTCTTTTTCTCCAGATCTGCTTCCCTGGAGTATTTAAAGCCCGTTTGCTACCTTTCATGCCCTCTTTTTTCATTCCTATCAGTTGTGCTGGCATTGTTGGTTTAAAGAAAGAGGCACTAAACTAGGTGCCTCCGTTTCATCAACAGAAACTTCCGATTACACAGCCACCTACACACAGTTAAAGAAGAGCGTCCAAGTGATAGGCTGTAAAGATGTCACCAAGGAGGAAAGTTGAGCTATTGAACCTTTGTTACCGGCAATTTTGCAGTTTACATTAGATCTCAGTCTGAGCTGGTGGGTAGTTTACTTAAATTATTAACCCACACACAGCCGTGTGTGATCTGGAAATCACAAGAGATGCAAAACCCCCCCGCTGCACACAGGACTCTATTTAGGGTATCACACGTGCACACACAAATCAGGTAAACTGGAGAGCTGCTTCCTGCACAGGCAAGGAAGTGCTGCTGCCTTGTTTTCCCTCCTGGGACAGTCTCAGGAATGATTTTCACCTGTCAGCTCTCTGACATCACCAGTGCCAGTGGCATTCAGGGATGCACGAGGGCCTCTTCAGCACTCACAGTCCAACTCTATTCCCAAGTGATGAAGCAGAGTAGCAGACTAGTTACCTTTTCATGACAGTGCTTTCCCATTAAAATCTCTTTTCTTTCACTATGCATTGCCTAATGCTAAGTGATCATGCTAAATTCCTGGTCCAGATTTGTGACTGCATTGCTAATTTAAGTAAGTGCAGAGTCTGATACTCTACCATAAGAAAATGGTACTATTGCAATCACTTTAAACATTTTATATTCTCCTTTTCAGCTGAGTCATTTGCTTTCAAGTCTGTGACAGCAACTGAGTTCCAAAGCACTCCTCTTGTTGCCAAAACACTGCACTGCAAGCTAAATTTGCTTCACATTAATGAAAGCAATTCTTTGTACTAGTGACTGGTCTATCATTAGTTCATAATTGTGATAATTAGAAATAACATCTCTGACCTACTCTTACCTTCAGCTTAATGCCATGATTTCAATCAGTACAAAAGCTCCGGATGTAAGCACAGCTGTGCTCACAAGCAGTTCCCACAGGTGGGGAGTGAAGCAGGATTGAGAGCAGAGGAGACTCTTAAAACTCTACGGTTTAGCAATCAGTATAAAGCCCATAGGATGCACCTCTTTACACACACCAGCTCCTGAGCTTAGCCAGTGATGAAACAGGACTGTGATAGGATATTTAACTATAATACAAACCAAAGGTACTGGTGTAAAAAAATAGCTACTGGGCCTAAAGCTTTTCTGTCACCTATCTCAAAACTGATTTTTGAGACTCATTTCTTCTGACATCCCATGGAAGAGTCCTGCACATGATTTAGGACATGACAGCACAATATCTTAAGTGGGCAATAGCTGATTTACTTGCATTATGTTTCAACAGGACAAGAGCTTGCCAGCACACCGTCCCTACCATATAGCATGGTCGGGAAACTACAAGGAAGGGAAATGAGTTAGAATTAGCAACAACTGATAGCACCTACCCCGCAGTGCTGCAGAGGTAACAGCCCAGCAGCGAGAGTCTCTGTGGGCATTTTTCTTTTTGTACCTGCTCTAAGTTGAGTGAAATCCACCATTTACAAAATTGCTGTTTTAAGGGGAAAAAAAATAAAAACCACTGAAAAAACAGCAAATGTAATTTATAAACTAAATTTTTTCTATGCACAGAAGTAAGCAAATAAGTAAAAGCAACACTTTAATGAGACATTTAGATTCATGCCAGAGCTTCTCATACAAGTTACACTTGTTATTCTATCTCATTATTTTTACTTTACCTTCTTTCTGGTGTAAAGTTTTAGACAGCCATTTACTGAAGTATCTTTGATGGCCATAACTGGTATTACACACCTCATCCTGTCACATCTGCAGCAATATGTTTGCTAAACTGTAGGCAGCAGCAATCAAAAACATTAATTCATAAACTATTCAGATCAAAAGCACTGATTACTGCTCAAGTCACAGACTAAAGCTTACATTTTAATAAGAAACTTTTTTTTCCAGTATAAAAATTCCTGACTTCAGGTGTATTTAGTTGTAACTGTCTTATTCAAAGCTGTAATTCTTTACCAATATTCACTCAAGAACACTGGAAACAAAATACAGGGGAATTCTTGTAAGCCTGTATAATCAATACCATACTTGGACTGCACAGATGTTGCAGCAAGCTATCATAAAAATTAAGTTGCAGAACTTCAAAGCATAAAAAGCATTTCAAGATTGGAATAAAAAAGACAGATGAAGCTAACTAGTAGAAGTAATAAGTATGAATTGGTAAGGTTTAGAAGAGATGGGGCAAGAGCTCTTACTCTAACACCTTTATCCCACACATCTCAGCACCCATTCACAGAGGAACAACTTCTGAGAAGGGACAGAGATAGGCTCATCTTTAAAACTAGCTACAAATTAAGTATTCTTTAGCCATTTTATTTTATATTGACCAGGAAAAACAGGTCACATTCGGAAGCACCATTCAGAGCCTGTGTGGTGCTTAAGGAATGGTGCATATCCAGTCCCACGGATTCCTGTGCCACACTACCTCTGCTTCCAGTCTTTCCTGACATTGGAAGTGGTCCCACAGTTCATAATGTACACATTTACAGAGCATGAGCACCTCAGAGCCCGTGAGAGAGTACTGAAATCTAAAAGCATCTATCATGTGGTAAGAGCTGCATTTCTTGTGCATTTACGGGCCTGAAGCGTAGCATCACTACAGCTACAAGTCATCTGAATGGGGGAAAAGAAATCATACACTGGAATATTTTAACTGTCTATGAATACACAATTCTCCACATTCCAGCAGCAGCATCTATAAAAGACCAAAGAAATGGCACACTTGGTTCAGGTGCTCTACTTCAGTGTCCTGTCTTTGATACTGGAGAGCAGCAGATAGATCAAAAAAAGCATGCAATAAACTCAACAATTGTTAAAAACCTACTTCCTGCCTTATGCCATTAGCACAAGGGTTTGCACCATTATGAACAAGGGCTGGGGTTTTTCCCCTTGTTTCTTCCATATATTCATTCTCTCCAACTCTCTCATTTCTTTTCTTTCCCTTCTCCCAGCCTCTGCCTCTCAGCCTCTGCCTCCTCTCAGGGACTGGAGATAACCAAATGCCTCACAGTGTCTCATTCTAGCAGACACGGGAGCAGCAGCCAGGAGGCAGGGGTGCCTTAGTGTAGCACTGCCCTTCCAGCAGGATTATCTGATTCTGAGGCAGCCCGGCTGCAGCTTTACCATGGAGTTGTCCATACTGCCCTACAAGGAACAGGAACCAGCCAGGGAAAAGCTGCAGCTCTGAAGGACAAGGGACCAAAGCTTCTTTTGGACCTCTGTTTCTAGAAGAACTAATAAAAACTTGATATTGAGGGCCGGGAGGAATGCAGTTCTCATGGCAGGGTGAGCTACTGCCACATGCATGGCTTGTACACGTTTCTCTAAGCAAAGTTTATATTGAGGGAACACAAAAACAACTCTGTGCTAGAAATGTAAATGAGATGACACTTTTATTATCATGCACAATTTGTATCGTTCACAGCTTACTGGTCTGTAGTCCTAGAATGAAGTGGAAATGTACAGTAGCAAACTTAAATGACTTCGCATTGACAGTAAAAATAAATCACATTTTAATGTTACATCACGCTACTCATTGCATCTCAGTAGACATAGATACTACAGAATAAACAATAATAATTCTCATACATTGAGAGCTCCAGGATCGTTCCCAGACATTTCCATTACTTGCATCTAGAGTGCATGTCTTTAAACTGAAGTCAAAAAACCACAAAGCAACTAAAAAAACCAAGAGAGGTGTGCAGCTGAAACAGCCACAAGTTTCAGACTTGCACAGACATTGGTTTTTTTTTCAACTCAACAGTCTTTGAAAAGAATTAAACAACAGTGTAATTTTATATTTCAAGTCCTACCTCAGCTTTTAAGAATCGGAAAGAAAACCAACAGAACTAAAATTTATTTAATTATAATCAGTAAGTATTTCTTTACTAATTACTATTTCTTTACTTTCTTGAATTACAAACAGATATAACATTTCAAACTTTAAAGCTATTCATTCCAGTGATGCTTCTTCATTGAAAAAAATGAAATAATCAGAAAAGAACAGCAAAGACAGCTGAGCAGCTAACAATACAGTGGTTTTGTTTTCAAACTAAACAGATTAACAACACAGATTTTGCATATTTTTTACCACAGCTTTGTTGTTTTGGGGGGGTTTTGGGAGATTTTTTTTATGAAACAACAATAGAAAGTCCAGTTGTTTCACCAAAAGCTTATAAGGAAATAATGCCACAGTCTTCAAGGACATACCGGAGTGAGATTTCACCACTCTGCATCTCCAGTGGCTTTTGCAAAAACATGGTCTTTACCCTCAATGGACATCACTCCATCTTTTAAGTAGAACTTCCATTTGTTCTTAGTTCGATGTATCTGATGAAAAACAATAATCAAAATCAATGCCACCAAAAATATACATTAGAGCATTATTAAAAAAACGAAAAACAAAAATCAAGATTTAAGCACAACCTGTTTTACATACCCGGTTTTTATTTTACAATCCTTATGGCCCAAAATATTCAATGGAAGCAGTATACTTCAATTGTTTATAAAGTACTCCCTGCCCTCTCAAGAGAGAAAGCTCCTGAATCTTATCCCATCCTGTCCTGCTCTTCCTCTCCCACAACTTCCCCCCAAAAAAGTTTATCTATACAGCTCAACACCAGCAGGACAAGACAACAGTAGTGAGGCAATCCCAAAACATAGCACACCTTGCAAACCAGTGTAGCTTAACTGAAGTGCAATGTTTTCCTTTTTGCATGGCAAAGCAATGTTGCACACATAGAGGTGTTAGGAACAGGCTAAAAGCATAAAAACTTGGCTTAAAAGCAAATACCACCCTTAAAAAAAAAAGTAAGAAAGAATTTGCATGTTCTGTTTCTTTTTAAAGGCCTGCAAAAAGATCCATACTGCAGAAAGTTTTGTTCAATTCTAAAAGGAGGAATTTTAAATATCTCTAGAAAATTCCTTGAATTTTCAGCATCAGCCTATTTTCAGTTCCAGAAAGAAAAGAAACGGGACAGCAATTTTACCAACAATATTGTCTTAAAGGTAGCAAGGTAATTTAAGAGATAACTGTTTTTATCTACTTTCTACTGGGCCTACATGTTTTATTAAACCTGTATTGGAAAGGTGAAAGTTACCAACATCTTTCCCCAGCTTCTGTAACTTTCAATTTCTAATAACATCTGGTATTAAATTTCCTATAAGACATGTCCAGTGCTGACCTTCCTAGTAGTTTCTTTTAGATTTTCAAGCAATTCTTCAGCTTATTTCAGGCAAAACTTGCTCTAGGTAACAGTATGCACTACCTATAGCATCTGTAACATCTGAGTTCTGAAGCTTCAAAACTTGGTGCACCTTTCAATACAATACAGACACCAATGGCTTAATTTCAGAGGCATTTTCTACACATATCCCTATAACTTTCCAAAATAACTGGTTTCAGGAACACTCAATCTGTCACAGTTTTATAAAGACAATTTTCTTAGCACCTCTCTGTTTCCTAAACCACAGACAACCATTAAGGCAGGCCTAGTTAGACACACAAAAAGTTATCACTCGTCACTTTTGAAAGCATATTAAAAAAAAACCAAGGCACACTCTTAAATACAGCCATGTTTTTCCATATTTGCTTTAAAATAAAATACGCTAAATTACTGACATGTAAGCATCCAAAACCATACCATTGCTAAAAGAACTTAATTTGAGCTCCAGGAGTTCAAAATAAGTTGAATTTTAAACATTAAAATGAAGGAGGACAAAACAGCACTTAACAACTACTTTGTTTTTCAGGCACAACAAAATTCTGGTAGAAAAATCTCTCAGTAAGCACCACAAAGACAAAAAAAATGTAAAAGAAAGTATACACACTCCTCTTTCTGTTATCCATTTTAAAAGCCTTAATTCATGGCTGAATATGCCTACATACATCCATGGAGATGTTGATCTTCCTTAAAAGTTAAGGAAATAAACAAGTTTTTGCACCTTTACAAATCATAATTTGGCAAGACTTGTTGTTCCCTTTTCCTTTAATAGGCCATTATGATTATCCTCTTTTCAGAAAACAGCAGGAAAGTCTTCAGACTATTGTCAGCTAAACACATCATTTAAACACTCTATTACAGCATTAGAGTTTCTTTTAAAGGCACTGACAGTAGAGCAGGCATGGATTTGCTGAAGATATTATTTAGGACAATTAAGGAACAAAGATAAAAGTATATTACTGTACCTTTTCATACTGACAAACTATCACATTGTCGGTGTCAAACAAGTCTGCAATGTCCTGTTCACTGACATCATCACCAGAGTTTAAGGGGTCCTAGAGATTAAAATTCTGTTTTATACACTCTATACACTGTTTTATACCATAGCATTGAATATACCTGGCATTAAACACACCTAGAGCAATAAAACTACCATTGCAAAAATCAAGACCTAGAGGCTGTGAAGACCACATTGCACCAACCTCATTTACAAGCACCCTTTACATGTTTGCATTCTCGAAGCACCTTAAACGAAAAAACACAGGTCAAAAAAGTAATACTGCTAACTGATAAAGCAGATTCAAGTGACTGAAATACTGATCAACTTGTATTTATATGAAGTCCAAATGCTACAAGTTGATCCTCTTGTGAACAAACCCATAGGATACAAAATTACATATCTTTAAGAAAAAGGAAAACCTAGGAAATACAGAGGATTAGACAGAGAACAATGTTCTTGTATCACATTGTTCTCTGTCTAATCCCCTGTGGTCCTTCAGAAGGAAAGAAAACCTAGATTTGTGTCCTGATCTTATTTAAATAAATCTTATTTAAATATTTAAATAATATCCTAGTTAAGTAAAAAGCAGAACTCCATTCCACTGAGGCCAGGATTTTACAATAAAACTTTAATTCTGATAGTTAAGTATTTTAATTCATCCAATAAACAAATTACTTTCCAACAGTTCTTTCATTTGTCCACACTCCTCATAATGAGCTTTTGAGTAATTTCCCTGCGGTACCTCCCATCTCCAGAGGTTTGTAACTTTACTGTGCATGCTCTGCATTAAACTAAACAGGAACTGTTCTAGGTCCAACAATTCAACAGTCAGGAGAGATTTAATATTGTTATGTGCTTCTAAAGGCTTAAAAGTAAATTACCTCCTCAACTATATCTATTTGGAGGTCTTCATTGTCCCCATCACTGCAGCTGGACTCCATGTTTGAAGAACTGTCACATTCTTCATCATAGTCTTCCTCATCATCCAGAACTCTTAGATCCTCTGAGTCAATAAAGCCAATGAATTCATTCTCTTCTTTATCTTTTGTGTGTGGTATTTGTTCCTTGGAAGAAACATCCCCAGTGCCATCGAGCTGACTTATGCCTGCAATGTCACTGCAGAGATCCTTCTCCAATGGTAAATCAGATTCTGTCTGCTCCACAAGGTTCCATGTCACAGGAATGAAAGAGACCAGGGACAGCTTGTGAATTAACACCATAACGACAGCCATGTTCAGCACAAAGCCTGAGACTTTTGTTTATAAACCAACAAGCTTGGGGCACTAAAATGAGAGCTTCAGGTCCTGCTTGTAAGCACTGAGTACATTTGCAAACATTGTGTTGCATCTAACTTTAAATGGAACCCGGGTCAAATATTCCTCAGCAATACAGGAAAAAAAAATTTCTTAGACTTTTCTCTAAACACCCTTGTACTCAAACAAGTCTAAAACAAAGGCAATCAAGTGGGCCTTTAGAATTTCTATTGTAAAAAGAACCTCCCATAAAAAAAAGAAACAATCTACTCCTCCACCCCCAAAACTAGCATTTTTCATTTTTGAAATAAAAGTCAAGATGAACTGATCCCTCTCCCTCAACTCATTCAAAATGCTTTGTTTAAATAAGATATAAAAAGCTGAGAGAGACAGTAAATATTTCAGTACTTCAAGTTTCTGTTCATAAAAGTGCTAGAATTCCTAAACAGAGCATTCACAGGAGCATAAAAAGGCTTTAAGGTTTCAGCCATCTTCACTTTCTCATTAAATCTTTATTGTAGCACTTAATTCCCATCCACATACACTTTCTAGTTCAAGAAAATAACACTTTGTTTTGACCTTCCATTCTCACTACAGACAGTCTTCATCATGCTGCCAAAAGAGTCCAGATGAGCAACATAACATGCTTTCTATTTACAGACATTTGGCATTACTGTCATTAAATTTGCATTTAATAAATTTGCCTCAATCACATATGAGCACGACAACTCAAAGTCAGCAAGCCAGCCTGAACTTCAAACATCTGCAAATAATTTCTGGAACTAAAATTAGATGAGGTCAGGAAAGCGGGTTGTTAATTAAAATCATTCAAGTTTCCCACACAGCTCTAGCTGAGTTCTAGTTTGCCCAGGACTTTTTCCCCCAGGAAATACATTTTCTTCAAGGAGATTTTCACTTATCAAATTTGACTTTTCATCCTGAATGCATTCTCAATACAACTTTAATGCTCTTCACACATTACAATTTAAAATTAATCCCAGCTGGTCCTGCAAAAGCACTGTGGTCACAACTGACCAGTATCCATATGCAGGTCAGCATCACAATGATATGGAAGTTCTCAAGAATCTTTCATGTCTGCTTAGTCACAAAAAACCCCTATGATTCTCAAAAGTAATCAATAAGTCTAATACGCTCTATCTATCCATTACACCTTTAGTATTTTTAGGTCAATATTCTCATCAATCACAGTATTTTAGCAGTAGTTTTGACAACTTCTTAAATGTAAAAACAAGCAGTCAGCTACTGCTATTCTAAACAAGCTTAAGAATGAATCATTAGATCAAAATAATTTTATTCTTCTCATTTAGAGGCGCTAGTTGTCACTTAGAGATGTGTTCAAACCACCACCTCTAACAGATACATTTTCATTAGCTGAGAAACAAAAGGCCTTACCTTGTCAGAGGAAGCAATGCTGCCCTGATCCTTTAGAAACGCATTTTCATCCAAACTTTCCCCTGCAATAATCAGGTCGATGATATCATCAGGCACCTGCTGTTGCAGCAGCTCCTGATGCTCCATGTCCAGCTGCCCCTCCACATCCAGCAGGACACTGCTTGAGCTGCTTGCCAAGGATTCATCAACAAAAAGTCCTTCAGAGCATTCTGGAGTAAACACAGCTGTGTGAAGGTTGTCATGCTGGGATTTTTCTGTGAATTCACTACACTGATTCAACACTGCATTAATTTCGAATTCCTGCAGACTCGCAGAAGGCTGCTGGACCAAGGCAGCAGAGTTCTCCAGGTGTTGTTTCTCCACCAAGCTTGGTTTACATAGCAGAGCCTGTTGGACAGCAGTCTCCTGGGGCTGCAGTGTTTCACCAGCTGCATGGGCAGCAGATGCATTCACCTGTGCAACACTGGCAATGCTGGCCTGCAGAACTGAAGCTTGCCCAAGGGGATGAAACATCTGCTGCACAGGGTAGTGGAGAATGCTTCCGTCTCCTGAGGCCTGTGTAACCACAACAGGCACATTCACCTTGTAAAGTTGCCCTACAGAGAGAAGAGTTAAAAACTGCTTCAGCAGGTGAAACTACAGGTTCATCCAGGCCACTGACCTGACACCACTAAAAACAATACCGAACACTCAGGCAAACTATGAGAAAAAGGACGTTTACAAAGCAAAAGTTTCCTCAAGCACAATGCCAGCCCCTGAGAATGAGGCATTCAGAAGCTTTCTGAATCATGGCTTCCATTGAGTCCATCATGTTTAACACTTCTTTTTTGGTTTGGCCTACACAGTACCCTGTAATAGTAAGTTCAATAATTTAACTACATACTGGATTTAAAATTAATCAATAAATAAATACTCTGGTTTGAATTTTTTCCATGTAATCTCAGAAACTAAGGAATACAAGATGAAACAGTAAATAAGTCCATAGCTGCAGGGAGAGCTCATTCCTTTATGGACCTTTAGGTATTCTCTCTAAAAAAACTGCCTATTTTAGTTCAAAAAAACCCAAACAACTCCTAATTTAGTTATCTTTTCTTAAGAAAACCACTCCAAATACTGAATGCTTAAAGTTATTATCAGTGTTAGAATTGAGGTGCCAGAGCCAAGTTCCAAATTGCATTTGATTTTCTTCTCCCCACACACATGCTCATGCAGAGTCACTGCTACCAGTTTACAGGTCTCACAACATCAGGAATAACACCTGAAACAGACAACTAGAGACATCAGCTTTCATCAAAGAACAGCTGTTTGAGGAAAGAGTCAATGACTGAACTAAGCCTTCCACTGATCACACCTAAGCAGTACAAGCAGTGCAGGCAGTTTTATCAGCAAAAGAACGGGATTATAAAGGTTAATGGATAGTTGGATTTTATTTGAATAAGAAACCAATTTGTCTCTGAAGCAGCAGAGTGCCTTTAGCTTTTTTAAAACATAGAAGATTGTCCCAGAGAGACAAGGAGAAGGAGACACCTGTGTCTGGGCTGACAAAGGAGAACACTTGTAACAAGTTGTAAAACTGACACACCAACTAATCAACGCAGTTACTTCCCCCACGCAGCCACTACAAACACAAAATACAAAGGAAGAGGAGGGTAACTGGCTCTACTCACTTCGACTTCCCATCTATTTCATCTACTGTCCCTGGGACTGTCTTTCAACATCCCCAGGCCACTGTAAGATTTGACATCTCCTCGTTACCCTTACCTGGTGCTGGCTGCAGCATCACTCCAGCTGGCATCTGTAAGGGATAAGCAACACACGAAGGGAGAGCAAGAGTCACGCCCACTCGTGGGGGCCCCTGGAACACAAGAGCTTTAGGGTTTAGGCAGGAAAGGGCACTGAGTGCCACACCTGCAATATCCATGTGAAACACGAGTGAGGGCCTCTCTGTGGTCATCTTCACTGGAAAGCTGCATCATGCTTTTGAGTTTTAGACAGATGAAGAGTATTCTGCACTGACAGAGTAATGACTTGCCCCAAGCGTTTCCTGCTTTCCAGCTATCACACTTCCTTTTTGTTACGGCAACATTTTCCATATCCCCTCAATGTACCCACCATCCAGAAAGGTATTTTTCTACTCAAAGTCACTTTTACCTAAGTTCATGCATTAGTCCACACAGCACAGGCTTCTTGCCTAGGCCTATGAAGTCACTTCATATTTTCTTTTCCTCCTGGGAAGCTTAGAATTGGATATATAGCTCCCTTTCAAACTAGCTGTTCTGAGGAAAGCCAAATTTTAAATCAGGAAATTCACATATTGCACAAACATCTTCCCAATACTATACTTCAGCTTGACAAGCTAGTTAGCTTGAGGCTCAGGAGCCACTCACTAAGTTCATCAAGATCTGGCAATTAGTGGCTGCTCCCCAAAGAAATTTTGACATGCCCAGAGCTCAGAATTTGTCAACTATAAAAACACTCATTTTCCTTCTGGATGATTTCTGCACCTCACAGATAATGCTGCTCCCACCTTCACTAACAGTAGTATTTCCCAGCCATGCACTATTTTAATAACCAGTAATAATTTTTTTTATAAAAAAAGTATATGTAGGTGTGCATTTCCACAACACTTTCATTCTATGGGCTAAACACATGCAGCTGTGTCTTCCAACAGATGTCTGGCTTCACTTCCTGCAGAACCAGCTGGTACATCCCATCTTTTTTCACTGCTCCAACAGGAGCAGCAGTGTTACAACTCTCCCTCTTGAAGCCTATTAATGACTGACAAACAATTCTAAAAATTTAGGAGTTCAACATACTCAAAATTGAAGTAAAACATCGCTACAGCTACATACCAATTTTGCTGCTGAGAAATGCTGGAAACCTCTGCCAGCTTGGATGACAAAAGAAGCTATAAAAAAAAAAGACACTTTACAAAAAACCATTAATTTCTTGGATACAGTTATCTTTCAGTGATTTACAGCAAACATGGGTGAAACTAAAACAATCTAACTTCAGTTCATACTCATTAGTGAGCACGACTATTGCCTTGTCAACTTGAGGAAAATATACAAGCATTTTTTGCAGCAGAGCAAATCCAATGATGCTAAAAGTAGGAACAGTAGGATTACATTTTCAAAAGCACTCAGTACTGAATTCCATGGTAGAAAAAAGGACAAAGGCAAAACTTTCCTTGGCTTTTGGAAGCAAACAATTTAGGCAGCCCTAACTACTTCGAAAATCTCTAGCCACAGGGTAATTCAAATCCCCTTTTTAAAAATAAATAGATAGATTTACTCGCCTCAAGAGATTGATTTGCCTTAGTATGGCCCTTTAAAAACTTAAGAGTAAGAAGGTAATGCTCATTAAATATAAAACCTCAAATGGCCTGCAAACACAAAAGTATATTCCCTTTAGTCACGTGGAACAAATAAAACACCTACCTCCAAAAATAATTCATTCAACTATGAAGACCATAAAAAAAACAATCAAACAAACAAAAAAAACAAACAAACACAAAATGAAGGAAAAAAGAAAAGGAAAAAAAAACCCCACAGATAAAGAATGCCTGCCCAAGCTTGAAATACACTAGAGCACAGATTTTCCATTAAATCATCTCATATGGGTTTTGTCCTTTAGGGGCAAAGGTCCTAACAGCCTCTCACTTCGGGATAAATCTCAGCTGAGCACTAAACTTTACCACAACAATACCACAGTGGTCAGCTGGACTTAATTGAGAAGAACAGGTCCTGATGTCAGAGGCTGTGTGAAAGTCAAGTACTTCTCCACAACAGGAACACTGCTTTTAGAAAAACTAACTGAAAGAAAAACTAAAAAGCTTCCTCTCTTCTGTTTGAGCAAGGGATTATATTTTAACAAATTGAGAACCAGATTAAACCCCAACCTGACAGCAGAGCTGCATGGCACAAACGAGCCATACAACCTCTGTATACATCAGGACACACATCAAAAGGGGAAGTGGGAGCTTAACCCTGTAAGTAAATTTGCAACTGAAGGGCTACACTTTTGGACTGCAGACAAGAAAGCTAAAATTCTCTGCATGTTTTGCTTCTGGAAATGAGCAGCTGATCAAGAGCATGTAGACAGAATTCTATTAGTTTATCAAAGTGTAATTCATCATTTACTGGTCAATTCTGCATTTAAATAATTACTGTTCCACGTCAAACTAGATACATTCACAAGCATCACAAACCAAGATTATTTCAAGTCTTCCAAAAATATCCCCGAATCACTGAGATATTCTCAAATTGCATCCATTCTGTCCAACAACATCTGACCTGCTGAAGTCTGCAAAACGCTGTGAGAACTGTGTGGCAGCTGCAGGCTGAACTGCGGAGAACAGTGGCTATGTTTGAAGAAGCCTTCTATTGCTTTAGACTGTGTCACCTTTGTTTCCCAAAGCTGCAGGAAGATTATTACTAAGGTCAACAAACATCAGCTTTAAAAACAAACCGCATCAAAAAAGATAATGGGGTATTCCCAGCTTTTCCAAGAACAAAGTGACTGATTCTATCCAACAAACAGGGTAGCAATAACTAAGCAATTTCAACTCCCAGCAGTCCACTCAGAGGATACTTTTAACTCTAAGTTAGTGCAAAAGTTTGCATGTTTTGGAGGGCAAAGAAACTGACAGGTCCATCATCTCGAAAGAAAAAAAACACAAACACAACTGCTATTAATACAAGGGAACCCAACAAACCTGCTTCAAGTCTTTCAGAACCTGCTCGTCTACGCCCTCCTCTGCAAAGAGTTCCCGCACACCTTCAATCACATCTTCGATAATGGACTTGTATAGTTCAGGCTACGTGAGAAAAAAAATAGATATTTTCAAGTTAAGATGAGCATTAAGTCATTTGAAAAGGTAGCACAAAGTCTGATCTCACTTCATAAACTGCTGTTACAAACTGAACAGCACGAACAGATCAGTCTAGTAAACAGAATGTTGAATGCAAAGGTCTGCAAGTCCACTCATTCTTTTAAATCTAACATCCCTAAAAAATACTGGATTTGAGCCTCAAATTATTGCTTAGGCTACCAATAATTTGGTAAGTGCTTAAGAAAATCCTGGAAACACTCAAAAACAATTGCTGTGCTGTATTTTCAAAAAAGCATGTCTAACCCCATTGTATCATACTAGAACCATTGCTCCTAGCTTAGAGGCCAACCAATAATACAAGCTACTAAAAATGAGCTGTGCCAGTTCTATCAGAAGCAGAATGTAAGGAACCCGCAAAAAAATAGTAGAGTTTTATTTATTTTTTTCTTTGTGGAAACAGTCTGATCCTGTACAGTAACCTAGCTGTGGAAATTTTAACACTACTTTTATCAGTACAGATCATTCATCTTATATTACAATAGGACTCCAACAGAACATTTTATTCCTTCTTCTGCCCATGCCAGTGATTAAATCTTAATCCTCCAGTCAGACCTGGACAGCAGATCCACATGAGCTTCAAGATTCCTACGCTCCAATGCAAATGTAAGATAATGAGCTTTTAGCAATTTAAATCTTATTAATCTTGACTATCATTACCACCAGAATAGCCTACACAAGGCAGAAAATGAAGCTGAGATATTTTAGGAAATCTTATAAGATTCTGGATTAATAATTCAATTTTTTAAACATTAAATTAATATTTTACTGCTCCAAAGTTGTTCTAAAGTGTAGATGATAAACAATTTCTTTTCAAAGTAAAGAAGATATTAAGAAGTAACATGTTACACTTTCTGGACAAAGCAACCAACACAACTACTTTAAAACAACCACACTCATGTATAATTTCTTATCGGGGTTATCAACCTCCAAAGATTCCCCCAGCACTTTTTCAGGATTCTAGGAAGATGAGGAGGGGAAAAAAAAAAATTTCCTATTGTACCACTACACTAAAAGCTG
This sequence comes from Rhagologus leucostigma, assembly GCA_013397725.1. Taxonomy (NCBI): domain Eukaryota; kingdom Metazoa; phylum Chordata; class Aves; order Passeriformes; genus Rhagologus; species Rhagologus leucostigma. The sequence goes on from VZTD01004439.1 coordinate 2,067,424, forward strand.
CTGATCAGCCCGTATGTCAAATGCTCTGCCTTCACTGCTAACCAAAAGAGAATCTGAATGCAAATCTTTCAACGGGCCTATTCCTCTCCCCAGGACTGCCAAGCTACAGTGAGTACAAATATTTATTGTGCTGTATAAAAACTGCACACAGCAACTGTAAAATTCCAACACCACATGCTTGCAAATTAGAGAAAAATGGTTACAGCACAGACATGATTGTACTCCAGCTTAATCCCTTTACACACAGGCACTTCTTCACCAGAACCAGGCCATCCATAGCGGGAGCTGTCAAACTCCGGTTTTATTTGTGGGCAGTGGGGTGGCAGGAGGGGCTTATCCACATCCCATTCCAGCAAAGCCTCCGAGGCTCCCCTGGGATTCCCGTCCTCTGAGGGAGCACCTGAAGCCCCAGGCAAGGAGAGGCAACAGCGGACAAAACCCGCCATGGGATAAAGGCCGCCGCCGCCTCCCTCCCTGGCACTGCCGAGCTGGCACAGCGTCCCTCGCACCCTGGAACTACCCAGTGCCAATCCCTGCCACAGCACTTTTGCCCACAAATTGCCATTTTCAACAGAAAATTAAAAAAAAAAAAACAAAAAGGCTTTCGAAGTCGTCCCTGGGCTTCCCGCGCCAGGGAACGGGCGGCGGCTCCTCCCTGGGCCGGGCGCAGGAGGCGACTTCCTCGTCCCTGTCCCCTGTGTCCCGCAGGAAGGAGCAGCCAGACCCCACCAGCCCCGGCCCGGCGCTGCCCCTCACCACGGGGCTGCCGTGAGCCATGGCAGCGGCGGCCGCCGCCTCAGCCCCGCCCGCCTTTAAGGCGCCGTTGCCAGGGGGACGCGGCCGGCCCCGCCCGGGCCCTGCCCCGCCGGCCCAGCAGGGCTCCTGTCCCCCCACGCACCCGAAAGTCCTGCGGGTTCTGGGGCACACGGTGCTAAACCCAGACCCTAAAACTAAGAGTGACCCGCCACTGTCCGGTCTGGGCTCCAGGCTCCAGCCCGAAGCGTCACCTTGTGAGCACAGGATTTATTTGAAGACCCACAGTTGTCCCCGTGGTGCGGGAATGCACCTAGGAAAGCTGGCTACAAAAGCTTATCATTTTGCTCTAATAAACCCTGAAGTCGTGATTACCTCCTAAACGGGGATAGCTGAAGCTAAGCATTGCAGTTAAGCAGCAGCAATCTGGTAGAACTACTCAATTATTGCTTACATTTGCAGCAATCTGTTCATATGTTAATACAGAGATCTACCAATTTAGCAGTTACTAATCTGGAAAAATGCTCATTAATCTCGTATATGTACTCCCATATATACTTAGGTCTTTATGCACCTTCAGTCAGTGTTGCCCTGAGCATTCTGAGAACCTAGAAACATAACCTCTTTTTCCTTTCTTTTTCCTTTGTTTTTCTTTTTTAGGTAGCTATGTCGTTACAGTGCTGTTTGGCTTGTGAAAAGGAGATTCACCCATTAAGCTTTAATTTTTAAGGCTTACACATCCTGAAAAATGAAAATATTTTAATGAAAATACAGTCGGACCCTTAATTAGATAGCCAGACTAACACCTACAAAATAGAAGAAGCAACATCCTTAATAAGCTGTGTTTTCACAAGTGAGACAAATGCAATTTGCTATTGAAGTAATTTTTCTCTACAAGAAAATATGTTTAACGACACTGCTTAAGTCTTGAATTAAACAGCAGTTGCATATTCAGCTGTTCTGTATGCCCTCCATCATTGTGAGGAAAAGGCAAGCCATGCTGCTTTGCTTACAGAATAATTTAAATAATAAACCATATTTTTTTTAAAGCACAGTGCTCATTTGAAACTGCCTGGGATAGTGCATACCAAAAGTGTCCTTATTCTTCTCCTGACTGTTTTTTCCTGTCGTGTTAGCAGAGATAGCAGGAAGGAGCTGCAGCCTTGAGGCTCTCACTGGGCCCTGAAGGTCGCAGATGGGGATCCTGCAGCTGGCTGCCACTCGCTCATCAGGCAGCCAGACCTGACACAGAGCCATCGCCCTGCCAGCACACTGTACAGGGCTTCTAGAAAAGTGGAAGAAAGAAGATTTATAAATTATTTCTACCTCTTTTTGTTTATCTAGGGATTACAAAGTGCCTTGGAATAGGAACAGTTCGTGTGCCTAACTTGAAAAAGAAGGAGAGCTGGGGAGCTTGATACCAAAGGACTACTCAGCTGTCTCAGTGGTCAGGTGACTTTGCCAATGTCCACAGGAAAATTTTGCAGACCAAAGCAAATTATCCTTACCTGCAGTAGAGGTGGACAGCATGTCTCTGTATTTGCATTCCCACAAGGCAGTGTGGGCATCCCCCACCTGTTCTAAATTGTACCCTTTGTACTGAGAATAACAAAGGGCCTGTCAGCAGGTCAACGCGTCAGCTCCCTTCCTGCTGGGACAGCAGATAAACCTACTTAGAGTACACAGATATCACTGGGGATAAAGTGGAAACTGGGAATGGGAATACGACTTTCCAGGCTGCACAGGGAGGCTGCAGAGGGTGCTTCCTCCTAACCAAGACGCTTCTATTTTCATCTGCGGCCTAGCAGCACACTTTATATAATTTCTTCTACAAATTCCTAGGGAAGGTGTCTTTTCAACCAAGTGCTGCCAGCTGAACAACATGCAAAAGTCTGATTTTTTTTCTGTGCCTGGTATGCACAGAAAAAAAATCAGTCATTTCTGAAAAAGGGGGAAAATATTAAAATATCTGTGACTAGCATTAGTGGCTACTGACTGGCTAACTTTGATATGGTGAGCTTAACCTAGTATCCATGTCCTGCAGTATAAAGTACAACCCTGTAGTCATTTTCATGCTTATGGAAGTTTTTAATATTTAATCCCACTTTCAAGAGAAGAAACTGAGACACAGACCCGCCAAACATCTTGTCCAAGCTCACAAATGGCAGCCAGGGACAGCAGTGAGGTTTCATGAGTCTTGGTTCAGCTTCCAGTCCAGCTGTCCCCACTGTAGTCTCTTTAAGAGCTCACAAGAGTTTTAGAGAAGAGGCTATAGAAAAGATTAGCATGCTGTTCAAACCCTCCTGATTTTTCAGGGGTTTTGTCTGCATTTGGGACAGTGCTGCTTAAGGGCACCTCAAACATTCTTTTACTAGACAGGTTTTAATTTGTAATTATTTATACTCCTTTTGGTACATGATGTCTAGAGAAGATTTATTTTTGGATGATAAGCCTTTATTAATCATTAAAAAAAAATTTACCGTTTTCAAATGTCTTCCCTCTAAGAAACAGAGAACCCTCAGCACACTCAGATGCTGGGTCATGAATGCCCTCTCCTGTTTAAATCCAGCATTGCTGCTGGAGAGGAACACGGCCACACAACTGCAGGACTGCAAAATTCTTTCTCAAGGCATATTATACAAATACCATCTTGCCTTTTCTTTCTGAGTAAAACAATCATTCTTAGGAGGAAATGGTTGCAGAATTCAGGCAGTCCTCATGGAGATAACATGACACGAGCAGAGGTGTAATTTAATTTTAAGAGATATCCTCTAACATGTTCTCTTTGTTTTCAGTTGTTGACTCATAGATATACGGCACTCCAGTCTCATAACCAATTTTATTAACAGCATGATTTTGTTACAAGCTCCATCATTTCCCTCAGAGTCCTGAGACAGATAATACTGGGACCTGTCATTTGTTCCTTTTTCATTTATCATGTCTGATTCCTGTTTTTTCAAGAGCCTCTCTTTTTTTCACCTGATTTAAGCCACTTTATCAGAACTATAGAAAGACCTCTCCCTTAATTCAATTTAATGACAAATTTTCAGGACATGAGGTGGTTTATGAAGGGCTCTGGCCTGTACAAACTGCCATATAAAAATGGCAGTCTGATGGATTGAATATACTGAATAGTACTGTGTATCTCAGCTCCTCCACAAGGCTAAAGACTTGTGTAGTACAAGTAAACCTAATTAAAGATGAAACAAGCCTTGCCTCTCCTAAATACTCACCCTGATACATATGCCTTATGTGGACAGAAAGCCTCAAAGGGAAACAGCAGCCACCTGGGGTGGGGAGGGGGCCATTTCACTGTGCTTATTCTTGTCCCTTTCTATCACACTCCTGCTGGTGTCAGGCTCCGTGCTCAGCCCCTGTTCCCTCACCCCCTCTGCTGTCTGCCTTCTTTCCGTGGGTATGATGTACAGATGTTTATACCACCCTTTTTTCCCAGAGAGACCCCAACCTCCTGACCTGCGTCCTAAGAAAAGCCACAGTCCAGCTCCCTCCTCTTTTGCCCATTTTCTTTGCCTTCGTGGCTTGCTAAGTGCTTTCCCTGCCGTCTGGTTTTACCCTTCTTCATCAGTGGTTGAAATCTCACCCCTTCCGCACCTGTCTGTAATTGCCACTCATCTGCTCTTGGCTCCCTGGCTCCAGTGGGGAGGGATTAGCTACCAGGGGGGTGCAGAGTCACACAGAGGCAGGGTGCAGTGGGAGAATAAATGCCAGAAACACCATTTTTGGTCATTTGAATTAGCTGCTGGAAGTTCATCGTTGAGCAGACGATTGCTGAAGTCCAGCAGTTTTAGTGTGACGTTAAATAAGAGCAGAGCAGCATGTTTTGGTCAAGGCCTGTTTGCTCTGCCTAACTTTGCATTTGGTAAACTCAAGAGGAATAAAGCTGAGTGACCACATCAGGCCTTTGCACCAGCAGTGGAATTTACAGCGCCAAGAAACCACTAGAATCACCCAGCAAGTGACTTTGAGATACAGGCTGAAGCACAGCTTAGCAGTCAGGCTGTCCTTCTTACTGCCTCATTAATACCAATTTAACTCTGCTAAAGAATAACTCAGATGTAGGGAAACTAACCTTCATTGCCATATTGGGTGTGGGAAGCATTTTTATGAGGACCCCAATATTTGCTAAAGGTCATATTCCTGAGCTTCCTTTTGTGAGAAAACGAGGAGGGGGTCCTGTTGTCCTAGTACACAACTGTACACACCTTTTCATTCATCTCTGGTTTTTTTTCTTTTTACCCCCAGCTCCACTTTTGTGTGGACCTATCCTGAGTAGATTTTCTGCACTCTCCTTTCGACATTCTAATGACATAATTAGCAGCAAAGATATTCAGTAATGGTTTTACATGGAGGGGGCTGAAACAGCCTTTTTCCTTTTCTGTTCAGGCAGCGGATGGCTCCCTCCACTTTGGACAAAGTCTCATCTAAATCCCGGTGTCATTACTTACATTTAGACAGTAACATCTGCTCCATGTTACAGATGACAGATGAAGGTCCCTTCCTAGATGGCAGTCCAAGAAGATTACAGTGGTAACTCACCTCTGGATATCACCAGGCTAATGCCTAAATTCTTGCTTTAAATCCTCCCTGTTTCACTGCTGAGTTTTGTTTGTTATTTTCATTGCATTCCCTACAGCACGACCTTGTCATTTCCATGGCGTGAACAAGGTTGTCCTGTGCAGGAGGACAGGTCTCCACTGCCAAGAGTGGTGCAGATGGGAAGCAGGGATGCTCCAGGCCCAGCAAGTTCTGCTTGGTGCACAGTGGCAGGGGGTAGTGTATGAAACCAGGTCCTGCTGCATGGCCTGGCACTGCCCTGCTTGGGTGGGGAACCTTCACTGTGCCCCCCCATCAGTCTCACAGCCACCTGCTGTGCCTGCAGTGGCTCTGCCCATGCTCCCCCTGCTCCTTCTCCAGCTGCTTCAGATCCACCCCACCCCAGGAGATCACTCACTTCTTTTCCCCACCCAGCCACCCGCAGCTATTCCCAACTTTTTTCTCAGTACCTTCCCTTGAAGGCACTTCTCTGCATGGGTTCCCCACCACTTTTCTGTTTCAGTCCCTTTCCTAGGTAAACTTTTCAACTTGACTTGGAGAGGCATCAGTTCTCCTTAGACAGAACTCTGTGCAAACATGCTCTGCCTGCTGCCCTCTCCTGCCAGCTCCCTGCTCACTCCCTGCTTCCTCTCTCTTTACCTCCACTGCTGGTCACTCCTCACACATCTCTTCTACTCCCAGCACATCCCTACTTCTGACTTTTTCCCCTTGGACTTTTATTGTTGGGAATGGAAGTGAAAGTCATTCTCAATTAAACCAAAAAGGCCATCACAATGCAAAGTAATACTAGACTGTACCCACCCACAACCAGAAATACTTAATCACACTGGGGGTTGGGATGGCAAAGCAGAATTTTGAGCCAGTGCTTTTATTTTTATTAGTGAGGCTTCAGCAGGGAGCATGAGCACCACTTACAACATGTTGTGCTTGTTACTGTAAAAAATTACAGGCTGTTTTTGCTAAGGAAAGAACAATGCGATAAAATAGCACATACAAGGCATTGCAAATACTAGGAAGCTGTCCGAAAATAAATGTTTTCACATTTTTACTTATATTCTAGCAATTTGCCATCTCACTTTTTCATGTCCCTGAATCATGTTGTTCACTGATACTTTTAAACATTGCAAAATGTTTAAGCTCTGTAAGGGGACTATACTTTTGCTAGATACCTGCTTTCCGTTTGCAGGTGCTCCCTGAAGGGTAGCACACCACTGAAGTGAAAATGGATGTTAACTCTATTTCTCAGTGTTTCCCAGAATAGCTGATTGCTTTGCTACAGACACAGAAGCACAGGACAAGTGGCACGGTTATTTTATTCTTTAAGCCCATTCTTTGAATGCTGCCTCATAAACCTCTTACCCCATTCTCGTATTTCCCCACAGAGGTCTCACTGTTTCCCTAGTAACAGAACAGGCTTTGAAATTTGTGAAAGTCTTAAAACAGTTGTCGCTACATTATATTCAAATATCCCAGAGAGACCAGAGGGAGCACTCAATAGGAAAAACCATGGCATTCTTTGGGTTAGTACTGCTATGAAAATGAGGCAGAAAAGGGTCTGCCATAAACCATTGTGAGACCCCACCCAGAGAGCTGCATCCAGCTCTGCGGCCACCAACATAAGACAGGCACAGACCTGCTGGAGCAAGTTCAGAGTGTGGCCACGGAGATGCTCAGGGGGCTGGAGCACCTCTCCTGTGAAGACAGGCTGAGAGAGCTGGGGTTGTTCAGCCTGGAGAAGAGAAAGGCTCCAGGGAGACCTTACAGCACCTTCGAGGACCTAAAGGGGGCTACAAAAAGCTGTTACAAGAACAGTTAGTGATAGGACAAGGGGGAATGGCTTTAAACTGAAAGAGGGCAGGTTTGGATTCGATGTTAGGAAGACATTCTTTACCATGAGTGTGGTGAGGCACTGGCACAGGTTGCCCAGAGAAGCTGTGGATACCCCAGCCCTGGAAGTGTTCATGGTTGGCTGGGACTTTGCACGACCTGATCTAGTGAAAATTGTCCCTACCTATGGTAGGGGGATTGGAAATGGATAATCTTCAAGGTCCCTTCCACCCCAAACCATTCCAGGATAAATGTAATACAGTGAGTCGCTGAGCTTTCTGGGACCAGTTTTATCTAATATGAGGAGTGATATTCCCCACTCACAGACTAGAACTGTTCTTTCTAATGAGCTGCAATACCTGATGGCCAAGATCAACAAGTTAATTATAGTAAATTCAAAACTAGCTTGATAAATTTCTAGTGAAGGAACAAGAAACTGCTAGTTTGAAATACAACTTTATTTTTTTAATCAATATGCAATCTACAAAATGTTATTACAAGATTATCAGCATGATCTGTTTGTGCTTATACTGACAAAAGGCCCAAATAAAATTATAGTTTCCATTAGGAGTAACAACACTGCTTCAGAGTTATCAAAATTATTGCTAAGAACTACTAACTGCAGCAGTTAGTTACTGTGTTAAGTAACAAAAAGACAAGTAAATGCAAAATAGAAGTATGGACACCAATACCGCAGCTAAGAAGTCTGCCAGGTAAAATAAACACAACCAGAAGTAACACGTGAAAACATGTTCAGATGTGAAATACTTTTGGTCAATACAGAATCTGGAGGAAAACAAAGCAAGGAGCATAAGGATGACAGTGGCTTGGTATCAATGGTATGCATCATCATCCTCATTTCTCTGGAGCTGCTACCCAGGGGCAACAGAACCATTGTTCCCAATCACTGCAAAGCTTCAGCTGTGACGTCCAGTAACACCTCTTTTCCTATCCTTTGTGCTCTCTTCTGGCTGGAATAAGCAGGCATTGCAGGTTTCTTACTTACTAACATAAAAAATCATCTACAGACCGTTACCACTATTCCTTTCTTCAGCTTTGTTTTGCCTCTCCTTTTTTCTTAGAGAGTTTGATGCAGATCCCATTTTGTCAGTTAAAAGACTTCCATTGGCTTCAGTGGGGGTTTGAATCCAAAATTACATCAAGTACCGTTTACCTGGAGTAATACAATTAGTGTGAGAAAGATGAATGCCAAGATAAAGTTTGTTAGTTTCAGCAAATACAACACTTTGTAAGTCCGACAAACACGCTATAAAAATAGTTGTTCTCATTGATTTCCGTTTTAAATATAAAATATCTCAAACCCTGCTGGTCCTTTGTGAAGGAAACACAGATAATACCTAAATACTGCCCTGAAGTAAATGTTAGCAAAATGTCAGCATCTCAGGTGACCCAGACAGTTGGAAGCATTTCAGTGACTGCAGGCGCTCGCTGCAGGAAGCAGAGATCAGACACATGTGAAACCTGGTTCCTCACATGATGCCAATACCTCATGGGTTATTTAAAGCTCCAGTCCTTCTGCTAGCTGGACACTGAGAATCACAACAGCTTATAGCAACTGTTCCTCATCTCCATTCCCCTCCCCAAAATTACAATTAGACTACTTGCAGCCCAGATTTCTAAAGAATTCAGAGCCCATATGTTTACTCACTATCAGCTGCTGTAACATTCAAGGAAAATGTTAGCAATGAGTCTTAAAGTTAAGAATATCTGTTCAGTAGGTTATGCTCAAGACAATACAGAAGAAAGGGGAAGCCTGGGTGTTTCTGGTTTGATGTTGCAGAAGAAGAGGAAGTTAGAATTTGATGGGAGGAAAACAGTCAGACAACCCAAATTTTCTTTCATTAGACTGCAGCCTATTTTTAAATATTCTGACATCAAGGCATATAAACATCAGTGTGAGACTGAGCAGGGCAATTATTCAACCTTAAGCTGCACTAATTGTCAAATTTAAACCGAAAGCCATGTATTAAACAGAGTAACTTTCTTTCAGTGTAGCAGTATTTCTATGGAACTAATTCCCTGTGATCCTGATCCAATTCTGATTAAAGTTAATCGTGAGTCTTGCAAGCCTCAGATGAAAATCCAAGAGTTTGCAACACAGCTAAAGCTGTAGCTTGACCTTTTTATATTACTGAGTTCAGCAAGTCTGAATGATCATTTGCACCATAACACCTGAATACAACTGTCTAGCAGGAATGGTGACTTGTAAGGTAGTTGTTGATCATTTAGGCCACTCACTGCAAACAATATTTTGTATCTTGAAGGGTCAACACTACACAGGCTCCTTAAACATATCCTGAGACACAGCAGACACCTGAGAGCAGAAAAGCAGCCACTGCTTCTGCAGAACCTGTAACACCACCTGTAACCCAATGCCCACAAGGGGAGTGCTGTGAATGAATATCCTAAGGTGAAAGAGGTGGAATAGAGATATGCAGGTTCCTCCTTCTTAAGAACAGAAAAATAGGGGCCAACTGGGTGAGACAGGCTTTGGAGAGCAACCACTGTTAATAGGTTTACTGAATTAGCTGATTAATGCCAATCAAAACAAGTCAGCCTCAGACAAAGGTAACTGCAGGTAATTGCAACGCATATTTTGTCTCGCTGAGCGAAGAGGTTAAAAAATATTGCAGCTGTAGTACAACCATGGACTTCAGCAAACTGCAGAGCTTGCCATGTTGCCAAGTATAAACACTTTGCCCTGGTGCACACTGTGCCCCTTGGTTCAGCTGAGCAGAATATAAACCAAAATTAGATATTAATAAAACACACCAAACATGACTTGAAGGTGCTAATGGCTTCTCAAGTCAAAACACAGATGGAGGATACAACAGCTGAGACATATTTGGATCACTACTATAGTCCAACTCTTGCTTAGATTTATAACAATATAATCTGCTAATAAAAAGGGATATATAGAGAAGCCCAAATACCATAATAGTCTATTTGGGGCTTTGGCAATGCAATACCCATAAAAAACCTGCCCTCAGGACTTACTATAGAATCTATTACCCATTTCATTCTCAGCTTCCGGATGGGGGCGAAAGTTTATTGTGATGAACTAGGTCCATATTATGGTCTTCTGTTTCCTCAGACTGGTAATTTTCTCTGTGTATATCCCACATATTTCTGCTTTTGGGGAAGAACATTTATCTGTATTTTTACACAGCGTTCATATAAACAGTTACAAGCTGTACAAAATATAAAGTGAGGCAGTGCATTATTACATTTTTGTTGTCCACTAATTTTAGTTTGAAGTAAGGATAATTTTAGGAAAACTGCAACCAAGAACAAAAACAAAAAAGGTATCAGGAGCATTTTTTTAATTTATCGTATTTTTTCAAACCTGGAATTACAGCCTGCAGAAAATGACGAAGGGGATAATGGCTGAAGGGAAGTATTAGAACCTTTCCCTAAAGGCCAGCTGTTTGTTGAAAACACAGTTAACACACTGACATTAGTTATTAGTAGCTCAGGCTGCCTGAATGAAGCATCACAGCTTCATGTCTCTTGTGACAGTGCATTCCTGTGTTATTTCCCCATGGAAAATGCCTTTAGAGCCAGTAGCATGAAAACATCTCCCTTCCCATGCATGTCTTAAAAGTTACTCAAAGCCACAGTTCCTGCAGTTTCCATACCAGCATGTGGAACTTGCATCCTAAAGGAGACACTGAGCAAACAGCAGCAACCAGTCTTTTCTCCAGCTGGTTGGAGAAAACCTCCTGTGGTGTAAATTCTCAAAGCCTTATCAGATGAAACGGGCCTGGACTGATTTACACTCACTGAGAATCCACCTCTTATCTCACTTTCACACAGTACTGAAAAACAACTGTCTAGCGCTGGCATGGAAACTTCAATCACATCTGCCATATGGGTTTTTTGCCCAAGAGATTACTTTGAGTGAACCTATTAAGTGCTGAGGAGGAAACAGTTGCAGCCACAGAAAAGTAAAGACTATTATTGCAGAGGACCCTTTTTCCCAATGAAACCACCCAGTTTCCAACTCATTAATTAAGGCTCTTGTTGGGAATATTATTTGGACTTGTTCTGTTTACATACATCAAGGGGAGCCAAAACATGAGGGACTTTAGTTTTCAAACAGCACTAAAGAAATGTAATTGGTCCTGCTGGACCTTACACAGGTGCTGGTCTGCACATAAGCACTCTGGAAGTTTTTATTACCAGGTATTATATGCCCAAGTAACATGAACCCTTTGAGTAGTGCCATTAGGTTTCGATAGGGAGTATGAGATCGTTCCCAAGTCAAAGGAACAGTTCCCAAACAACAGGAAAATAATGTTAGAGTCAGTCAATGAAGTGCTCACATCCTGCAGCTCTGACAAGGAGGCCTCATTCATACCAGGACTCCCATGACAGGAAGTTTACTTGAACACAGGCCAGTCAAATGAGTACTGATTTGCAGACTCAAACCCATAAGCACTAAAAAAAAATTCGATGACCATGTTTACCCTAAACTAGGTCACTGCACTTCTTCTAACAATAGAATTTCCTATGTAAATTGATTCCTACTAATATCCTATGATGGTGCCTTCTGTCCTCTTTCATTGCATTAGGCAGTTGCCAGCCTTATCTGGGTCTTCTCCATCAATCCTAATCCACTTCTTTTCAATTTCAACCTGTAGGTAGAAAACAAAAAGCAACAGGTAGAATTAGCAAATAACAACACTGAAAGTGTGAACTGCAGCAATGCCGTGGAAAAAAGCTTTGACACAAAATCAAAATATTTCCAGACCCAACAGATTTCAAAACCACTACTCCCAAAAATAGCTCAACTGAGGAAAAACAAAGCTGCATTCACAGTCCTATTTTTCAGCCTCATCTTTGATCAGACAAGGAATTATTATTTAATGATTATTTTGCTCAAAGTCATTATCAAAAGTACGTGCAAGATGTGTTTAGAATACAAAGCACATTTGCTTTCCAAATACTGTATGGGGGAGCAGGGAGGAAGAAGAGAAGGAAAACATGGAAAGCACAGCCCTGAGAATACCTGGCAATTGTAAAAAGCTTTCTGAACCACGTGTTTCTGGGGCTGCAGATCACTCTCTATGCCCAGGGACTTCACTTCTGTTCCTGAGGCACAGGTATCATGAACAACAAACTGGACAGTAGCAAATGGGTACCAGTCAGATGGTATCTCCTGGTCTGACCCGAGTTCCAGTTTGTAAGACAGGCTGTGTGGATGATCCAAACCTTGGAAAAGAAAAAGAAAACCACCACACCATTAGTGAATTATCTTTTTTTTGTTTACAGTGTAAGGTTCATCTCCTAGTGAGCGAGCACAGCTTTACCTTTTATAAACACAGAGCTGTTGTTATGATACAAGATTATTCTATCTATAATCTTTTGCTACTCAGGCATAAGGTGGCCCCTTGTTCATTTTTTGTCTTCTTCAGCACAGTTTTCACAGTCATTGCAATTTTACAAATTAATTTACATAAGATTTTCCAGATCCTTTCAGCTTCTCATTGAGAGAAGAATATTACAAACCTGGGGCTTTGTTGCTAAATTCAGACTATTTGATGGAATCTCAGTTTTCCCTTAAAAATGCATTTCTTACTCTTACAGAAAAATAAAAGCTGGAAGGTCCCAGTGTGGCCAAGGCAGAGATGCTGCCCTGTGTCCAATAAGCCGCTTTCCAGAGCTCTCTGCTGTAGAAATTTTACTGCAGTGCTTATTTCAAGTACTACAGCTATCGTGTACCATCAGTTATTACAGTATGTCCACAGCAGGAAGATAAAGGTGCAGCTCAGAGTGCTGCTCAAACAAGATACATCCCACCTGCCAGGATAAGGGCTACCTGGAGTGCCTGTCTAGCTTGGAAAAGAACATACCCCATTTCTGCCCAAAAAAAAAAAAAAAGAATTGCTAAAATAACTGTGATGTTATAAAGCAAAGTCATGAAGGATTTGTGCAGCATATTCCGAATTACTTTAATCATCCTAGGGATGATCCCAAGGATCACTTGCTTTAGTATTTCTTACATGTGGCAATGATAAGGACAGGCACTTCTCCTGGAACACCAAGGTGAAAGCCCACTTCCCAAAGCAACTGGAGTCAGCGGACTCACCATGTGTGTGAAAGCAGGATAATACAATTTAATATAATGAAAAGAATCCTCTCCAAATTCTTCAGGGAAAAACGTAGCAATTCTGCATTTCTCCTTCTCTCCAGGATTTTAATCATCAGCATAGACAACTAACTATGTTTTGGCTGCAGGCAGGGGGAAAAAAAAAATCAGAGAAAGGATTGCCTGTATTTTGTCAAAGGCAAGCCTGGCAGTGTATATTTGGTTTTCATCCATTACACTGAATGGAATCTTGAAGTTCAGGAAAAAATGTCCTATTCTTTATGCACCGGCTTCCTCCAGTGACAGGAATCAATGTTGTATCAGAATGAAGGAAATACTGAAGATGGAGTTAACATAAACTGAGCTTTATCCATCCCATGGGGAAAAATCATGGTAATATTCCACATCCACAGGCTCACAGGCATTTTGTAAGGCAAAAATAAATTAAAAAGCTGCATCTCCATTGCTCCTAGGAGCCTTGGGCTGGGTGCCTGTCTGCACTGCAGGTTTTGCCTGTAACATGACACGCATCTCTGGGCACCCCTCAGGAGAGGGTCCTGCAAGGCACTGGAGCACAAAGATCCCCAGTCTGCGAGGAGTGCCGTGCCAGGGGCATGCAGCCTGTGGCTGAAGTCTCAGGACAGTAACATAAAACACAGAGACCAGTAAAACTGCAACATCAGGGATTTTATTATGGAAATAGAGGAGGGAACAAAGTCAGAAATAAGGATTATAGCCACCTGCCAACATCTTGAGAATGAAGCTGGAGCACGGAACAAGTGCAAGGAAGAGACGGTGTTTCATCATTCATGTACCCAGAGACAGGCAGATCTCTGCATCTCTGTGATGTGAGCCTTGTCCATGATCTGCTGCTGTGTCCAAGCCCATTTCTCCTGCACTAACACTCTCTTGGTCCACAGTACCTCTTCCAGACTGCCCGGACATGGTGGAATGAGCCTCTGTTGATGTGAGTGTCTCCATCCTTGAATCCTCCATCATCCCAGCAACAGGATACCACAAGGAACATCCTCTTCCAGAGCCACACTGCAAGATGTCATCGCATCAGAACTGTGCTCCTTTTGGCTCCCAGGACTTGCTCCCCTCTCCCATGGTGGTGCCAGGATGCAGCTTGGCAACACACTCACTTGACCTGCTCCTTGTGCTGTTTGCAGGGTTGGGCTGCACGGTGCCAGCCACAAGTGAAGCATCCTGGGGAGGATAGCAGGAATTGCAGCACTAAGATGGCATGGCATGTCTTGGCCAGGGAAAAGGCGCTCTCTGCCTCCGGGCCTGTGCTTAATCAACGATCTGAGGAAAAAGGGTTTGTTGCTTGTAGTTCATTTGTAGTAGAAGGCAACCAGCATAGATCTAAGGGCTTTTGGAGATCAAACTCAGAATCTTCCTGGGTTGTTTTTGGGGGGAGGCCTATGAAGAAACAAATAGCAACGGAAATTATCTAGTAAATTATTTTGTCTTCTGAGAATGGAATCCAGAAATAATCACTGCTTGGAATTTTCCTGGGCAGCTTTCGGATGGTAAGTGTTGGAGAATAGATGTCCACTTGAGTCCAGGCATAAACGGGCAATACCTCTTGGTCCCCTGCTGAAGGTTTTCCTGCCGGACATGGTATAGTTGTGATTCTAGGACCATCTAGCCCTTAAAGAAACTTCTGGGTTTATATTCCAGCTGACCCACACTCGTGAGGTGGTCTTGGTGTTGGGATGCAGTGAATTCTGGAGTGCTTCCTTTTCCTTAGGTTGTAACCTGCAAAGGCAGGGACAATAAGTTTGGGATTTGGATAAGGCCACTGCCTTGGATCCTCTGGAACAGCTTCCGTTGGACCTTTTTGCCTGTTCCTAAAACACAGGGTTCCCCCAAGCCCATCTTTCTCTTCTACCAACACCAAGGTCAGAAGGAGGTACTCACCCCTTCACTTGTGGAGAAGTTCTTCTGCCACTGCTGGGCTGTGCTAGAAGTGTAGAGCAACTTCTTCCCATCAGCTGTCAGACGACAAACTGACTGACCAGCATTTTGGAAGACTGTGAACATCACCCTAGTCTTCACCTAAAACTGAGCAGTTCTTGTCATCTCTGCTCCATGAAACCACTGCTTCCCAGGCCTTCTGTTACACTGGAGTTAGAAGAAGAAAGAGAGGCTGTGTGCAGAAGATCCTTTTGTAGAAGAAACTGTAATGCTGAAAAAGCCAGGTGTTGGCCAGAAGACAGGTGGGTTGGAGCAGGCACAGTGTGCTAAAGTGACGTATTCAGAGCCCTGACATATTCAAGATGACGTGTTCAAGCCCAGCTATCCAAAATGTGGCCCATCAGGCGCCATGGAGACATGACCACCTGGACTGATGAAATCAAACCACTCCTGAAAGGCAACCAGATAATTGGGGGACATAACTGAGCTTTTACTATCTAACTTATGAGACAGAAACCCTGCAGTTTAGGTGTCTATGCAACTTGTGAATCTACTGCAACTTCAGTGAATTGAGAGTTTTTAGTCTGCCCTAATCTGAAAATCTTGTTCTTGTTTCCAAAAAGCATGCCGAATTCTTGCTCTCTTTCTCCAAAAAATACCAACAAAAAAGCCAAAACAAACAAACAAAAGATCAGTAAAACTATGAAACTAGATTCCAAATATCATTTAGCATTCATATAGCATTTCAAAAGCAATTAATAATCTACCTTTGCGCTTATTAACACTGCTTAGCCCTTTTTCACCTATGTAAGTAGCATTCAAGCAACCTTGATCTGAGAAACGCTCATGAAGCAAAGCAATTAAAGCCAAAATAATGTACTGGTTATCTTAATTATGTAATAATTCTGTTTTTGCCAAAATAGGTCCAGTTCTAAAACTCTTATTTTGAACATGAAAACGTAAACAATTACTAAGGACGGATTTACATTAGGGTTGTTAGGAGTTAATAACTTCTGCAGCTATGTTTAAATGGGTACGTTTGTCCAACCTGCTGGGAGAAGCTCATAGGAAATAGAGGAGTGGGACAGTACCACCACCAAGCAGCAGTTCACAGTGGTGCCAGTGCCAGAAGGAGGTGGCTGGGCAGGAATGGAGCCCACCTGAAAAAGTCATGGCTTTGAGTTTCCACCTAGGCAGTTTAGAAAATAAGCAAAGCAGCACCTGGTGGTTGCTGGGAACCACATCACCTCCCACAGCAGAGTCCGTGCACAGATGCTAAAGGCAGTAACAGGGCTGCCAGCAGCCACAAGCTCCCCTAGCTCCAATTTGCTGTGTCATTTAGCCCCTGCTTCCTCAGTGTGGCTCCATGATGCAGAATGAAAGAAGAAATAATCAGCTGAAGAGCTGTTGCTTTACACAATGGCTCAAGTATGGAGGTGTCCTAGCAGGAAACACCACAGGGCTCAAATTTACACAGCAAGTGCTTAAAGCACAGCATTTTGCAGTCTAGTCTCCCCCTGCTCCCTGAGAACTCCCTGGGAAGCAGCTGACACAGCTTCTCCACTGCAAAGACTGGTCCCAGTACAGTGCTAAAATCATAACATGTTCTGCGTTTCCTTACATGAAGCCCCAATTTCACAAACATAGGCTCAATTTGCAGAAATTTCACTGGATCAGCTTTTCAAAGCCTATTGCTTTTTCCCTTTTTTTTCTTTTTTGAAAATAATGCTTAAATTCTGACTCCAAAATCAACATCTATATATCTGAAAAGGCACAGGCACCTTTAAAAGTCTGGTGTTTCTTGCAGCTCCTACTGACTTCACTTGGCCAGCACTTTTCCAAGAAAATGCTTTAGTAAAGTCCAGTGGATATTAACACATTTCAATGTCTATAAATGGAGCCACGATATAACTGTAGGCAACATTTCCTTCTCCCTTCCTTTTTTATTTATTTTTTAAGAAGCCTGGGACAAGGGCTTTTTGAAAGCAAAATCCTCTGCATATTTTTCTGCCTGCGGTAAACACATTATGAAAGTTTACATATTTCTATTAGTTTGACTGTCTCCAGACTTTTGGCATGCCTTGGGATAACTCTATTTTTAAACTCTTAACTGTGTACAGAGCACTTGATAAAGAGGTTTAAAATTTGACTGGGCAGTATTACTACCAAAACGTTTTTTCAAACGCACGAACATTTCACAGAGACAAATGATTCTGCAGATCTCAGCTAGAGAAATTATTCAAATGTCAAAAGTTTAAGCTACTGGTAGAAAATAATGTAACGCTGTGGAATGCCTCAAAAAAAACCCCTGTTCTTACTTTCAAATAAATTAAATCTGAAGTTAATTTTGCACATTGTATCTTCAGGTGAAAGAACTGCAGGGAATTTGGAAGGCTTATAATCTTCTTTAAAATTGCCTGAACTGCTGACTTGATTTTACAGAAGCAAACCTACATTAAATAGCGAAGAATACTAAAAGCTACCCAAACAGTCCCGTAAGCCTTGGGAAAACACGTGGGTCACAGCAACACGGTGCAAATCTCTGAAACCTGGAGCACAGGACAGGGATTTTGAAGACCTGAAGAATCTCCTGCTGCCTTCTAGTTCTCCTACATCTCTCCATCAACTCCTCTGCCCTCCCTGTCCATTTTCCAGTCTCCCCAGCCCATGCCCTTATCTTTCCTCTCTCTGTCATTGCTCTTCCCCCACCATTAGTCCTGGCTTAGTAGTAGAATACCTGAAACCAGGACTTAAGAAGATAAAATCTTTTCTGGACATTTTAAAGAGGCAGTTAGCCCAGACAGGATAATATAAGACTAGGAAAGTCCATATGTTAGTAACACACACTTAGTCCCTTTTTAAACGTACAGATTTTACAGATATTTTACTTGAAATGCAAAAAAAGACAGGAGCCCTTGTCTTACACAGATCCCCAAAGCCTCAGGTACACATAATGCAAACGATCAAGCGAAAGATCAAATGCCTTCACTCTACAGAACTTGAAGCAGGATACTGTATTCCTCAAGAATTTTTATGCCTTTGGGAAAGTACTATGTCTCTAGAAAGGTACTGGTAAAATGACTAAAAACTGGAAATTTAAACCCAAATTTTATATTTTTCTTTTTCAAAAAGTCGTATTTTCTCCTTTAAATTAAGGTAAATTAACTACTTCCATGCATGCCATTAAAAACATAGCTGCTTTTACTGCTACAAGTTTTCAGTGAGGTACCACCACCAGAAAGAAATGGGAATAAAGTGGGAGGCATTTTTTGTCAGTGCAGTTATTGCCGTGAATGTACAATCTCAGTGCACAAACCCACGAAAGAGGCAATAGAAATCAGCCTTTGCAAAAGCCCAGTTGCCTGCCTACAGTAAATTTAACCACAGCACCTTCTAGTTCTGTATCATACCTACCATTTCTTAAATGATGCTAAAAAGCCAGGACCCAGCAGTGACAATACCACCTTTCCTATTAGCTGTGTGATATTGGGTGAACAAAGCATTTTACCAACCAACTTCTGCTTCCCATCCCACCTGTTGCCCAGCTGGTACAAGGGAAGCATAAACCCTTCCCTCAGCCTTACTACTACAGACTTGAGCTTTACTCGGAATGATCAGCTCCACTTCCATGATACTGCACACTTGAAATGACTGACAGTACATCTGCCTCCACCAAATAAATTAGGAAAACATCATTTTAAAAAATTGCTAAGTCTGTATTCTCTTTTTCCTAAAAGATTACTCCAGCTTCTACCAACAACATCCCACACATAAAGCCCAAACCATGACAGCTGATGGAGGTACACAAGCATAAACCCAGTGAAGACACACGCCCAAGCCCATCCCTTTATAGCACAGATTATTTACTTGAATTTTTATCTGGAAGCCTGTCAATCTTCCACACCACGGCCCTGTAGGCACTCTCGTATTTTGCTGTTCCAACTGAGACTTGGATTACAGGATCGGATTCAACCTCATGCAAAGCCCCAAGGCAGGCTCTCCTATTCATTTTCGCTTTTAGGGACTTCTGCCTTTGGAGGTTCATGGTCCAAAGTGCTTTGATCCACTGTGTGGGAACAGGAAAGCGTATCATAACATTTTCACAGTATTTCACAGAGGGTAAACGTGTCAGGATCTGAGCAGTTGAAGACATGTTTATGAAAGCCTGAAGTTCAATGTATGCCCCCTGAACCACCACTGCAGCCTTCACAGAAAAGGGAAGGTCTTGCCCACTGTAGCGTGTCCTGAAACGCATCAGTTCCAGCCTGCAGGCATCCAGGGGTGTAAACTTAATAATCCGCGATTGCTCAAATTCCTGTGCTTTGACACAGTTATGGAAATGGCAGTCAAGAATATCGATCCACTTCCTCTCCTGCTCCTTCTCAAAGTAACGCTCATCCCTCTTCTGGAGCTCCAGGTCGTTCAGGGTTAGAAAACACTCAGCACCGCCGTTCACAAAACACAGGCAGTAAACGTGCGTGATGACCGCACTTTCAACGAGTTTTCCTTCTGCCTTAGTGACTTTCCCCCAAAAGTTATCCACTATTTCCAGAGTCATTTCCTGCTCTTCATAATTCCTCTTTTGTCTGGAAACAGTAGGAAGTTTCATGAGCTCCTCCTCGACCGTCACGAGGAAATCGGTGAAGTCGTTATAATCTGTGGTGCCCAGCTTTAACATCTGCTCCACCTCCGGCTCATGAGTCACCTCTACTTTGGGATGGTACCTCCTCTTCTCCGTGTAAGACACGCACTCGATCTTCACAGTGTGGATTTTTCCTGAGACATTGTAGCTCTCCAGTTTGGGTTCGGACAGCTTGCACTGTGGCTGCAGCTGGAGTTCCTTGAAAGGTTTCTCCAAGCCCTTTTCGTAATACATCTGCAACACCCCTCCAGCCAGGACGCTCAGGTAAATAGGGCCCCACTGCCGAGATGACATCATGTTCTTCTTTTCAGGAATCCTCAGCATGAATGGCCACCCATCTGATTTCCGGCTCCTGAAAAGGCTGCGTGGGATGGTGGGGGAGAGCTTGTGCCACGCTTGGGTGCTGGAGATGGGTGTGTTTTCCACGGCCTCACAGCTGTCAGCTTGCAGGTGTTCAAGCCTCTCACAGATGTAACTGAAGGAGCCCTGGTTAAGGCTTTTCTGATCATGACAAGTCTCTTTGTCTCTAGGATGATACCCACTCCTGTCAAGCACTTTGTCCTTCCTGTGCATGCTAACATTAGCTGGCAACATGCTGAGGGAGCACCCTTCCTTCCAAAAAGGACTGGAAAAAGCACAGTCACTGTGGAAGTACGGGAAGTGTCCTGGAGCCAGCTCCTCACAGCTTCCTGCTGGGTTAGGGCTTCCTTCATCTGCTGATTTGGAGACCAAAGTCTTAATTGGATGGTCATTAGGTGAGGGGTTCAAAGGAAGGCTGCTCGGTTTCTGTGAGGCTAGGGATGAGCAAATCCCAGGGGATGGAGGAGGGTTAACATTTGATGGCCACTCAGGGATGGGATAAAGCATGTGAACCCCAGACTTTGGAAAGCACAGGTTTCCCGGGTAGTCTCTGGTAGGTGTAGTAAGTGGAGAGTTGCTGGGGGGCCCGGGACTCAGGTAGAAATCAACTACAGGAGATGAGAGGGGAGTGCTGCCTGTAGAGGATGACCTACTTGAAGACTCATGAACATTGGACAGGTTGAGCTTAAGGCCATTTGCTTTGCAACTGCTCTGATTATCAACCAGTTTCTGAGGCGACTGGAAGAGAGGTTCGTCATCAAAGGTGACCCAGTTTGCTGGATTTGGGGAACACATCTTGTAGGAGAAACTTGAGGCACTTGCACACGCATCACCGGCGAGCCATCTATGAAGAAACAACAAACATGATTCAAATCAAACTCAAATCACACAAAGCTCAAATCTGCAAGCAGTTCATAAATCCAGTGTACTTTGTTTTACATGTATAATCTGAGATAGCTGTGTAGAAACAGATTAACTGCCCGTGAATCCCCACCGCTCTCCCAGGTTGGGGATTGAGGGGAGCTCTAAGCTCTACGAGCTGTTCAGAGCATCTGATATACAAAGCCTCTCAATCAGAGAGAGCAGGATGCCCCACTGCAGTACAGGACTGCTTGGATAATATTTTCAGCCTCATACTATGCAACATAATACTATACAGCTTATGCATCATTTGGAATATGGACAGAGATTTTCCATACTGGGCATCTGCTCCAGGTGGTTTCCCCTCCTTCCCTTGTCAAACAAAACAGCATTTTACTAAGAATGGTGTAGCTGTTTCCAAAAATAGAATCAGGAGGGAGAGAGGGGATTATTTTTTTTATGGAAAGCTGTAGCAACTCAGTGCTGATGGCAAAGCAACACATGCTGCTGCCATCAGGGCAAAAACCTGGATGCCTGCCAGACCTGTGCAGGAATCTCTTTACATCAGCTCCTTCAACCCAGGCTTACGCTCTTGGAGACTGGACACGTTACAAGGAAGCAATGGAAAGGCATTAAAGTTATAAACAAGAAATTAGCCCTAAGGATGAGCGGTACATTCCTGCTGAAGAGTAGACTGCAAGCCTCCACCGCAGACAAAACGCTGACGAATCACAAGTCAAGGCCAAGTAACAACACTCACATCTGCCAAGCACTGAATTGGCTGGTGGCCTGGAAAAAGGACAGGTCTTTAAACCAATTAATAAACTACACTTCATCAAACAAAGTGTCTTTGGTAAAGGGCTCAGCTGGATGTCCTCAGAGCAGGACTGCAACCAGTAAATCATTAATCTTGCCTTCGTGGTTCTAAATTGTGCGCTGAAATTTAAATGCTCATTGCATCCTTATGCAGGGCATGTTGTCCCCAAAGTTTTTTCTCCCCACTGCTCCTGCCTGATGAGGGAGCAAGCAAAAAATTGCCAGTGCCTGAGGAGGAATCGAGTACAATGAAACACCACGGGGCACATGTAAACACCGCTCATTTGATAGAAAGTTACTCTTGTTCTGTCAGAACACATTCACATTTGCCTGAAAGCACAAGGAAGGCGGAGTTCATATAGACAAAAACCACCTGCATGTACATTACTCCGTTAATTAAGGTCAGCTAATGATGACTTAGAGCTATTGCCCTTCGTGCACAGACAGCCACAGTCAGGCCGTTTAATTGCACAGCGCTACAGAATCACATAACCATAAAAGCCGTTCTTTATCTGTAACATTCAGAGAACAGTTCACTTCTAGACATGCCACAGTTCAGCCAAGTGAAATCTTGTGCTACAAGTCTTTATTTTTACCATTTCTCCAGTATTTCTGGGGCAGTTTGTAGCCGGTAAGAAAGTGCCATGAACCGTGGCACAGCCTGCTTGCTCTGAGGCTGAGCCACTGAGAGCTCGCAACGGAGGAGGACTCTGGTCCTTCATTAGTTTTTGAACTCTCGACCTTTTCGTTCAGAAAAATATTTGCACTATGCTAGTTATTTTATAAGCACCACTTGCAGAAAGAGAGAGAGAAAAGGAGCAAACAAGTACAAATTACTTTCATAGCTCAGACACACACAACTACCAGTGTATCCTTCACCCACACAATCACTTCATCATAATAAAGTGCAGCAATGGAAAGAAAAATCACAGCTGTTTGGTCTCTGACTTGGTCATCATTTTTTCCTCCCATATCACACCCTTCTCCTCCTCTCCCTCTGGTTGCCACCATGGATCTTTCAGCATTAATTATTTCTAGAGCTGAAGTTTCGAAGTTTTCAGCCCTTTTTTCAAAGCCTCATTTGTTAAGAGTGATGCTAATGTGATGCTAATTCGGCGCGTGGCTTTTTCCTGGAACAGCTGGGACACTGAGCCAGCCTGGTAGACAAGAGAACATAAGGAAACAGTCTCAAAGGCTGCCATTAAGAACTCCTCTGGCATTTACGAGAGATAAGGGACAGCCAGAGAGAGAAAAAAACACGCTGTGGATGGGAGAGAAGCCTTTCACTGCAGAGGGGCTCTGGGGATGGTGCCACAACCCTCCAGCGTGGCCACAGCCATGCTCAAGGGGCAAATCACACAACACTGAGATGCACCAATGGAAAAGAAATCATAAAATTGGGTGTTTACAATAAAGAACACATTTGCAGACTGTTTCCCTTTCTTGTTAGAAAGGGAGTTTTTCGGCATCCTTTATTATTCCCAGATGTTTGGGGGTTTTTTCCCCTAACGTCTGTTACTGTTCACTTTTTAAAATGCCATGCTGCAGATTATTTGGCAGGTTCTTTCCCCCGCTAAAAAACAAAAAGGTGTTTGAACTCCACCTGCCAAACATTTAACTTCAGTCAGTGAGCGTCAATGAGGGAAACCACTTCCAGAGATGCAGCCCTCCTCTGCAGTCACAATACCCTCAAGTGTACCTGTCAGAGGCTGTAGCTTTCTCTTTCTTGTTGCTCTTGCAGTTACGTGGGAGTTTTTTTAAAAGAAAGAAAGATGTTGATGATAACAAAAGCACACGTGCAAGAAGTGTTGAAACAGATAGTGGTTCCCCTAGTGTTACTCACTGATCCCCAAAACTGACCACCAGGATTGAAGAAAAAAATAAGCCCGAACAGATTTTTACAAGCTGCTTGTATAATGTCATGCTAATAAAAGGAAATGCACCCTCTTGTGTGTTAAGGATAGCACCACTCCTCTAGTATTGAAAAAAAACATAAAATCAGTCTTATGCTGCTTTACATCACTTGTTCCCTGATTCTTTTAAACCTGCACAATGCAATAAAGTAATGCTTTCAAGTTCTATTTTGTCCTAAACGGTGCTCCAAATTCCTTCTTATGAACTGGAACATTCTTCCTCGAAACTGAAATGAATTCAGGCTTCAGGATGGATGTGTTTTGTCTCCAAAAGGCAAAGGTCCCCCGTGGGACCTACATAAATGTAACCCAAATGCTTTGGGTAAAAGGAAAATGATACAAGATACCATTGATCACACACATGTTATGTGGCCTGTAACATTTAAATTACAAGCACGTGTGATATCTTGTTCAGCTATGAGGCAGGAAATACCATTTTTAGAATATCGAAACTGCCAATAAAAAAAGCTGGCTGAAATAACAGTTGATCCTAGATGCATTAATTCCAGTGAACCCAAAAGTTGCAACTCATTTCAATTCATCGTCTTCTGCCTGAAAACCATCTTCCCATTTATCAGATTAATGCATTCCATCAGCATTTAATAAACAGTATTTGCAGCTTAATTTCTTCATTTTAATACTTTGAGGATGGAAGGAAGAGAAATCCTATCCTGTTATTGAGAGATTTCATAGGCTGTAGCTATCACTGGGTCCTCTGTTGCATCAGAAATCCCAGATCAAATCTGCAGCAAAAATAGGGCTCAACTTCCGTGCCTTGCTGGGGAATATTGTTACCTCTTCCTACACTGAACACTGATAATAACTCCCTACTCAGTCCAAGGTGTAACTCAAGGTATGGGCTTTGGTACTTTTAATCCAGATGCACCTGGGTCCTCAGCGAGCTGAGGATGCTGCCCTGTCACCAGCAATGTCCCCACCACACTGACAGCATGGCCTTCTGTCACCTCCTTCACAGCAGGTTCAGCAGCACTGAACCTGCACAGGGCACGACTGAACCCCTTGCACATCTCACTGTCAGGGGTCTTCCCTAAAATTCGGCACCAATTAAAACCCTCAAGCACATCCCCTTCTGTTCAAACACAAAGGTCCTCTTCTAAAATATTGGAGGAGCTCGGGGTCAGCTAACGAGGAACATCAGGGAAACACCTCCCTTCTGCAAAGCATAAAGCAAGTAAATGCAGTGTTTAATAGACAGTGCTCACACTCCCAACACACAGAAAAGCGTAATTCTAGAAATACTTTCCTTACTGCCTCTCTAGCTCCAGAGGGCATCGTGGCTTCAGAACTGTTAAGCTACACATCCTCTAAACAAATTCTCTTTTTAATACCCAGGCACATACCTTATGTGTGCCACTTGTTCAGTGGGGTTTTACTGGGTAAATACCAGCCTCTTTACTTGCTCCAAGCTCAAAAAAACCCCAGATTTATCTACACACAGTGTGACAAAAGAGTTAAATAATCCCTTCCAAATAAGCTGAGCTCTTCACATGAGCTGCTCTGTTTGTGGACAGTGCCTGGTCATTTTATTTCCACCCTTCCAGAAAAAATATGGACCCCATACACTGCTACACTTCAGTTTTATTTCCAGGAGCAAGGTTGTCTGTTGCATACAGGCCATATAGAAATTTAATGCAAAGCTCTGCATCCTGTCCCATAACCACACCGTGTGAGTTGTTACTGTTCCTGGTACAAACACCCAGACAATTCTTCAAGCATTTTGCCATAGAGCGTAGTAGGAAACTACAAATTCTCTGCAGTTTAAGCAATAAAGCACATATGGTATATCAAATGCCCTAAATGTTTCTAAGGCCTTGTGATATCCAAGTAAAACATGGCAGATTTATCGCTGTGTTTTACAGCCATATTCTTTGTGTCACTGTTTTGGTTATTACTTAAACCTGCAAAAAAACTTGAAGCACAACTTCTGCATAAAATACTGCTTGATTTATGATGATTTGCCTCAAATTTTACTTTGATACTACATGTGGCTGCCCTTCTATTTAACTCTGCTTTTTCTATCCTAGATACACATTAAAAAAATTATCCAGTCTGTACTTCTGAAATAAACATAAGCAAAGCCACAACTGATGGGAAATAGGAATTTCTTGGCATTTTCTTGTATTGGGGATATGGATTAAGCCTCCCACTGCATTACTCATTTTAGAAAATAAGAAACTGGTGTAATAGTCAAAAATACACCAACTTTAAAGTGCAATGTGACCTTTTATTTACATTGCTCTCTCTCTGGGGCATAGGCACAGCTGGGAGAAGTTCAGAGCTTGAAGCTAATCTGTTTAATTTGGAATTCCTTACTCTTGGCCCAGAGAGCTGGAGGAATTAAAGCTTTCAGCTTTTGACAGTGTGCACATCCCCAGAGCAAAGGCAGGCCCAGCTCTTGCAAACACCTCTTGCTATTGCTTGTTCCCGCCTCGGTCACAGGGGGGTTACAAAACAGGTGGTTGGTACTTGCAAAAATTGAGAAAATTGACGTTTTTAAGGGCATCAACACAACACATCACCTTTCCCAAGCAGAGACAACACTTACTTTCCTTGATAGGGAAGAGGGTTGGGCAGAGGCTGCAACGCTCTCTAGCGAGGATGATGTCACAGGGTTTGGGGTGTGAGGGACTCCCCACCACGAGGTCAGGGACCGATGGTGACAGCACTGCCGGTCCCTGCACACCGGGAGAGCATCCGGAATCCAGCCCGGAGGGGATCCTACACGCACTGCACGATGGAGGCCTGAGGAAATTCCAACTCCTCTGCCTCTCGGAGTCACAACTCATGCTTTAAAGGCTGTGAGCAGATACGAGATTCACACAGGAGGAAAAACCTATGGGAAGCTCCCAAATGGAAAATAAAAGAAAAGCAGCCAGATTCACATCTCTGGTAACTGTTCGAGCTGCTCAGCTGTGGCTGAGGTGGGTCTTCCCCAAAGAAGCAGCTCTTCTTGCTGACAGCAGGAGGAGGTTGCATGGTGAGCATCTTCCACTTTATGTGAAAATTCAGCACAGCTACTCAAAACAATTCCCATCTTTGCCACAAATAACCACTCAAACCTCAGCTGTTACACACTGTAAAAGCACTCCTTTTCATGTCCAGATCCATTCTGGGAGACCTTCCCTAACACTCAGATGTGAAGTCATTCCAAAGCTGCCTCGAAAAGACAACAAAACATCACGCATGACTGGTCTTGTGTGTAACACCATCAGCTTCAACCACTCTTCCCATACACAGTGAGCTGCGATTCCCACACCCTCCCTCACCCTGCTCCAGCACTCACATCACCACGGGTGAGTCACATCAGCCTTGTCCTTCACTGTTTTCTTAGTGGGGGATAGGAATCAAGGCAGAAAAGCCTAGAGACATTTCAGCAGAAGTGTCTGTACGATTTTATGGAGACAAACCAAAGGTATTTCCTACAGGAAATATTTTTACAAATACAGGAGAGATTTTTACAAATCACAGCCACTCACCCACCTGGGATCTGCACCGCCATTCCTCTCAAGGAGTTTTTGCAGAGCTTGTTACCAGGAACATAACTTTCTGAATGGGGTAACATAAACTAAATAGAATGAACTAAAAATAATTTAAAAAAAAAAAAGAAACTAAAATAGAGACCAAATTTAAGCGTCATAGGGAAAGATACGGGAATGGAGACCTGAAGCTGCAAAAAGCAGCAGTGGTGCTCTTACCCTAAAGGCCACCTCTCTCACCTGAGGATAACTGTGGGGTTACTTGCAGCAGGTCCTGCACTACCTGCTGTGGCTCAGCCCATACACAGACACCTTACAGAACACCTGAACCAGCGAATATAACAGCATGGAGAAAGAAGTCAGGCAAAAATCAGCCTCCAGCTACAAAGCATCCAAGGATCACAGGCTTGCAACAAGCACTTTCTAACATAAAAACCAGTTTTCCCAATCCACAGCTACTTGTAACTATTTTGTTTCAGGAAGATGCAATAACATCTTACATCGCACCACAAACTCTGCATAATTCTTGTCCATAAGGAAGAGCCATATACAGGTACACTTATAACCTGTTTGTTTTTCCTCGTAATTTAACCAAAGTGATAAAAAACACATTTATCTCTGACATATCTGTGAGAATAGCAAACAGCAGTACTTGACACAAGTCTGAGCATCTTTCTGGGGCACATCAGTTCTAACTTCTCAGTCAGTTCCCGCAGATGACACCCAGCAGAGCTCCATCCTGGATGTCCGGCATTTTCCTGTTTACTGGGCAGATTCCCCATTTCAGAAGGTGACAGACTGTCCCAGGCCTCACTAACACATGTCTAGGAGCACGTTGTTCCATGCATCTTTGGTCTGCAGGCTGGAAACGGAGAAGGCAGGACAGGGTGGATGGACCCCTGCTCGTGCCTCATTTGCTGGCAAATGGGATGGCCAGGAAAACCCTCAGGAAGAAACAGTCTGCTATCAAAGACAGTAGGAACACTTTCACTAGCTCAAATTAGAACTGGATTCAATCCTGAGCAAAATATTTCTCTATGTTTTAGTGAACACCTTTAACAGAAGAAAGCTCATTTTTCCTAGCAGAAACAACAAAAATCCTGATGAAATTGATATTAACTAATCAGTGTTTTTATTCTCTTCCTTTCTGGATATCACAGTGCCTTGTAAGACACATGACTTGTGTGCAAGATGTGACTGCAAGGTGTGATGCAAGAAATGACTGCATCTTCTCAAAGCAAAACAGTTACATGTAGCTGTGTATTGTGAAAGCTTCTTTGTTTTTTTAATGTTAGAAAGTGCTCACTGCAAACCTGTGACCCTTAAATATTTTTTAGCTGGAGGTTGGTTTTTGATCTGTGTTGTTGCACTTAATTTCTTCCCATTATCTGCATAGACAGGTAAATAATTTTTAATTCATTTCACTGTGCACATGCGTGTTCCTCTCGAGTGTACAACACACCTCTGCACAGGGCCCACTCACATTCAGTTCACTGGGTAGTCCTGCTTCATCCTCTGAATCACACTCCTCTTCAGCATCACCACAGTGATGTCAGAACTTACACTCCATAGGCAGATTTTGGACAGTAAGGGTTCATGTAAACTGTTTATTGACACCAGCTGACATTTTACTGTACAGAAAGTTTGTTGGGTTTTTTAAATAATAAAAAAAAATGCTCTGGCCTAGAAGAGACAGGAAAATAAATCTATTTTTATTTGCAGTACTTCTGCAGGTCACTAAGTTAATGGAATGTTACTGCATCTACTGAAGCAATTTTTAACTGTGTTTAGGAAACATGTTATTATTAGGAACGCACACACAGCCCACAGAAGTGCTCTGGTCACGGCAGCTCTGCACAGGGCTCTGGCAAGTACTTTAACATCCCAAACCTCTCCCTCTCTTCTCCCCCTGCGCAGAGCCAGAGATTTATAATGGGCTAAGAAGCAGCAGAAATGGAGTTATGGGTGGCTGTCCCACTTCTGTAATTGCAACAGCCTTTTTTTTTTTTTTTTTTAGGATTAAGCAGCCCTCTGGATTAAAAAAACAAAAAGCCTGAGTGCTTTGGCACACAGATCACATATCAAAATATTAAGATGGCTGTGGTCAGAACGAAGTTTAAGCCTGGTCCTCAGCTAGTGTTTGCAGTGTCCAAGGGAAGGGAGGGATGAAATGCCACAAAGAATACACAGCACAGAAGAACCCTTCAAAACCCTTGCCACTAATCTCAGAGTGAGTAATAAAAGCTAGGGAAGCTGACAGAAATACTGTATTTAGCAAATTCACTGAAACACATAATAGTCCCCCTTTTTTTTAAATTTAATTTTGGTTCTGAGTCAGCTTTTCTATCTGCCCTTAGAACTGCCTCGTGCTTTAGTGCCCAACAAACACGTGGCAATAACTTCCTGGAGCCTAACCCATGACATAAGATTTGCAGAGTTCTTCTAAACATGAAAACTACTGTCTGACAGCTGCCAGTAACATTCTCTGACAGACCAACTCTCACCTCAGCTGTGGGATACGCCCTCTCTCCCCACCTTAAAGCCTCACAGGAATACTAGCACCAAGGAGAAGCTGTGCCAACTGAATCCTTGTTTATCTGGATAGAAGTATTTTTAACAGCAACTGATGACAGTCATGTCAGAAAGCATAATTCGTAACACTGACACCAAAAAAAGCCTCATTTGGGTTTCCCTCCAAAAGCCTTTTAAGACAGACATGTGGGCAGCCTGGTTTTCTGAAGCAGAAGACGTCAGCTTATATTTATACCAACCAAAAACAGAAGAAAAGGAGTGGTGGACTAGAGGGACCTTGTTTACCCAAACACAAAGTTGGACACTGCCCAGGATGGTGCATCTCTGTTTGTGTAACTGGGTTCATTTCATGTTGGAGTTAATGCCCACACAGATTAACTTAGAAACCCACATTAACTTGCTATTCAGAGATCAACAAGCTGGGCCATCGAGCTTACAAACCCCAATAACTTTTAAAGTGATAGAAAATAACACTTACTACATATCCATGAGGGAGAAGGAAAACAATCAAAGCCGAGTATGAAGCAAGGACCTCGTGCCTGCCTTGGGGCAGGTTTTCCCGGGGGTGTGATTTACAGCTCCAGCATCAGGTAAACACAATCTCTGGCCACTCTCCCTGTTGCACAAATTACTCCTAAGCTCAGCCACAACTGGTTAGAGAGCGCAGCGCTGAGTTCTCCTCCACTCACACACAGAGGCCAGAAGGCAGCTAATCTTTCCTCACAGCATTTTCTCCCAGTGCACAAAACCAGGCAACGTAAAGTGTTGTCTTCAGCTACTGCTTTTTCTTCTTTCACAGCTACAGAAGAGTCTCAGTCCCCAGACAGGGCAAAGCGAGTTAACACCAAAACGAACAGCTCATGTCTAAAAGCCTCGGTCTCCAAAACTGCTGTTCCCCTCTCCCCAGTCAGTCATTACCACTCTCCCAAAAAAAGCTAAGTCCTGTTTGCAGAGAAATCACTCAGGGTTTCTCCACCTCACAGGAAAAAAACCACCGGGGAAACATAGAATTGTGTAACTTTCGCTCGGGTCCGTAAAACAGCTCAGTCAGCAGTTTTCTCAGCACACTCGCCACAAGTATCAGAACAGCTACACCTTTAAAAAAACCTCACTGCAAAGCCCTCTTCAGTGAGCATTTACCTAAAGCCAGAAAGTGAATTCTTTCTACGTTTTTTTTTCTCATTTACGCTATCCTTGAAACTCCATCCGCGGGGTCTGCACAAGGGGTGCATACGGTCAGTGCAGTCTAATCATCCCAGCCCTGCGCAGCACATCCTCCCGCATCCGCTCCGGCTGTTTTCCCAGAGCCCTGCGCCCCGGCTGGATTTATGGGAGAGATTTCTGCAGCAGCGGTTTCAAACACCGCGACCCTACGTGCATACTTCAACATCATCAGCCGAACCACTAGAAAACACGAGAAAGGCTCCAGGAATTCAATTCACTTCGAGTATTAAATAAAAACACTCCCCGCTTGCCCCAGTCTCCTCCCTAACAAGGCAAAAGTCATGAGAATGCGATCCCGTAGGATGCCCGGGACCCAAACCCTTCCAATTTCCGCCGTGATTCAAAGCCCTGGGTACCCCTGGGCAAAGGGAAGAGGGGAAAAGAGGAAAGAGGAAAGAGGAAAGAGGAAAGAGGAAAGAGGAAAGGAAAGGAGAGGAAAGAGGAAAGGAAAGGAAAGGAAAGGAAAGGAAAGGAAAGGAAAGGAAAGGAAAGGAAAGGAAAGGAAAGGAAAGGAAAGGAAAGGAAAGGA